>JARHVA010001778.1:2502500-3102565 GCA_037957365.1 Torreya grandis
TTGCTCTTATTGTTTATATTCCTATTGATTCAAGACCCACTACTTATATGCTTCATTGTTATTTCTTGTGGAATAACAACTTATTGCTATCATTCTCTATTTTCTATGTTGTTATGTTACCATTTGACATATATATTTGGGGAAACATAGAAAAATATTTATTTAATGGATGTTCCTAAATGTTATAGCTTTGCATATTATGATTATATACTTGCCATATTCCAATGTTATGCCTAGTATCTTTCTTTTGAGATATGAATTTCATGGATTCACCCCACATCTTAAAAGGGGGCATACATCACATACTACATTTCTCATGGCCATGATTTCTTTCCACTGTATAATGGACCCAAAGGGCTTTTCATTGAATATCAAGGCCAAAGGGGGATGTGACTCAGTATATCCAATATCAAGGAATTGAAAAACTGTATGAAAATTACTATATTATTCTAACTTCATTTCTTAATGTTTAGTAACCAATATTTCATATCCATTAACATAAATCAATAAAAAATTATGTTTAATACCGACATAAATTAACATAAAATAAAGGCATGGGTCCACTTCAAGCTGATACTACATTTTACCCCAATTTAAGGTATGCACTTAGACACAAAAAAGGTGGCACAAACATGCACTTAAAAGTAGAATATATAAAGTATATAAAAAGGTATATTATTGATATGAATCTCTTGAATTAGAAATGATCAATCTCTATTGGAGTGAAAATTTGTCAAGGTACAAATGTGAGATTTTTATTCAACAATCATGGAACAAAGGCCCTCTCCCATTAGTAAGCAGAGCTACCTTTATTGAAAACAAAAAAAACTATTGAAAATTAGACTATATACAACAAAAATGATGTTCTTCATGGGGTTTGTACTTTTCACCCGAAAGCACAAAAAGGTAGTAGAAAGAAAATATAGGAAAAGTATGGAAAAAAGAGATGTATAGAAAGATAACAAATTGACAAACTTAATAGGTCAAACTGAGAAACTTACTAAAGTTGCCAAAGAGAAAGGTGATTTTGCTAAATGGAAATATCTTTCATCTAATGGGTAATAAAGACATCATTTGTTCATACAAACATATAACATATACCAAAACAACCATCTATTATTAGAAATAGGAATATGATAATTGCTTTGTATTTCTTTACAAAAATGAATAAAATTATTGTTTCTGCCCCACCGATAATTCACTATTGCATAATTAATGAATGTATGTTCAAAGAAGAAACATTACAATGAAATTTATGTGCCTTAACTAATTAACTAAAATTACAATAATATTTTGAAATCAAAGATATAAATACATGTATATTATACACATGTACATTTTCTAACCATAAATTTTGAACTCAAAGTTTACAAAATTCATGTTTGCATTGATCTTTATTGAGCTATAAGTACAATCTCCTCTTTCAATAGTCTCTAGAAGAGTTTTAACTATTAAAATCCCTTATAATGAGACCCAAACTTGTATATATAGGTTGAAATGGGTGGTTACACTATTTAACCACCTTTTTTGCATCTTTGGGAGCTTGTAAAAACACTTTAGCAAAAATGCACAACTTACAAATTGTAAAAACATGTTAAACAATTCATACAACTTGAAAAGGTGCGCGTTAGTGTTTTTGTAGGACTTGTAAAAGTATAATGGCAAATTTTCAAAACTTGAAAAAATGCATTAGCAAACAATACTTTCAAAATTGACTTATTAGATTTGCACAAAATGCAATGTGTGGAATTGCTAATACAAAAGGCGCAACACAAAATTGCAGGAATGACTCAAGAAATACAAGAAGTGAGAGACCAAAATCAAGTGCAAGACTATTCTTTATCATCTTCACTAAGGATGATTTAAATCTTCTCTTTCTCTAGCATCTATTCTTCTTTTTGTATTCATCAAATTTGTCCATAACTTCTTTGACTCTATCTTCATTTGGGCCATCTGAGTGTATGAAGGCAATTTCCACTTCATAATGTAGATCTGTCATTTGTTGTGAAATTCGTTGAAGCCTTTTCGATATTGCATCAAGGTTTTCCAAGTTGTTACGATACTTGACCAACTGACAAATGGATTCTTAGTTGAATGCAAACTTTGGAGTTAGTATTTTCTCAATGTTCTCTTTGTATACGTCAATGATAGCTTTCGTAGGGATTACTTCCTCATTATCTTCTAGAAATGTGCAATTCAGTTTCCCAATTGTCACTAAAATTTCAAGAGTGGCATCACCCCCTATTGACTTTGATTCATTAAATTTCTTGATACTTTATCCAACTATGTGGATTCTAAATTTAGCAATTCCTAGAAACTCAGTGAGTTCTACAATATTTTCTACTTCTATGACTCCTTAAATGAGATCATTTGGATTTATATATGTGATTTTTTTTAATTTTGGAAACATTCGTTTCCACTTTATTGCTTCTTTTGCATACTTATCTTCAGCTTCAGTTGCCTTGTCATGCTTTGTTTGGATCTCAGAGTAGATAGTCATAGATGTATTAATTAAAGTAACCCTTTACTGTAGAATTTTCTCTGACCATTCTTTTGTTGATTTTCCCATTTGACCAATTTGTTTTTCAACATTGAGTGTTTTTGCATGAGTAATCTAAGAAATAGCAAGGGAAGAAGATAACGGAATTGGATTGGTCAATTTTTGTACCACTGAGATTAATTGATCAACTTTTTCCCTAAGTTGATCTTTAGTCACTTTATCTTGATACATCTTTTCAAAAATAGTGCCAATTACTAATTGAACAATTTATTTAATTCCTTCTCTAGTAGCCTTTCCTAGATGTATCTTTGAAATTTGATATTTTGAGGCACTGACATTGTCTTTATCCTTCTCTGTATGAGGAATTGTTAGTTCTGCATATCTATCTCCTTTCTTATATGTGATTATTCTTGATGCAATTTCGGGTTTCTCCACTGTTCTCGAAGGCAGAGTTGTTAGTGAACTGAAATCTATCTCTTCAATCTTAATGGTTTTCCTTCTCTTTTTCACCACTTCATTTAACCAATCAGAATTTATGCAGTAGAAAGAGGTTATTGCACAAGGGCAAATTTTGATTCTATGTGAGTTTCAAGAGGGGAAAAAGGAGTTTTCTTGGCTAGGGTCTCCTCAGGTGCATTTTCACCTTCCTCTTTCTTGGATGGATTAACTGGGGTTTTGGGTGAAGGTGCAAGAGGCATAATAGTATGTTTAAGAGAAGGTGAAGGCAAAGTAGTATCAAGTTGAGAAGAAGTAGAAGATGGAAGTAACAACGGTGTGTCAAAAGCAAGAAATTGTTGAGTGGTATTGATCACAATTGTCTAAGGTTGAACAAAGTTATCAAAAGGTACATTTTTTGAAATGGAAATACTAGGAAAACAAGCAAAAACTTCTCCTAACCTCTTTATTTTGAGCTTGAGAGGTTTGTGTGTTGAAGTAGTTTCTAGAGCAACCTCTACTTCATTTTTTTATTTCTATCACTATACTATCTTTGTGTGTACTCACTTCTTTTGATTTTCCTACTTCTAACTATTGTTGTTTGTGGAAGCTTCCCAATTCTTCTGTTAGGACTTGTTCCAAAGTCTTAACGTTAGGTTATATTTTTGGTAGGTAATAAATAATTATTGTAAATGGGGCATGCATCTTTTAGTAAAGACACCCTCATAAAATAAACTTAGTTCAATTATTAGGTAGTTTTAATGTTTTATATTTATTAATTAGAATTACTATACGGGTTGTTTTCTCGTATTTAGTTGGTTATAGGATTAGTTGTTTTTACCAGTCATTGGTAAAAACTATATAAATCCATGTTTGCATTATAAAAGGGTAAACGGAGTAAAGGCACCCTTATGTACTTGTTTTTTTGAAATTAATAAAATACTTGTGCACTCGCACTAAGCGGGGACGAGGTTCAACCTATTTTGGTTCTGAAGTTATTAGTGGTATCAGAGCATGGTTATTTTGGAAGCTTGGTGAATTCGAAGGAGCAAGTTGAAAAATCAATTCACGTGATATCTTTTGGCATGAAATAAGGTATGCCATATAAAATGAAATTTTTTTATTGGTTTAAATGTTTGAAAAATTAATAAATTATTTTAATTTTTCAAATATTATTCACATTTAAACCTGTATTTTCCATATACCATAGTCTAGTCTTTTGATCATTTGATACTCCATTGTCTTGTGTTCGAACCTCCTCATCTGGCATAAAAATCAATTTTTAGCATTTTAAAGTTATTAAATTCATTGTTTTTTGGCAAAAATCAGATTTGTACAGCCTATTTTATGTTGAAAACCTCTGAAAATTTCCATTCATGGTTGCCTTTGTTATTTCCATTCATTCTCAGGCCTCTTAATAGCTAAAACATCTGCAAATGGTATTAAACCCCTATTTTTGCATTCAAATTGAAAATCTAATTTTTTTTTGAACTTGTACGGCCTTCCAATGCCCAGGCTTCATTTTGAATCCATTCCTTGCAAAACATACCTTGAAAATCTGTAAAAACTTAGTAAAAATTCATTTTATCCAGCTTGTACAGATTTGTACGGCCTGTAGGAGAGAGAACAGGTGAAGAAAAATTTCCCAGAAGTTGTCATGGCGTCCCAAGCAAACTTGGCGCTGTAATAAAACTCATAAATTTATTTTTGGTGTTTCTAATTTTTTTATCAAATATTTGATGTGGCTGGGTCCCACAGGAGAAGCTTGGAAGAGAACACTGTAAAAAGGGAAAATGAATTTGAATTTATTTACTCACATGTAATTTTTTTTTCCTCATACACAAAAATTTAGTATAAGTAAAAATTCCTGAGTATAATGTTTTGAAAATGCTCTTAGAGCAATTGGTTAAGCTTATTTTGTTAGAAGCTTGCAAAGGAGGAGGTTAAGGGTTCAAATCCATTCTTTTTGGAGAAAGTTATTTTTGCTTTGGAATATGCTTTTTTTTAAAAAGAATATTCTCTTTTTTAAATCAGAATATTGTAAAACACATACTTATTGTATTAGGTTATTTAAATTTTTGCAAAAGGGGCAGAATTCAATCATATTTATTTTGCATTGTTGTGGTGAGACAAGGGTGTAATTGGTAGAATAAGGTTGTAATTTGGCAAAATAAGAGTGTAATCATTGATTTTTGGTGAGGTTAAGTGCAAAACCCATCAAA
This sequence comes from Torreya grandis, assembly GCA_037957365.1. NCBI lineage: Eukaryota > Viridiplantae > Streptophyta > Pinopsida > Cupressales > Taxaceae > Torreya > Torreya grandis. The sequence continues at coordinate 2,507,658 of JARHVA010001778.1, forward strand.
AATACTTTTTTTTTCTTTTACACTCTACGCGGAGGTTAAGTGCAAAACCCCGTAAAAGCAGTGTCTTGTGTAGTGAGTGTGATATTTGTTTCATTTATTTTGCATTTTTTTGGACATTTCTCTACTGCACTTACTTTCATTTCAAAATGCCAAAAATTCAAAATTTGCTTTCAGATGGTGATAGATTAACAATTTCTAATTATTCAGATTGGAAACGATTGATGGAGGCTTCACTAGTGTTTAATGAGTTATGGGATATTGTTAAGAATGAAAATCCCACATTGCCAACAGAGTAGACTAAATGAGATATTTTCAATTTGCGTGATTCTAAGGCCTTATCTCTCATTAAATGTTTTTGTACTCGTGATACGTATGTTCATATTAAAAATTCTCCTCATAGTTACATTGCATGGAAAACATTATCATATTTGTATGATAAGAAACCTAAGCATAAGAAGATAGATATTCATATGCATTTGTTTACTTTGTCATTAGATGAAGATGGGGATATGAGAGAATATATGTCTAAGTTGAAAAATATCACTACTAAGTACACTAAGGCTGGTTTTGGAAAACTAGATGATGACCTCATAGTTACTGTCGCTTTGAAAGGACTACCAGGTCCTATAGAAATTTTGTTGAAATGTTGCATGTCTCTGACAAGATCACAGGCATCACCTTTGATAAGTTGGTTGAGTTGCTCATCCAACATGACCTCTCTCTACCCAAAAAATCTAAGAAAATTGAAGAATCCCATGTTTTAGAGTCAAAGCCTAGTTCATCTTCATCTGGGCATCAAAACAATAGAGGAAACAGTTCTAGAGGGGGTCGAGGTTATAGAGGAGGCAGATATCAAAATAGAGGTAGGGGTCATTCAAATAATCAACAATCTAATCAATCACATTCACATGAAACAAGTGATCGAGGACATAGTCACAACTGATATAGGGGTAGAGGTCGAGGTAGATCAGACATTCAGTGTCATAGATGTGGAAAATTTGGTCACATTGCCTCACAATGTAGGATTCCTTTTGATAAAATTCAGAGGCCACAAAAAGTGACTAAGACTAACTCTGCTCAGTATGTTGATCATGACTATGATGAATCTAGTAATGTTGCCCATGAATCTGCATTCACTACTTTGGGGCACATTGATTATATTGAATATGAGGCTAGAGATGAGCTCACAGATGTATGGGTTTTAGACACATGAGCAACCAAACACATGACATTTATGAGAGATTTCTTTTGGTCTTATAAGGAAGCTTCTCTCTCTCCAGTTGCCTTAGCAGATAAGTCTATGCATACACCACTAGGACTTGGTTCTATTCGAATTCTTCTTCCTAATGGGTCTATAAAATACTCGAAAGATGTTTGGTATGTTCCCACATTGAAGAAACACTTACTTTCTTTGGTAACTATTCGAAAGAAAGGTTATCAAATTGTGCTTGAAAATGGGCTCATTTACATCAATTCAGTGAAAGATGATTATAAAACAATGTATACAGGGTATGAAGATGGAAACTTGGTTAGATTGCATTGTAAGGTGCTTCCTCCCAATATAGAACTTGCAACAGTTGTTGACATAGGTACATGTACTATGTCTACACAGCAGTTATGGCATCTCTGCTATGGACATTTGAATATCCACTCTTTAGTGGATTTGCAGAGATATGGTATGGTGAATGGGTTGCCCACTTTTCACAAAGATAGTATTCTTTGTGAGTCATGTGTTTTGGGTAAACAAAATTGGGAAAATTTTCTTAAACAGTCATCTTGGAGAGCTAACAGATGTTTACAGTTAATTCATAGTGATGTATGTGACATGAAAAAGTTATCCATTGGTGGGTGTAGATACTTTGTCTTGTTTATTGATGACTTTTCTAGGATGACTTGGGTATTCTTTATAAAAAACAAATCTAAAATTTTCGCTAAGTTTGTTGATTGGTTACACTTAGTCGAAAAAGAAACAGGTTCACATTTGGCCACTCTTGGTTCAGATAATGAAGGTGAGTATACCTCAAATGAATTTTTAGACTATTGTCGAGAACATGGAATTCATCAACAACATAGTAATGCTTATACTCCACAACAAAATGGAGTATCTGAATGAATGAATAGAACTTTAGAGGGCACAGCATGTGCCATGTTGCACTATAAACAGCTTGATGATAAATTTTAGGCCGAAGCTATTGGTACTGCAGTTTATTTGAGAAACAGGTCCCCCATAGTTGCACTTTTGGGACAAACTCCATATGAGGCATGGTATGGGTTTAAACCCAAAGTTAAACACTTGAAAGTGTTTGGATGTGTTTGTTTTGCTTTGGTTCCTATTAAACATATAACTAAGTTGGAACCACGAAGTTGAAAATGCATCTTTCTTGGTTATTCTGAAGATAAAAATGGGTTTCATTTGCTTGCACAAGATTCAGGCAAATTCATAGTGAGTCGAGATGTAATATTTGATGAGTTTGGGACTATGAACACTGCAGAGATTGATTCTCAACTTGATAGATTAGAGAGTAAAAATACAAAAAGAGATAAGGGTTTGAATAATGGGGATAACTCTTCCAAGTTATGGTATGAGACTCAAATTCCTTCACTTTCCTCTCCTTCATCTACAAGTTCACAAGTTGATGACTTAGAAATTGTTGAAAATTCTCTAAGTCCCCCATCGAATAATGCACCTAATGAGAATTGTGGAGTCCCTGATTTGAATAATTTGTCTAAGTATCCAAAATGGGCTCAAAGTACTTTTTCTGACTTGACAGAAGATGAAGTTGGTTTAACAGGGCCCAATAATTCTCGAAAATAGGTGAACTATGCTATGGTTGTTACTACTTCTTCCACTAAGCCATCCGCTTTTGAGGAGGCATCTACTGAACATGTTTGGCAACAGGCAATGAAATGTGAGTATGATTCCATACTTAACAATAATGCATGGGTTTTAGTTGATCCTCCTCCACATGTTAAACCCATTGGATGTAAATGGATTTATAGGACTAAGTATAAATCAGATGGCTCCATTGATAAACATAAGGCACGACTTGTTGCAAAAGGATATGCGCAATAAGAAGGTATTGACTATGAGGAAACATTTGCACCGACTGCCAAATGGCACACTATTCATATGGTACTTGCCTTAGCAGCACAAAATGGTTGGAAAGTACATCAATTGGATGTTAAAAGTGTTTTTTTAAATGGTGATTTATAGGAAGAAGTCTATATGAAACAACCTCAGGGTTTTGAACAGGTGGGTGCTCAACACAAATTGTGTAAATTGATAAAATCTTTGTATGGGCTCAAACAAGCACCCAGGGCTTGGTATGAGAAAATGGATTCATACTTGAAATCCATTGGTTTTCATCATAGTGAATCAGATGATACTCTCTATTTTCAAGTGCAGGGTAAGAAAATGGTGATACTAGTTCTCTATGTTGATGACTTGTTTATTACAGGTAATGATGAAAACCATAACAAGTCTATGAAGAAGGAATTAAAAGATGGGTTTGAGATGACAGATCTTGGACTTCTTCACTACTATCTAGGCATCGAGGTAACTCAAAAAGAGCATAGTATTTTCATTTCACAAACTAAGTATATTTTTGAGTTATTAGAGAGGTTTGGCATGAGTGATTGCAAACTGCCCTCACTCCCATGGAAAGTAACTTGAAATTGTCTAAGGATGATAGCAGTGCCTTTTTTGATGGCACCACATATAGACAATTGGTGGGAGGTTTGATATACTTGATGACTACCAGGCCCGATATTTCATTTTTAGTTGAAATTTTATCTAGGTTTATACATGAGCCTAGAGAAATTCATTGGCATGTAGAAAAATGAGTACTTCGTTACCTTCAGGGAATGAAAACATATGGCCTTAAATACTGTCACAACAAGAATTTCAAAATCGTTGGATATTGTGATTTAGATTTTGGCAGATGTGTGGATGACAGAGTGTCAACCATAGGACACACTATGCATATGGGTTCAGCGGCCAATTCTTGGTGTTGTAAGAAGTAGGATACAATGGCAAATTCATCAGTAGAATCAGAGTATATTGTAGCATGGGATGCTTCTAGAAAAATTGTTTACCTTCGTCGTATTCTTGAAGATCTTCAGGTTTCTCAGTTTGGTCCTACACAGTTATACATTGATAATCAGAGTGCAATTAAGATGTCCAAGAATCCAGTGTTTCATGCCAAAACAAAACATATTGATGTCAAATACCATTATCTGTGAATGTTGGTGGCAAAGAAAACTCTTGATCCAATATATTGCCCAACTGTCGATCAGACAGCTGATATCTTCACAAAACCCCTTGACAGATCAAATTTGAAAAATTCACAAAAATGCTTCGTATGTGTCCAAAGACCTGACTTTGGATCATGGGGGGGTTTGTTAGGACTTGTTCCAAAGTTTTAATGTTAGGTTAGATTTTTGGTAGGTAATAAATAATTATTGTAAATGGGGCATGCATCTTTTAGTAAAGACACCCCCATACAATAAACTTAGTTTAATTATTAGGTAGTTTTAATGTTTTATATTTATTAATTAGAATCACTTTACGGGTTGTTTTCCTGTATTTAGTTTGTTATAGGATTAGTTGTTTTTACTGGTCATTGGTAAAAACTATATAAATCCATGTTTTCATTGTAAAAGGGTAAACAGAGTAAAGGCACCCTTATGTACTTGTTTTTTAAAAATTAATAAAATACTTGTGCACTCGCACTAAGTGGGGACAAGGTTCAACCTATTGTGGTTCTGGAGTTATCATCTGCTTCCTTGGGTAGTGGCTGAAAACTAACCTTATCCGCATTGACTCTTTTATTCTTTAACCACTTCAATGTTTTATCGATCATGCCCTGAGTTCTACTTACAAGGGAAGTAGACTCTTTTTTATCCCAGTTGACTTTGGGAAGTGGTTGAGACTCAATTTCCTGTTCCCAATAGATGGGATCCAATGTGTCTTCATCAACTACTAGCTATCTTAAGAACTTTATAATGCCAAACATGACGATCTGCTTTAATGAGAACCATGATTAATATCTTATTCTCACATCCTTTTCATCATTGCAATCTATCCAAAAGTCCTCAAAATGAGGCACATGTTAATATGATGAGTTGAGAATATATTATACTAAGCCTCTTATATAAAAATACATTTTGCTCTTGAATGGCCTTATGTTTGCTCACTATAATCTTGTGATTTTTAATTATCTTACCAATTCCATCAAAGCCCATTTATCATCCACATACCTTGGGAGCATATATGGTGCAATCTCACATACGTATATCCGCAAGTAGGTGAAGGTTTTAAATTGTACAAACTAAGCTCCCCATTTGGCAATCTTTGTTTGTTGCTACTATTGATGGTCTCATTTTGTAGGGCTCTCTTCCAAACATCTAAATTACAAACTATAGAAATGCATCATTCACCTTACAAAAATGATGAGCACTCTCCTTTAGAGTGAACTATGGATAGAATTCATATATCTTTGTATTTTTGATATCACTTATAATATTTAGCCCCATAGAACCTTATTCTTGCCATAGCATAGACAAGGTATGAAGTCATGTAAAATTTGGAAGTTATCTTCACCTCATTCAACTATTTATGAATGGAATATTTGATGATTTTACCCTAGTTGATGTATTATTATTTCTTGTGAGTGAGCCAAATGCACCTGTATGTCCAGTTTTTAAAATTAATTACACTTGGACTTCCCACTACTATATGCAAAAGTGTGATCATATCATCGACTTCATTTGTGAATTCAGACCTAGATAGGTTCTTAGGAATTTTTATTGCTGCATTTTTTGGTTTTGTCAACCATTGTTTGTTGACCTATTTTTAACATGAATTAGTGTTATCATCCTAGAATTATTGAGCAGAGGCAGGAATCACCTCAACAAAATTCCTATCTAGTAGTTGAAGTAAATTATCAATGTGCTCAAGTACCAAACATATAACTAACTCTTCCTTCGAGTTCTTGACTTCTCTTTTGTCATAATCATAGTGTTTGGCTATTGTAATGACTAACTCTAGGCATTGCACCAACATTTTAAATGCAGTTGCCTAAGGCAATCCATTATCATGTATACTCTGACCATAATCTATCTTGATGGTCCCATTGATTTTGCATAGAAGTCATCCATTTCAATGTGGCCAAAGTCAGTGTTTGATATGTTCTTGATGTTTGAGTCTAGACATGACAAAGGAATTACCCCTTGAAATTGATATTTCATTTATATACTTTTTCTTCTTGTAGGTTTTTTTGGGGAGTCTTATTTGGAGTACTTTTATTTGGAGTGATCTTGACTGGGGTCCTAGATGTTGACCTCTGCTGCTGAAACCACTACTCATATGAAGAACCCTGACCTATATTGTTCTTGGAAAAGGCAAAAAAATTAAGGTGTTCTATCAAGCGGTGGATTCCAAGAGTTATGTATGTAGGAAGGTCATTATGATGATATTGTTAGCAAGGTCATCAGATTTTGACATGCTTGCTTGCAAAGGTGTCAGGATCCAATGAGCTTACAAACAAAAATAGTGGAATCTAAGAGGGTTGTAGACTAGGTAAGCAGGGTCTGAAGGGATTCTAAACAAAGGAGTTGGGATCTTCTAAGGTTGAAAATAAAGACTATGGCTAGGGATTTGACTTGAGTGAATGATGATGAACATTCAATCAGGATTAGATTTTAATTGTGTTTTAACCTTGAAGGGTTTGTGAAAAATTGTAAACTTTGTGCAATTTTATGGTAGAAGAAAAAGTAGGAGTTAAGTATACAAGTTGCACCTACCTCTATCAGTTGAAGGCAAAAATCCTAATTTTTATTGGCTGAAGAGATCCACACTCAATAACCATAGATGCATGAATGAGAACGAGGGATGTAAGCTAGATTGAGAGAAAGTAGTATAAATTTTGCAATGAGGGATAGGGAAAATGAAGGAAATTAGGTGTTTTAAATTGAACATAGAAAATCTTCATGCATGTGAGGAAGAAAGTAGAGCAATGGAAAAAATTTATGAATGCTCAAACAAATGTTGGGTTCTGATGTGATTGTTTGAAGAAGGATTGGGGTTTATTGAGCTTGTTTACAAGGACATCAAAATCATATGGGGTGTAGACAAAAGTGTTGAGATCTAAGAGATTGGTGAGCAAAGGCATTGGAGTCTGAGAGTAATGTTTACAAGGACGTTAGAATTTGACAGAGTTGTAAGTAGGATAGTTTTAGTTCAACATGATTACAAGCAGAAGGGTTAGAATCCAACAAGTTTGCAAACAGGGGGTGAAAAATCCACCAAAGGAAGCTTAAGACTTAGATTGTTTTTTTAATTTTTCACATCATTTTGACCGAGTTGACTTGAGACAAAGAATTTTTAGGGAAAATAACTTTAATTTGTATCAAGATGACTTTGACAAAATTTGACCTACTTGACTCAAATTGATCATATACGGTCAATAGACTTAGCATTTTTAAATTTTGGACCAATGTCCAAAAATTGGGATAACGATCTCAAAACTTGCAAAACCATTTTACTACATGCAGACATAAGTGAGATGAAAAATAATAAATGTTAATGTGTAAATTAACTATACTATCTAATTTAGATTCATTATGCGATGAATATCCCTTAGATCTGGGATACTAACAAAGGAGGAAAAGGGTGGAGTGAGGTTAGTACCCTATATTTCATCCAACGACAAATGCCCATATCTACATGAATGTGAAAGATTGGGTTTTGAACATTTGGGCATGAAATTAGAACTATGTAGTCATTTTTTAATTGGTCTCCAATTACCAAATACTAGATATACCATCTCACATGCCCCCTTTGGCCTTATTATGCCATGAAAGGCCCCTTGGGTCTACCATACCATCAAATATTACATGCTTATGATAGGATTCATAGCACAAGATTTGAGGACAAAAAAGTAAAGGGAAAACTTAGGCAAACATAACCCATAAGGTAGATTTCAACTTCTGACACTTTGTCTAGATTGGAAAGTTTAGTCTAGACATCGATTTGGAGTGAAGTGTATGGTCATGGTAGCAATCTCTAATTGAGTTCAAATTTTTATCTTGCAGTTGTCTTAGCTCCAGTTGCATGCTTCTAGGGTCATATATTTATAACAAGTATTCTACGACATTGTACACATTAAAATGTCATTCCTATCCCTTTATACTCAATTTATCATTATTCTATTTATTAATTAAAAATTATTATTATAGTTACATATATTATGATGTTTAATTCAATTGTAGTTCATGTTTATTTAAATCTAATACGATATACTTCAATAGTTTTGTAAAAATCGTTATTATAAAATCAAAACATTTATTTGGATTTAAAATAGCATTTAGATTTTAATTTTTTTGATTGAAAATGTATTAGAATTATATTAAAAAATTAATACAAAACTTTTTCATTCAAAAAAATGAGTAGAAGAAGTCAAACTCTGAAAATCACATTAGCATGGGTGGAGGAACTACATCAACAACTTAATAAAATTCTAAGTGATTTTCAACCAAAAAGGTGACAAAACCAAAGAGTTATAAAACATAGCCATCTAACACAATTCACACTAAGTAGTAGGAGTAACAATAAATGATGGAAGAAGAGGAGACAGGGGACCATTGGGTTCATCAACCCATCGTCCCTAACCCCCAGTAACTAGAGATTCTACAACATCAGGTACAAAACCCCAACCATCTTCTTCATTTTATTTGTCTTTATCTTCAGAATTGACCTACCTAGTAGGAGAAATAACAAGGGCTAAGTGACATAAATTCCCTTGCAATGGTACATACCACTTGGAGTGGCCAAGACCACCCCTTCTACCATCCCCACTAGTACCTACACTACTGACACCCCAACCACTACCACTTAATCTCCCACAACCTATGCCTATAATCTCATGGGGGAAACTAGGGCGAAGGGAGGGAGTCAAAAGGGACTCTATTAATTACACATGGGATGCTACCCCAATGATCAAGCAAGGTCTAGAGATGGGTGATCTCTAGACATACTTTTTCAACTTGAACTTGAATTTATAAAATTAATAGTAGAAAAAAAAATCTATCATAACCTGGTTAAAAGTATCATGATTTCTACTCTTCCATAATTGAAAGAGAATTTTAGCTCGAAAAATATGCCAAATTTTTGAATTTTTTTAAGAATCATGGTCAAGTCCCCTAATAACACCATCTTCTAGGTAAACATTTAAGGATATAAGGATTGGAAGAGGGTGTGAATCCACTACCAAGCAGACTGAACTAGCTTACAAAACTAGAAAGGATTTTAGATGTTTACACACAAAGCAAACTGGGTGAGCTATACCAAGGTGTACCAAATGAGAACTAATAGGGAGACCTTGGTGGAGAATAAACCACAAGAAGTGTGCTTATTTTGTCTCAATGATAACCATCCACACATGATCCAACCTTCTTATCAAAACCTTTTCATTGGAATTGACTTTCCATTTGGAATTTAGAGCATCCACATGAAGAGACTGTGGGGATAGGAGTTGATAACCTAACTGGGGTTTCTATCGGTGGAAGAGGGTATCTACAAGGCACTTCTAATCAATCCACCATCTAGAGGTATTTTTCACACCAAGCTTGTGGATATGGATATCAAGGATGGCATTTTGAATTTCTATGATGGACTCTTGATCATTGCTTTGTAATTAAAACTGGTGGCATAATAAATGGTACCTAGTCTCTGGTTTGATTACAAAAGAGGTTCGAGATCACTTTGATTCCCTTTTTGAAAATATAAAGACTTTTAGATTTTACATTTGAATATTTTAGTAATGTGTATAGTTTATGCCACTAGAGTCCACTAAAAATTATATACAATATGTATTAATGGTCAAGATTAACTCTTATTGATCCCTTAATCCATACACACATCTAAGTACCATCGACCAAATTTATAACTTCGTATTTATAGTTAGCAACAATTTAGTCAACGTGATGAGTGTGAGTAAATTGGTAATGTGAGTTGGATAAGTCTAATACGACCCATGATCAAATATTACAACGCATTTGTTGGTTACAACCATATGATGTTTGGAGATATTTGATTGGCAACCATCTAACGTTTAGAGATATTTGACTATGAATCCTTTGATGATTAGAGATATTTGACTCATAGTAGTTGTGGTTGTTTTAAACAAATCATTTTGCTATGGGGCCACCAAATTCCTTGTTTGGCTGATTAAAAAAAAACACTTTTAGTCAAATGCATTTATTAGTACTTGTTACATAGGCAATTATAAGAATCAATTCGACAGATTGATTTGTATGGGATAATGTACAACCAATACAAATAGAGTGTTTTTTCATATTTTGAACTTTTGACATTAGGTTTTTAATATATATGTTATAAAAAATGCAAAATAAATTAATTTATTAGCTTTTTATTGGTTGAACTCGAGTGATTTGACAATTTTTTTGAGAAATTTGATATTTACAGACCCAACAAATATTAATTTTTGTACAATGTTGAAAAAAAATATGAATATTATAAAAAGTGGTGTCAATTATTTATGATAGTGGCTATCATCATAAAATTAGACAACCCAACCCTGTGTGCAATCTATTGTTGTATGCAAGGTCACTATCAAATTAAATATTGATTTTTGGAGTTGATGGCCATGAATGTCACAAATTGCATATGTTATAGATGGGCTAAATTGTTCCCAAATGGCATTGATGTTATAAGGTTCACATCCATGACTTTGCTTCTAGTAGGCCTTTGCCAACTAGGTAACTATTAGTAGAAAATAGGGTGCAGTGTTTTTAGAGGAAGCGCCCTCCCCATGCTAGGTGCCAACATTAATCTAGATTCCTTCTATCTCATTGGAATGTCAGTCACCATGGCCATAACATTCCTTTTTCATATCATGTCTTTAGTCTTAGGGGTTGGATTGTTGGTTACACAATCATCTTTCTTGGCCTTGATGTTATAATGTGCACCAAAAATATAAAGAATCGTCATATAAAGCATCTTTTCACCAAAAAGGTCAAGCAGCTAAAACAAAAACTGATTACTACAATGTTTGTTAGTCTTAATCTAGATATTGAAAAAACATTAATACAATCGAGGCTTGAAAATTTTACATAACATCTACTCAATATGATTCAATAATCATCAGAAATATTCTAGCCATGCATTTTTTGGAGCAACCTTGAATAATATATATCAATACAATAGTTTTAATTTATATTGTCTTCCAATAAATTTATTCTCATAATGAAAAATTTCAGTATTATTTTTGAAAATTTTGATGTGCGTGTGTTTTTTATTTTGTTGAATTTCTTATGAAGTCTTGTTAAGTCTTCTGACTCCCAAGTCACATACCATGTTGAAGTGTTATCAATTCAAAGTCATCTCACTCTCTTTATGATTCTAAAATATGGAAGCAATAACATTCAGAAAGTTTTATTTTTGGACTTTCTACGAACAAGTGTATTCTTGGGATGTTTAACTTGTGTTTCTTGTGTTGTATGGAGACATTCTAAGTAGCTTTATAGCTTATGATTATGTTTTTTCTCATAGAAAAATTACCATATTTTATAAGATCCTTTCCTTAATTAGTTATGATTGTATGGTAGAAGCTACAGTGTAGTTAAATTTTTAGAATTCTTCGAGACCTAGCATTTTCTAGTTGTAGTTTAATGTTATTTAAACTTTGTGATTAATTTGTAGAATTATCTAAGACCAAGCATTTTCTAGTTGTAATTCAATGTTGTTTAAACTTTGTGGGACTTTATTCTACTATAATATGGTACTAATGTGCTGCCAAGAGTTTTCAAGATCAAGTATGATAGTGGACTCTTGGATGAACAGTTGTGTCTTGACACTGTTTAAGAGTATATTCCTTTTTCCTTTATTTAAAAAAACAATTTTGTCTTTCTCTAAACATATATAGATCTTTCTTATTTTATGTAAATTTTATGCAAGTGCACTATTTTGTTTTTTGGTTAAGCAATCATTCAAAACCATGTATTTATTTAGTTATGACACTTTTTTGTAATTTGTGATGATAACAAGAGTTACATTGTTTCCCTAGGGAAATAGGTACCAGTGGTTCCACATGAAGTTCATGAATCTGTATTTACAGAGCTACAGGTAGGGGTTTATTGAGTGTATCATTTTGACCATTTTTATTTGTATGTCATTAGTTAAAAAACTATATCTTTTTTGGTATGTTTAGCCTTTCAAGATTAAGTAAGCTACATGAGTTCAGTGAGAAACTAAGTTGTGAAATCTGTTTGAGAAGCTTCAGTTACTTTTGAAACATTTATTTTCACTTGTTATTCCATTTGGTTTGACTTGTCATTATCGTCCCCATTTTATATTCAAAGTTTGAAGTGGAGTGGTTATAAAATATCTTATCTTCAATGGCTAAAGTAAATGATAGAGCTTAAACAGCATGTGTAAAGTGTTGCCCATGTTGTCTAATCAGAAAACAACAAACATTTTCAAGCAGTGTTGACTGGACAGTCGATAAATATAATGTTCAAAAAACTACTTTCAAAGCACGTGCCAACAAGGGTGGTCAAGTCAAAGTGACCTCAAGCATGAGGTCACAAAGGTCGATTCTCAAGTTAGTCAAGGTTGAAAATATTGAACATCTTTTGGTCGGTAGTAGTAAAAACACTTTGTGTATGTTGGTTACACTTAGCTAAAGTAAACAGTCTTTTGAGGTCCTAATGAAAGGTTTGGTATATTGTTTTAGTGACAAGCAATAGCTAGTTGATGAAATGACAAACAATAAATGAAAGTTTTATATTTTGATTTTATGGATACATTGGGTCATTTTTATTTTTATTACCAATATTTTGAGTTTCTTTTCTATACCCCCTTTAGGGATTTACTCAAAGCATCGGTACTAAAAAGGGAAATAGTAGTCTATGAAAATCAAAATCCAAAAATGTCTACATATGGAAATATGAATATTATAATATATGAGATTTGAAGGAGAATTATTAGTATTTCCATATTTCCCACATGAGGGGTTAATGGGGCCTTATATGAAGAATGATCTACAAGCAGTAATTATTTACAAGAAATATATTCATAGTAAACTTGTGTCTACTCTATTATGTAAAGTTACAATATGCAATTAATTTGTATTCTAGCAAATAATACATGATATTTTCTTGCAATCACTACTTTTGTGGCTTGGGGGCACTGTAGAAGCACCACTTATTGATGACATTCAAAATGGTTATTTATTTAGTAAGGGTAAGTTAGCAATTAATTTTTTTAGGGAAGTTGGATACGTATTTGGTAAGTTTATTCTTGCAGTTAAATTTTTTGGGGCAGTCGATTATGAGGTGTATTTTTAGTTTAAATTTAGAGTCATGAGGTATGTGTGCGGTCCATGAGCTAATTTTGATGGATGTATGACCGTGATTAGGCTTTTTTCCTTAAAATATATTTAAAAAACACTATAGCATATGCCAAGCAAAATTTTAGACAGACTGTCTATATATAATCTCTAATGTTTGCCTTTTACAATTAACCCTCATAAAAAAAATATATCATAGGTTATCTCGATAGCTAAATTTATTTTGTGTCTCTTATTAGTTTTGTAATAATATGCTATAGATCATTAAATCAAAATAAGTTAGAATAAACTACTAAATTTTAAAAAAAATGATTTACTAGGTTTGTATTCATTTATTTTCACATTAAAAATAAACACAATCATCTAAGGCCATAAAAATACAATGACGAGAGCTTCTCATGCTGCATACATTCGATCGATGACTTGAGTTTTCATATCTATGGTTGCATATTAAGTTATAGTTAGGGGCCATTTAATGGTGTTGAATAATTTAAGGATTAGAGGTGATTATCAAGGTCGCTAGTAATGATAAGAAGTTAAGTTTATTATGTCATCAATTAAGACTTCGCATGACAGTTCCCATTATTTCATGCATGATAGTTATAAATGATTGGACACTACTAATTATTTATATAAATATGGATTTTTTAATTTAAAAATTATATCTAAATCCGTTTACAAATATCAAAAACAACTAGTTGTCAACCAATTTTTAATTGACATGCATGGTTAATTTATAATTTCAAACCTTATCTCCATAAATTTTTTGAAATTTATCGTTCTTTACTATACTTCAACATTTTGTCAAATGCTTTATGCTCCTTCAATATGCTTCAACATATCACACATTAAAATATTGTATTTCATCGTCCATCATATACAATCTACTAAATTAAAAAAATTACTACATTCTACTTTTGTTTTGTTAATGAATGGCTTATGTCTGTAAAAAAGGGGGCAACTCTTTTTTAACTAATTTTGTTAGATACAAATTCTTTCTCTGTGTTTTTAGACTTCAAATTCTTATATAATTTTAGGCTAGGGCATTTATCAATATACCATGCAAGATTCACAGATTTAAAAGATCTTATCATCGCTGATAAGTACTATTTTAAATCTTACCTTACAAATATGGTTGTGAAATTGTTTTTATTTACTAATGTGAAATTAATGGATCTTTTTTACTCATAGAAACAAACTATTACCATCAGTCAAGGTTTTAGTTACCATTATTATCAGATGCAATATTATTCCAAGTAAACCCTTCACTTTGGTTAGTGGATTAACCAACTCATATCTCTACAATATTGCATGGTTTTCTAACCACGGGAAGGAAGTCATGCAATGATAAAACTATGAGCTTAGGTTTTAAGATCTGATTCTTGGGGAACCTTACAAAATAATCCACTCAAATTGTCCTTGTTAGATTCTTCTAGTTCATGAGAGATATGGTATGGAATAAAAAACTACTCATTAGAGGTGTCATGGGAGTAAATGACTCTAGTATTAAATCTTTCACACAACTGATACTGAAAAGGGTATTTAATAGTGGACTGTGGAAAAATCTAAATTGTAAAAGATTAATTCTAGATCACTATTTTGTGTGTTTACTAAGGTTGAATATGCAGATAACTCCTGTTAAAATTATGACAATTTTTTACATTGCATTAATATCTATGTTAAAATAATAAAAAATTGTAATCCATGTCCAAATTGCTAGCCCACATTTTGTACACACTCTAAAAAAATTTGTGTTATAGATTTGAAAATGGACTCTAGGGGTTGCTTATGTGGGAACAACATATATTTTCAATAGGAAAGCAATTTATCATTATGAACCTCATCGCAAAAGCAAGGTCCTTGAATCTTATTATTGTGGACCTAGAAAGAAGACAAGAAAATTAATAAAGTATGATGATGAGAAAAAAGTTAGATGGGCAAATTGATTCAACTATTCCCATATATACTATGGATGATATAAAAGAGGGGGTGGAAGATAAATTCTATACATTTTAGTGATCAATTGCATGTACTATTTATTACCCTCTTTCCTCCCCAAAAATAGCCTTACTTATATTCCTTTTTCTATGTTTGTCAACTTGTGCAGGATATGGCAATGAAAAATCCTTGTTGATGGCTATGAAAGACTTATACAAAATATTTGGCCAGTTATATATCTTTGTTTCATGGGTCCTAAGTGGACGGCAGGACATTAAAGAAAATGAAGACAAAGTAAAATTTTGTGGCATGATAAAAGTAAACAAAAGTAGTGTGTGATGTGAGGTCGAGAATTGAAATTGCAAGAACACCTATTTGAATTGACATGAAGTTTAACTACAAGAAAATAAAAGTATGTGTACATTCTTGGCAGAAAACTTTAATAACTAAATGAAAAATAAAAATCTCAACTATTAATACCAATGACTTCTTGTTTATGATGTTTCTTCTCTGCCTCATGTACTACATGCACCCAAAAATTGCACGGTGCAACATTTAAAAAAAATCTAATGATAATGCAATGACTTTCAAACATACACTCAGGTTTGTTTCTCTTTGATGATCTCCCCTTTTAATCTCTCTTTGGCCCTTTTATATCTTGAAACTATATTTTTAAATGTTTTAAGCCTTAGTCTTTTAGCAGCCTCACCCAGGAAGAAACCACCAGACTTAATGATGAATCTGGCCCATCACAGTATGGAACTTCCCCCTCTATGACACTTTTGCCATGGTGGTTTGCCAAATTTCCATGGCTAAAGTGTAAAATACACAACAATTTCACAACTATCTGTAATGGTTTTATCTTTCTATGTGGTAGTTTCATAAATTTTAGTGATGGTTTCATCTTTGCCACCTCCAAACTACAATGGTTTCATCACAATTTCATTGTCTTCCATTTTTAGCATCCAAAAATTGAGTTTGTATGTGTTTTACATGTTTTATTCACATTTATTCTTTGATCTACTTTATTTTCACCCACCTAGGAGCCCAACTCACTCCAACCCTTATATTTATCACTCATAATCCTTCCCAAGTTCAACTTTCAGTCAACCAATAACTAAACTCACCCTTGCAAGTTCCATGCTTCTCCTACAAGTATCTCCATTTTAGATGAATTTTGGATTTAAATTTTGCATTAAATATCAGTGTTTTAAATATCTAAAGAACCATGGCTTGCCTATTTTTAATTTCAAAAAAACTTTGCTCCATCTTTGGCCATCTATGTGGTCATTCTACTTAATATTTGGAGAGGAGAATTCATACAAATCAATAACTAGGTGTTTGTTATCTATGAATAAACCCAACCACTATCCAATAGCTCTTTTTTTAGGATTGTGCTCCTCTTTTCTTATTTCTATTTCATTATTTTTTTATAGAGTTCATACGACTACATTGAGTGGAGGAACTAGTTTATTGAAGACATTTTATACCACAACAAATCTTTGCCTTCATGTGGTCATCATCATTGATCAAGTTGGAGGTTTTAACTTTAAATTTTTGATTTATTAAATGAAATAGTTTCATTTGTTCTTTACACTATAATATACATTTAATAAACGTAAAAGTGATTGAAAATAACTTTTATCTTATCTTTCTTGTACACCAAAAAATATGGCTTAGATTTTTATTATTTACTCATGCATATCAGAATCTTTCAAAGCATGTAGTTTGCATCAAAAGCTATGGTAAATCATAGGAAAAAAACAAATCACTTTCAATTTATTTATTTTTAAATATAGTTTTAAATAAGCCTTACATTCACATACATACCTAGAAAACCTAGATAACCTAGACAAAAGAAAGTTTGCATCTCATATCTGATTTTATTCATTTGCACAAGAAAATAAAATTATGTTAATATCAATAAATCAAAAACATAGAACTTAAATCTTACATTCATTCCATTTTATATTATTTAGTTTTGATAAACAAGCATTCAGAATACCAAAAACTGTTGGGGGATCAAACCAACAATAGATTACAATTGTGACAGCAATAAACGCGGAATTAAATCAAATTGACAAGTAATTAGAATGATAATAGCAAGAACAAGAGATACAAGAAAACACCCTGAAAACTTGTATTAACAAACTCTTTACAAAAGGAATACAATTGAAGAAAGCTTATTTCTTCCACACCTCTCCTAGATGTATAGATCTCTCAATAGATCTCTATTCCTCAAGAGCTATCTCTCTCAAGAACAATCAACTCCAACAAGCCTGGATTGATTCAATTATGTATTGTTCTTCTCACACCAATTCTTCTACAATACAATTAATAAGCTAGGAAGATCTAATTCTTCATATAGAATTAGGAGACTTGAGCATGTACTTCCAACAAGCAGTTAAACCACTTAAACAAGGGCTCTAAAAAAAGTAATGCTAATAATAGAGATGCGAGCTTGAGTCTACAACTCAAACTTATCATGCAAACACTCGCTTCTGTCCACGGAAATAGCTTTCTGGACACGCAGGTAACCGACGTCGGTTCTTGCTGCTTGTCTGTGACCGCTGTCGGTCGATTCTCTGCCGATGTCGGCGTCTTTGCAACTGCCTGTGACCGACGTCGGTCGCTCCTGACCGACGCCGGTGTCTGTGTAGACCCGAACCTGATAATGAATGCTCCTTGGTGAAGTTTTTTTAGCTCCACACCCTAACAAAAACTAGTTTCTAACTTGCATACACAAAAGAATTTCTACATACTTGGAAGTTGAACTCCCTATGGCTTGGATCTGATTTTGTTTTGTTTGCATGTTAGAAATTTATTAATTTAAATAATATTTTCATTCATTCATAATTAGAAAAGACATAAAAAAAAATCATTTCAGTTGCACATAGGTAAAATCTTGCATCTAGAAAAGGGTAAAAATCAACATTTGCACTCTTAGTTTAGATTTCAGTTTTAGTGTTGCATGGATCAAAAAATCATTGAAAGACCAAAAAGAGTAGCATTTAATTTCAACTTTCCTTCAAACATTTCAAAAATTACTTTCATTTCAACAAGAAATTTAATTTCATGTTATTTGTAAAAACTTTGTCAAAACATGCACAAGTACCAAAACAACCAATAAACAAAACCTTGCCAAGATGAGCGCAAACAAAATCATTACTCAAACCTTTAAAAATAGAAAGATCCTACATTAAAACCAAGTTATACACTTAATATATATTCAACCAATCTTTTTTTATCATTAGATGACACTTACTAAGCATCCATATTCTCATAGAGCAAGTTTATTTTCTAGAGTGCCAGCTCTTGATCCAACAAGTGCACTTTAGAGTGATATTGATTTTGAACTCAGACTTCAATTCTTTGCTCCACTCATACCCCAGATCTTATCTTTAATCAACTTGAAGCCCTAGATGATTAATCTAGGTCCATATTCCCATTAACGGGACCCTTCTATATTTTTCCCTGTGAAGTAAATAACCTTCAAATCTAAGTCTTCTACATTCTCTTTCCTTTTTCCTTAGGTCTAGCCTCATCCTTTTTCATTTATGCTACATATAATGTTCCATTACATGGGTTATTTCAGCCATATTATTGTCCCCCAAAAAAATCACTCATTTTTGGGACAATATTTGAACTATTTTGGTCTTTTAGACCAAAATTGTCTCTTCCCTTTTCAAAATTTGTCCTGGTCATTCAAATTCCTCATTTTTCAAGCTTCTGAGAAATCTACGGACTCTGTAGGCTTGAATCTACAGACTCTGCAGGAAAAGAAAATCTACGGACTCTACAGACCAAGTTCAACGGGCTTCACATGTTGATTTATACGGACTCTTTCCAGGTTGATTTCTACGGACTTGGTTTCTAAAAAATCTATAGGCAGGTTTATTTCTATAGGTTCAAAGGCTTCTGTAGGCAGGTTCAATCAAAAAAATTAGTTTCCAATACTTAGTCATTTTCAGGATTGGTTCAACACCTTGGTTCAATCAAAAATGCCCATTGGCAAGCATCTAAGCAAGGATCCAACCATTGAACCTTGAACCATTTTGGTTCAACGGGTTCAACAAGTTCAAAGGTTCAACGTTATTGGCAAGAGTTAAGCGCTTCATCAAGGTTCAAGGTTCAATGGCTTCAAAACACTTATCAAAAAGAAGAAGGCTTGAACCGTTGAACCATTGAACCACTTTCATTCAAAGGTTCAACGGGTTCAAGGTTCAACAGGTTCAACGAAGGAACTTCCAAAGGACTTAGTCAAATCAAAGGGAATGAACCATTGAATCGTTAAACCAAATTTTGGTTCAACGGTTGGTTCAATGCTTTGGTTCAATCAAATGGTTCATCCGCTTGGTTCAAAGCTTGGTTCATCGGCTTGGTTCAAAGGAGTGGTTCAAAGCAAAAGTTCAAAAGAGCCTCCTGAAGGACAAGTGCCCTTGCGGAGGGTACTTGGTCAACAAAAGCACCCTTCGAAAGGGTCATTTTCAAGGAAGCCGCAAAGGTAAATTCTTTCGGATTTTGTTTAAGGCAATCAAAAAAGATGAAGGAATTCAGGAAAGAAGCTGAGGGAGGAAAGCCCGAAAGAATTTTCAAAGGCAAAGACAAATCAATCGAAATAATTCTACAGACTTTTTGTCTGCGAGAAAATGTCCGCAGACTTTTTGTCTGCGAGAATTGTCTGCAGGAAATGTTCGCAGGAAAAAAATCTGAAGGACTCCAAAGAAAAATGCCGTCAAAGGACCCCGAAGGGCAGGTGCCCTTGCAAAAGACTCTCGGCTGTCAACTTAAAGGACACTCCCCTAAAGCTGAAAGGTCACCTTCCCTTCAAGAGGATGCAAAACAAACAGACTAAGACAAAAGCTTGACAGAATCCTGTGGATGCTGCCAAGTGTCATCTTTCGAGCCTCATTTCACTTTGATTTGAAGAGCTACAAAAACCACCACGTGTCCTTTATAAGTTAAGCGAAACACGCCAAGTGGCATTGTCTGCATGAATCCAAATGAGTCTCACATAGTTCTATAGTGTTTCTAAAATGCGATGGAAGCCACCACGTGTCATCTTCTGCAAGACATTCAAAAGGTGTCCAAAGCTTCTACAAGTTCAATGTATGCTGCCACATGTCCCTCAAAAAGTCACAACTGAAAGCACCACGTGTCCTCACCTATTTCATAGCGGATGTTGCCATGTGTCATCCATTGAGACACAGTATCAAAGCAGCGAAACCTTCCACGTGTCTCTCATCAAATGCAGTGGAAGCCGCCATGTGTCATCCTCCGCATGATTCTCAAGAGGCAAGCAGAAGCTGCCACCTTTTCTGTTGTAACTCTACAAAGAGCGACAAGTGTCTGCACCTGCGATTCTAAGTTTCTAATAGGTTTCAAAGCCTCTATCAATAAATGTTTCTCAGAGTCCCGTGGAAGTTGCCACGTGTCTTCACCTACTTAGTAGTGGAATGTGCCACATGCCAATTGCTAAAGACCAGCAGAAAGTGACTAAGGAATAGAGCATCAAAATGAATCTAGGACCCGATTCAAATAACCAGAAAAGGAGGAATGATGAAGAAGGATTTGATCGCTAGGTAGACATTGAAAGATGCAAACTTTTAATAGTGTGACTTGTTTCTCTACATTGAGAAAAGCAAATGGGTAAATGCCCCTAAATTCCAGCATGTCTTCTTAAAAGAATTCGATGCAACATGATGTGTTACTATTCCCATGTCCTTCTTGAAGAGGCTATATAAGGGACTCTCTTTTATTGTTTTGGATATCTCTTTTTGACAATCAGAAATGAAACTCTACCCAAATTGAAAGGCATTACTGAGACTTTGAGCTCAAATTGTCAATCATATTTTGTTATTGGAATAAGAAAGCAAGTGACTTTTTCAGACTTTGTGTTGTAATATCTTTATTGTTGGGGAAACTGTTCTTATGTCTTTTTCCTTGATATATTTTTTGTTCCTTTAATTCAACAAGCAGATTTAGTGAAAGTAGTCAGGAAGGTGTCCTGAAGTCAACTATGGAGAGAACTTTGTGCCCCCATAATTGCCTTTAGTGTGTTTTCTTTTCATTTCTGTGTAAAGGACTTTGGGATGACTTTGTGCCCTCATTGTCCTTCGTATCTCACTCTTGGGCAATTCAGGTGGAGACTTTGTGCTACATCTCAATTTTTTGGTTACTGCATCCTTAGTTACATTTTGCTTTTACTACCAGGAGTATTCTTGTGGCTTTCTGAATAGTACTTTTGAAAGAAGAGAAGTGCTTTCTGTCATTTCCCTTGAGTTCTTCATTTGATTTGCACGCATCATCTCTGAAGAAAGAGAGATGGATGGTTTGTCCTACCCTTGAGTATTATTTTCTATTTATATATATATATATATATATGGAACCTCCCCTTGGTGAGAGGAGAGATTAGTCCCCTTTTGATGTGGTAAACCTACACATTTGGATGACCAATCTTCCTACTTTGGTTGATCAGACCTATTTTGTTTATCAGTACGTTGATCAACAAAATATTCAACCAACACATACCTCAATAAGTTAAGTGCATAGGTTATCATGTTATTTTTTATGTGTACAAAAATTGGTGAACCTGACGTGAAAGGCTTGTCCTTTTGTGCTTTCCTATTTTCTTCGCTTTTATTCCTTTTAATCCATCCTTTTACCTTTTCCATATTTTTTGGGTATTTATATACCCCCCCACCCAATATGTCTAGTCAAGATATCTTCAAAATAAGTATATATTTTGACGCTTATAGAAGGAGTCTCCAACCCCACTGTGAAGCCTCCCTCTTTAGTTGGAACACTTATATTCCCATGCAAAACTTGGATACAACTGATCAAAAATAGCATTTGAATTTTCATATTAGATCAGAAGTGGTTCTTCACAAAGTGTGAGGTCCATAAGAGACTATTAGTAACCATCCTAAATCTAACAATATGACCCTCACAAGTGGGAGTGGGACTAGTCCTCATGTAATAACTAAGCCTTCTATTAGCCTGAAAAACCATGATGTAGAAAGTGATGCAAGATTTGATCAATATATTATTGATCATAATATGTTACTTGGAAGATAGGTCGATTAGAATTCAAACACCTCAAAATCCTCCCATTCTTACCCAAAATGTTCTTATAATTCTTGAGCAAAATGTGATGGCTCCCCTTGAGTCCTCAAACCCCAATCAAATAGTTGTCGGATGTCAACCTATCTTGCCTAGACCTCCAACTAAGGAGCTTATCTCAACTTTGGTGAGCCGCATTCAAGATTTGGAAAACCACCAGGCTTCTCCTAATCAATTTTATCTGCTTCCCAATTCTCTATTTGTGCCAACTTACCAGGAACCTCAATATCATGTTAATCAACCCCCAAATAACCACATTCAAATCCTAAATTTGGGAGACATTATTACACATGGGGTGCCTAACCATATGACACTAGTCCTCCTCTGGTGTATCAAACTCCTTTCCAAACTTTGTAAGGAGGTTCTTCTTCCTAACTCCCTCCTAACAAGGCAACAACCAATTAATCATCATCATATGCCACTCCTACTTTTGTGGCAAACAATCAAATACCGCCTTACATTCTTCTAAGTAATGCAATTACAAACCAACCACCACTTTGTGTTATTCTTACATATCTAGTTACCAACCAACCATTTCCTTATAACCCTTCTAATTATGTGTCGGTCAACCAACTGCCTATGTACACTCCTCCCATTCATTCTAGCCAATTACCTCCCTACTTCCACATGTTCTCCAAATCTACCCAACCGAATAACTATTTTTTGGCCTATTCTACACCACCATAACAAATGCCTTATTTTCCTCTTAGCATCATGTAAACAACCCTTATCCAAACCCACCCCTTCAACCAAGTTCTATCATGTCCTTGATGAATTTCAATGCCATGGGGACTTACATTGAATATATTAAGGAACACTTCAATCACATTATACATGGAGTTTTATTACATCATCCCCTATTTGACCTTCCCAAATTCAAAAGAGAAGGAAATCCCAATGTGCACGTCAAATCAAATGTTACTGCTATTAGGGAACTTTTACCTTGGAATGGGGTGGTTGCAAAAATATTTCCTAAACTAATAGAAGGAATTGCCTTTGATTGGTACTATCACCTCCTAGAGGCCTCTATCCATTCCTTTAGAAAACTCATGGTGGAATTTTTAAAAATATTTGATATGAACAAGTTGTTAAAAATTGGCATTCGATAATTCCTCCACATTAAATAAGAGAATAGTGAATCTATTACCCATTTCATTATGAGATGGTGACAAGTTCTATATTTGTATCCTAGTGCACCAAACATGGATTAAAGAGAGATATGTAATCTCTTTCTTCATTCCCTTAATAAGGATATGAAGGAATAAGTCCAAAATTTTCCTTATCAATCCTACAAAGAAGCACTTGAGAGCGCTATATGATTTGACCAAGCAACCATGGATAGTGGCCACCACACCTATGGAGCTAATGGGTATATCATTAAACCTAACCAAAATAATGGGCTTTTCAAAATGTAAACTAAAATAATGTTAACAACAACCAAGGCCCCAAGGTTCTCAATAAAAACCATAACACCACCACTGATAGCGTAATAAACCAAAACAAGAAGCCAAATCATGTCGACAACAATCAACCACAACCCATGAACAATGATAATGCCAATAATAATAATGGTATGAGGAACCAAAATCCTCTGCATGTAATTTGTGTGACTGATTTGAAATGTCCACCATGTAGCATTCAAAACCAAAATCAATTACAGAATATTCATCATTTCCCATAGTTCCTAAACCAACCCTTTTTCCAAAGGACTAATCAACAAGGGTTTGGTCAATAGGGACAAAACTAAAGGCCTAGGGAATATGATCCCAATGTCTATTGTTTTTTTCCATGGAGTAGTTGTACATGACACTTGTGCTTATCAAAGGTACAAAATATCGTTCAAAGACTCTTTGAAGAATAAAGGTTAGATTTTGTTGACATGTTCATAGGGAATGTAAATGCAAACCCTCAAGCTCATTTCAACGGTCCCATAACCCCTTAAAACCAAAACCTATAAATATATTATAACCCTTTCTCGAACCATTAGATGTGAGGTACCTAGAGCTAACCAAAAAGTAACTCACAAAACCAACCAATGCAACATAACCAACCTATACTAGTATGCACTCATGATGTCAAAGCTTCTACCTCGGGTACAACCAACCTTAATGTAGAGCCCTAGTTAGGGGTTCAAAGGAAGGATAGAATGATAGGATTGGTGGAGTTAGAAACCAAAGAAGAAATAAATATCAGCACTCTCACATGGGAATATTAGTCCAAAACTCCCCACCCTTCCAACATCTTGGATGACAATATCAACCCAAAACCTATGACAAATTACAACTTAGTCATAGACCTTATGAAGACATTCTCCCACATCTCATTTCTTGAATTACTTAATAATTCTCTTGCCCATTATTTGACATTACTCGATGCCTTAAGGTTTGGCCACCTACCTAGTGGCATTCCTCTATCACAGGCCCAAATCAACCATATTGATCTTGACATGTTTCTACCCAAGCAAAGCGCAAAGGATGTTGGTTATTTCTTTGATCTTCATAGTCTCCCATAGACACCAAGATAGATAGAAGGGGGGATTCAACCTTATATCTACAACTTTGGATCTATAACAATTATGTGAAAAGAGTAATGGCAAATGGTGGGGTAGCAGTTAACATAATCTCCTTTTCATTTCTCTAGAAGCTTGGTTATGGATAAACCAATTTTTCAACAACTTGCAACACTCTTTGAAGATATAACAAACTCAATTCTACTTCCTTAGGGACTAGAGTGCTTCTAGTGATCTTAGGCACCAAGGTTGTGTTGACATAATTTTATGTAATTAATAAGGACATGAATCGCAACATGATCTTGGGTAAACCTTGGATTCACAAGATGAAGACAATTCAATCTATCATGTTTCAATAAATCAAGTTCCTCCATTTAGGGAAGGTCTTTGTCACTCAAGGGGACCCTAAACCCTTTGATTTTATTCAAGAAACCAAGGTTACACATTGATTATCACTTACCCGCCAATGGTGTGGTTAATCCCCCACATTTGGTCGAGGTTAAAGAACCCATGAATCCTAGGGTGGTTATCTTAAAGAAAGGCACACAAGTTCTTAAAGCCCTCCTAAAATATAAACTTGAAGAAAAAGAAATCACAACAACAAAATAATCAAATGCTAAAAATATTTTGATAACAATAGTCGTATTGACCATGTATACAAATGAAATCATAAGCATCTTGGAAAAAAAGAACCAATCAAACTCCTACCTAACCCATACTGAATTGGGACTTACAGTCCCCACACACCTCTTGGTCTAGAGGATCTTAATCCCATTGTCGATATTGGTATGATAGAACTCTTGGGGCATGAGGATAAGCCTCCAATAGAGGCTAATGATCCATATCTTTAACATAATCCCCTAACACCCCATCATGAAGGGAAAATTGTAGTTTAGACTTTATATTAGACAAGAAAACCAATCTCTTTCCTCATCCATGATAATGCTTGAGGAAAGGATTCATACATTAGCCATAAGCATTATAGAAATCAACATCGATTCTAACAACTACCCAAACATTTACAATGATGGGTCATATCTTCCTCCTACAAATGAAGAAGGCCATATAGAGTTACTTGTTGAGTTCTCACAAACTTTCCCAAGCACCAAAATAGGAAAATTAGAGTCAACCATTACTGATCAAAATTAATGTGAGTTACACAAATATGTTTGTAAACCTCCTATACAAGAAGGATACCATAGAAAATATTGCACTAAGTGCTCACAAACTTTTTTCCCCTTATTCAGACACTATAACTACAAAAATAGAGCTAATCATGCCTTATCAACAATATTATAAGTTTCAAATGTATGTTTGTGAATGCCCTATACATGTATGAGACATTATCTTGAGACTCAATAGCAAAATAAGCAAAATAAAGTAGAAGGTCAAAAAATTAGACCCAACTGGTTAGGTTTTTAATTTATTGATTGAATATTTTTAGAATGGAGCCAATCGGTTATGCACTTTGGAGTGCTAGTAGTTTAGTGAATTTGTGAGCCCTTTGCACCTTAAACTTTTATATATTTAGATATATGTGTTTCGCGTTGCCCTCATCACATTTAATTTTCCATTATTTAACATGTTGTGTTTGCATATCTATTAGCATGATAATTTTTAGGTAGACAAATAGACGTTATCATCAACAATCACGGGACAAAGTCCCTCTCCTATTAGAAGGCAAAGCTACCTTTATTAAAAACCAAAACAGATGTAAAAAATAAAACTATTTACAACAAAATTGGTATTCTTCATGGAGGTTGTATTTTTAACCTTAAAATACTAAAGATGGTAGAAAGGAATTAAAAGAGGAGAAACAGAGAAAATAAAATTCTATATAGAGGTAAAGGGATGATGATTGTAGCGAGCCAAACTCAAAAACTAACTAGAAATATCACAGAGGAGTATAGTTTTACTAAAAAGGAAATCTTTCTCATTCAATGGGCTACAAAAGACATCTATGTATTCACATGAATACACCAAAACAATTGTTTATCATTGATAACAAAAATGTTCATCCATTTTGTATTTCATGTAAAAACAAGTAAATTTATTGATTTTACCCCATCAAGATTTCACTAGTGTAGAAATTACAGATGTAGATTCAAAAATAAATGCTAAAAATGAAATTTATATGTTTTGATGAATTAAATACAAATTTCACAATCTTTCAAAATAAAAAAATCAAATACATATAGATGCACATACATACACTATTCAAAAAGAGATTTTGAACACAAAGTTTGCAAAATTCCTCCGTGTATTGATTCTTCTTCAGTTGTAAATACAATCTCCTGTTTCATTAGCTTACTAGAAATGTCTAACTATTAAGAACATGTACAAGTGAGGCCCTAACTCATATTTATTGGTTTAAATGGGTGGTTATGATGCGTAACCACCTTTTTTGCCTTTTCAAGGCTTTGCAAACACACATTAGCTAATTTTCACATTTTGAAATTTGCAAAAATGTATTAAGCAATTTGCACAACTTGCCAAAATGCTTTGGTGTTTTTGCACTTGGAAAAATACAATGACAAATTGTCACAACTTGCAAAAGTGTGTTGGAAAATTTGCACTACTCAAAATTGCAAAAATAACTTAATACATTTGCATATTTTTACAATGTGTGAATTAACTAATACAAAGTAAAATGACAATTACAATAATGACTTAATAAAAACAAAACTATGAGTTTATAATCATTATTTATATCTTCGTTGATGATAATTTGAACCTCCTCTTTCTCAAGTTGTAACTTTTTCTTTTGATATTCATCTAACTTTCCCATGATTTTTGACACTTTATCTTGGTCCATTTTTTCAAACAATGTGCCAATTACAGATTAGACATTCTCTTTCATAACTTCTCTTATGGTCTTTCCCAAGTGAACTTTTGTGACTTGATAATCAGAGGATCCATAATCCTCTTTATTTTTATTAGTGGGAGGAATTGATATTTCCACATACATGTCCCCTTTTTGATCAATGATTATTCTCAAGCCCATTTTAGGCTTCTTTGCCGCACAAGGATGGACAATTGTTAGAATGTTGAAATTAATTTTTTGTGGCTACTCAATCTTCTTTATTTTTTTAATAATTTATTTAGCCAATCAGGAACTTTTATGTTAGAGGATTGTTATACAAGGGCAATATCAGATTCCTTTTGAATTTTAGGAAGAAAAGTTGACAAAACTTGAGATTTTTCATATATAATTTCACCTTCTTCTTTCCCTAGTGTATCAATTGGAGTCTTAGGAGAAGGCTTAGTTAGTAATTCAACATTTTGTGCAAGAGACATTGGCACATAATTATCATACTGAGATGGAATAAAAGAATCAAATAACAAGGATGAGTCAAAGGCCAGAAATTGTTGTGTAGTATTAGTTACTATGGTTTGAGGTTGGGAAAAATTATCAAGAGGAGCTTCTTCAGAAATAGATAGACTTGGAGTACCTAGAATCTTTTCACCCAATATTCTTATCTCCAATTTGAGTGGTTTCTTCACTGAAATAATTTCTATAGCTACTTCAGCTTATGTTACTTCTATTTCTTCTGGTTCTTTATTGGTTCCTACCACAGAAGATGCTTTTATCTCTTCTTGATGTTTTTGATGTGCAACTCCCAATTTAGCTTCTTTAATTGGAGAAGGAAACCCTGATTTATCAACATTTATGCCTTTGCTTTTCAACCATTTCGGAGTTCTATCTAGCACACCTTGAGTTCTTTCAATGAGGGAAGTGGATTATTTCTTGTGCCAATCAACTTGTGAGAGAGGTCTTAATTCAATTCCATCTTTTTTATAAATAGGATCTAATACATATTCATCATCTAATATATTTTTCTTGATCTCTAATATATCAAAAACAATAATCTTTTATAAAGTAAACTATGTAAAATCATGAATTCTTACATCTTTCTCATCATCACAGTCCATCTAGTAGTCTTCAAAATGATGTACATGTTGATATGAAGAACCAATAATATTTTGCATCAAACCCCTAGCATCAAATGAAGATCGACTTTCAAATGATCGAATAGTAACTTGAGTCATTACTTCTTCAATAAATTTTGCTTTGGCTAAATAAGCACAAGTATATCGGCCAATAGAGATAGGAAATTTTATCCTAGACTTATGTTTATAAGACAATAGCTTGTCTATTTTGTTCAACTATATTACTAGTTCTATCAAATCCTGTCTATCATCCACATATTTCAAAAGCATATATGGTGTGACTTCACAACCACAAATTCTTAAGTAGGTGAAAGTTTGGAATTATATAAACCATGTTCTCCACCTACAAATTTATGTAGAAACCTGGATTGATAACCTCAAATTATATGATTCTAGTCCAAACATATGAATTACATATTATAAAAATGTGTAATTTACTTTGCGAAAATGATATGCACTTTTTCCAAAGATAGTTTGGGATAAAAGTCATATATTTTGGTTGTCTGCATATCACACATTGTATTCAAACCATTATAGAACCTCCTTCTAGGCATAACATAAACAAGATAAGAATTCATATAAAATTTGGAAGTTATATTGACTTATATAATATATTTATGAATTTAATCACTGATTAGTTATCCCCAGTTGATATACTACTTGTTATGGTGAATGATCCATATATACTTGTACATCTATGTCTAAAAATTCCTAGCAACTAGGCTTCCCGCTACTCTATGCAAGAGAATAATCATGTCATTGACCTTATTCATGAATTCAAATCTATTAGAATAATTGTCATTGATGTCAAAGGAATTGTAATGGATATGAATGGAAATGTCAAATGGAATTATTGTCGAAAGTGAGTGGAAGTGTTGCTGAAAGTGAATGTAATTATTGTTGAAAGTGAACGAAAATGTTGACAGAATTATCGATGGAAATGTCAACAGAAATGTCAATGGTCACATCTTTTAGTGAAGAGGTGCCTCTTGGATGGGACACCTCCTTTATGAGAAGTGTTTAAAGGATATATAAGGGAGAAGAGATGTGGAAGTGTTACAAGCATTTGATTTGATTAAAGATCATATAAGTGTGAGAGATAAGGAAGAGCAAAATTTTATTTATGCATATCATTTGAGTGAAGAAGAAGAGAAGAGCAAAAAAAGAAATAGAATATCTCTTAAGAAAAGAAGTGTGAAGGGTAGATTTATTCTAATGAAGACTATCATTTGAAAATTGTGAAAGAGAGGAGAGCAAAAATTATATCAGAGAATCAGTGAGAGATAAAATGTAAGAGAAGCAAATCCATCATTCAATTTAAGAACCAATCACAGATAGTAGAATCAATTTGGATTGGGGTCAGTGCCTTATAGTGTAGGGGTTGGTGCTCTTGTGGGTTAGTGCTCATGGATTGGTCGGGTCGGTGCTTGGCAAAGGGGATCAATGTCTCCAATGGGTAAGTGCTCACAAATTGACCCAGTTGGTGTTTGGTTTGGGGATTTGTGTCTCTAGTAGGTTGGTTGTAAAAGAGTTATATATATATATATATATATATATATATATATATATATATATATATATATATATATATATATATAAGCAATATTTTTCCATGGTTTTCTCCTGAAAGGGTTTCCATGTAAATCTTATGTTATCTTGTGTTATTAATTATTAGATCTTGAATTTTTATGGTTGTTGGGGTTGATTAAATCTAAAAGATTAAAATATTATCTTATACTAATTCACCCCCCTCTCAGTATAAGCCTATGCTTAACAATTGGTATCAGATTGGTTCCTTCAAAATTAGTATAACCATTGGAAGGTAGATCCCAGGATCACACATGGCTTTAGGACAGTTTCTTTACAAACAAAGCACCATTGTTTGATGGAATTAATTATGGTTTTTGGAGTATGCGGATGAGAACATATCTTATGGCTCTAGCATTTGATATTTGGTTATCAATAGTCATGGGGCATAGTAGCAACAAATGAATAAATAGATTAGGATAGAAAGAATCCATGTGAAAATAATGCAAAAGCAATGAATGCCATTTTATGCGGCTTATCAGAATCAAAGTTCATAAAAGTAATACATTGTGTGCTAGCAAAAGGTATATGGGACAAACTTTAGAATATCTATGAAGGTGATGAAAACATCAAGAAGGTGAAGATTCAAATGCATAGAAGGCAATTTGAAAGCCTTAAGATGAAAGATGAAGAAAATATCACAGTCTATCTTCTTTGTATGGATGAGATAGTCAACACGGTCAAAGGGTTAGGTGAGAAAAATGGAAGAATCAAGTATAAAAAGTACTAAAGTCAATTCTTATGAGGTATGATGCAAAAGTCTTGACTATTGAAGAAATGAAGGACTTGGACACATTGAAGATGGATGAATTACATGGAATCCTCACAATATATGAAATAAGGACATAAATTTTTAAAAAAATGTCAAAGCATGAAGCAGCCTTCAAAGCTTCAAAGAAGGTCAAAAATGCAAAACTTGAGTCAAGTGATGAATTAGAAAAAAAAGAAGCTCTTTTTGTGAGAAATCTTAAAAAGGGATTTATAAAGTATAAAGTTAAGCTTCCTTTCAAATGTTTCAATTGTGGTGAGATAGGGCATTTCATTGCTAATTGTCCTCATGTAAAAGATGATAATAGTGATGAAAAAGAACATGCTAAGATAGGAAAGAGTAAACATTGATACAAAAAGAACTATAAGCCAAGTAAAAATGAAAAAAATAAAAAATCCAATAGATATAAGAAAATACTTTACACCAAGGAGAGTAGCTCAAAAGAAGAGAGTAATGAGAGTACTTCAGAGAGTGATAATGAAGAAACTCTTTTCATGGAAATAGAAACAAATAATAATGAATACCAAATGTTTCTAGAAGAGAAAAAAAATCTTGAGGATGACGGAGAAGTGGATCTGGAAGAAGAACTCGTTTGTGCCTTGAATGAAATAAATAGGCTTAAGAAAAAGAATCTAAAGAAAAAATTGTAGCTTCAGAAATATGAAGAAGGTGGAAATTTGAAAATGAACATATCTCAAAGATTTGAAGAGTCTGAAAAGATCATTACCAGTTTAAAAACTCAATTAGAAGAGGCGAAAAGAATTGAGGAGGTAATAAGAGATCAAATGAAATAAAAAGAGTAAAATCTTGCTAAGCTTGAATCTAAGATTGTTGGTTTAAGAAAGGAATTGGAGAAGTCTAATGTTAAGTTAACAAGCAGCTTAATATTTGAAAAGAGCACTGAGATTCTAGATTGTCAGAGGTCACTATTCGACAAGTCAAGTCTTGGCTATGGAGATGAACAAAAGGTTACCAAGGAGGATGTTAAAATTGCTAAACCTATGAAGATAAAATAAAATACTTCCCCGAAGAATGAAGTTCCACAAGTAGAAGACAAAGGAAAGAACCATTGGCATGACAGAAGATCATTCTTGCCAAAATAGTTTGATAGGTACCAAGGATCATTTTATGGCTATTGCTTTAATTGTAACATTTTTGGTCATAAAGTAAAGGAGTCTAAGAGACATGCGAGGAATGGATACATATGGAACAGTGACATAAATGTAGATAAAAGGAATGGGCATGCAAGAAATGAGTTCGCATAGAACTATGGCACAAGTGAAGGACATTGGATGAATGGGCATGGTTGGAACAAAAATAAAGATTCATATGGTTTCTCAAGTATAAATTCATTTACTCCATTGTCAAAAGACATTGTATGTTATAATTGCAATAAGTATGGGCATATAGCAAGACAATGTGGAAGTAATCCTATAGACCAAAATAAGAAAGAGTATGCCTGAACCAAACTCAAAAGAGAATTCATGTAAGTTTAGAATCAAATGTTGTAGCTAGACAATTAACAGGAGTAATTTGTGCTTGTGCAAATGGCACAAGGAGCAATGGCAGGGAGGACATGATGGAGCACAAAGCACAAGGAGAAATGGCAATAAAAACCATGTTGAAGCAAGAGAGATATGATGTGCATAGTGGAAAGATGCTACGAAGAGGAACAATAAAAGAAGATATTACAATAAGTGGTATAAAATAAATTTGAGATTGCAATGAAGATAGCAAAAAAAGATAATATTTTTTTCTTAATGACTATGAGAGGAAGCATTAGCTCAAGGGGAACAGGGTGTATAACCCTTTGCCATTGATGTCAAAGGGGGAGAGAAAAAAGAAAAGGGGAGCACTACAACAAGAGGAGAAATGTGGACAACCCTTTTCTATTGATGTCAAAGGGGGAGAATTGAAGATAGGGGGAGCAAAGGAGGAGAACCACAACAAGGGGGAGTTCATATACTAATTCATGGGGATTGTCATCAATGATAAAGGGGGAGATTGTTAGAATAATTTTTATTGATGTCAAAGGAATTGTAATGGATATGAATGGAAATGTCAAATGGAATTTTTGCTGGAAGTGAACAAAAGTATTGCCAAAAGTGAATGAAATTATTATCGAAAGTGAACGAAAGTGTTGTTGAAAGTGAACGGAATTGTTGTTGGAAGTGAATGGAAATGTTGACAGAAATGTTAACAAAATTATCGATGAAAATGTCAACGGTAATATCTTTTAGTGAAGAGGTGCCTCTTGGATGGGACACCTCCTTTGTGAGAAGTGTTTAAAGGTTATATAAGGGAGAAGAGATGTGAAAGTATTACAAGCATTCGATTTCATTGAAGATCATATAAGTGTGATAGAGAAGGAATAGTAGAATTTTGTTTATGCATATCATTTGAGTGAAGAAGAAGAGAAGAGAAAAAAATGAAATAGAATATCTCTTAAAAAAATAAGTGTGAAGGGTAGATTTATTTTAATGAAGAATATCATTTGAGAATTGTGAAAGAGAGGAGTGTAGAAAGTATATAAGAAAATTAGTGAGAGAGAAAGTGTAAGAGAAGCAAAGCCATCATTCGATTGAAAAAGCAATCACAGACAGCGGATTTGATTTGGATTGGTCTCAATGCCTCATAGTCTAGGAATTGGTGCTCACGAATTGGCCAGGTTGGTGCTTGGCGAAGGGGATTAATGTCTCCAATGGGTGGTGCTCACAAATTGACCGAGTTGGTGCTCGGCTTGGGGATTGGTGTCTCTAGTAGGTTGGTGCTTGAAAACATTGTAAAAGAGTTATATATATATATATATATATATATATATATATATATATATATATATATATATATATATATATATATATATATATATATATATAAGCAATATTTTATCATGATTTTCTCTCAAAAGAGTTTCCATGTAAATCATGTGTTCTCCTGTGTTATTAATTGCTAAATATTAAATTTTTATGGTTGTTGTGGTTGATTACATTTAAAAGATTAAAATATTATCTTAAATTGATTCACCCCCCTCTCAATATAAGCATGTGCTTAACAAAATCTAGAAATATTCTTGGGCAACTTTGTTGATGTATGCGTAGATTTTGTCAACCATTACTTGTTGACCTATTTCGAACAAGAGCTGGTATTAGAATGCCAAAATTGTTGAGTAGATGCAAGAGTAAAATTTACAAATGTTTCCCTATCAAGTAGTTGCAATAGACAAATATTATGCTTTGGACCTAAGCATAAAATTAATTCTCCATTTAGATTATTGACTTCCCTTTTTTATGCATCATAGTGTTTGGCCATTATCAACACCAATTCTAGACATTGTACTGAGAGAGGAAAAGAAATTGTTGGATCCAATCCACTATCATGGATGCTTTATCCATAATCTATTTTGTGTACACCACTTATTTTGTTCTAGAATTATCCCATATCAATGTGGCCTAGGTTGGTGTCTATTATTTCTTCAACATTTGACTCTAGGTGTGAAGGTGGAACCACTCCCTGGAATTGATACTTCATATCGATGTCCTCTTCCAATTGGAGACTCTTATTACTAGGGGTCTTCTTCAAAGTGTTTTTCTTGGGAGTCTCCTTGATTGAGGTATTGAATTTTGACATCTGATGAGGATTACAATATTAACGAAATTGTTGTTGGAAGTTAATGGAAATGTTGACAAAAATGTTAACGGGATTATTGACAAAAATGTCTGTTATTTTCATAAATGTGAAATCTCAGTGGGGTTTAAGCAATATTTTAATTCTATTTTATGGGTAAATATGGTATGGTTTCCTTTGGTTTGCTATCAGTGTCAGAGAATCATCTCAGTGTATGTTTTGCACTCTTAAGGGTGTAATTATGTCTTTACCACCCATTGAATGAGAAGGAATTTCTAGGAACATAGTGTTTCTCTTTCTTGGCCATTCTAGTGAATCTCTGTGTTTAGTCACTTAGAATCATCTTTCATTTTTCTCAGGGTTATCATGGTAGCTTTTGTGTTTAACTGGATATAATAATCCCATTCTCCTTTTATTCATTCCTTTTTATATTTCCCATCATTCCCTTCATTCACCTCATGTTATTTCTATATCCTTTATGTGATTTCTAGTTAAAAGTATGAAACCCCCAATAGAAAACATTTTTGTTATAAATAGATGTGAATAGATTTTCCCTTATTTTTTCATTTGTGGCTTTCAATAAAGGTAGCTCCACCTGCTAATAGGAGATGGACTTTATCCATACATTACTGAATCATGTAAGGACTTATTTCCCACAATGTTGACTCAAAGTCACCAATTTGTCCCCCTGACAAATTTTTGAGTCAACAATTTTTGGTTACTCTATTGGGGATCAAGTTGTTTATGCACACAATTTTCATACATTTTAAGGAACCTCCCTAAAATAGAGGTTGGTGACTCCATTGAGATAAAGTACCTAGTGTTTGCATCTTTCTTATTGAATAAATAACATTGGTTCACCCCAAACCCAATGTTCCCCATGTCCATGTGGGAAAAGTTTTGAGCCATTGGCTTTGACCTAATACAATGAGTTACCATCAGGCTCAAGGAATAAATTTCTAAAGTCTTCTAAATAAAATGGTCAAGATGCAGATAATCATGTGTTGGCCTTCACATTATCTTGTAGCATCTTGGGAGTTATGCATGAATATGTCATTGTCAAGCTTTTTGTTGAGACTCTCATAAGACATTATTGAGTGGTTTCAACAACTAGGAGATGGATTCATTGTGGATTGGGACTCTTTGAAGAACAAGTTTTTGAACCAATTCAAAACAGTTACGAATGTGTGTACATTGTTGTCAAAAAATTTCCAACTCCAAAAGAAAGATGATGAATGGACAAGAGAGTTCATTACCCACTTCAACAAATTATTGAGACTTATTCTTAAGGTAGATCAATCGAGTCCCAACAATCGAGTCTATGTCTTCATTGGTTCTCTACATCTAGAGATCAAATTTATCTTGATGATGAACAAAGTGAATGACTTGGGAGTTACCAAGATTGAAGATGACATTGTTTTGTCTGGAATTTTGAAGAATGAAGTTTCAAAACATATTATAACTGTTGGAAATAGTGAAGCAGTGAAACTTGATATAATCAAGAGTCATCATCATTCAGAAAGAGATTTTGAAGGCAAAATTTTTATCAAACATGTCATAACTCCAACAGAGGAAAAGAGAAAGTTTCCTATCACATATGATTGTTTTAGTTTCATAATATGGAAGAAGGTGAATAGTTAGAAGAACCAATGATTGATCAGAGAACAAATGAAGAATTTGGCTTCCCCTTTGACAAAGAGAAATATTTGCATGTTTTAAAAAATTTCTCAAACTTCACAGTCCTACGAGAAAATGAGTTATTTGAGGAACAATTAGTTAAACCACAAATAGAAAGGAACATTAATGCAAAGAGTGATGTTTTACTTTTTGAAAAAATAGATAATATAGAACAAGTTTTTAGTAAAGTAGAGTATCCCTCTTGTATCAGGGTAGAAGATTCAGTGGTTAAAAGTGAAGATTTTCCTAGCATTTCCTTTTCATATTCCATTGTAGAAGAGTTCTCCACAAGATTTGAATCCAAAGAAATCAAGCCTCCACAGATTGAGGATCATAATCATGCCAAAGTTGAGATCAAGGAAGACATCAAGGCAAAATGAAATGAATGGTGCCTGATTTTTATTTCAAGTGAAATGGAAATTGTCAAGGTAGAAGAGACTAATGAAGGTGATGACAAGAATTTATTCAACGATGAATTTATCTTTGTCATGAGAAGCAATGCAGTAAGGAATATTTGTACTCAATTCATTCCAAAATATATTCCTATTATGGTTCCAGTTCAAAATAGATTTACGACACACTTCTCTCCAATTCAAATATTGTGCCTCGCACAGATGCATTTGAAGTCACCCAAGAAGACATTGAAAAGTTCAATGTTGCTCAGGAATGCTTATAGAAGATTGGAGAGTTTATAATGATTTCATTTCAAAATAGGAAAATATTATTGATTTGTTCATTCATGATCATCTATGTGTGAATGATAATTATAAATTCCTCTTCCCACCTACTTGGTCAATACTAATGAACATGTTTGAACCTCATAAGTCAAATCCATTGTTCTGAAATGGAAGGTATTTCTCTCAACCAGTGAATGGTTTTGTATAGTCTTCTCATTTTCCTCTACTCCTTATAAATATTTTTGTTTTCCTTATTTTGGCTTGTTTCTTTTTATCATTTCTATTTTGGGGTGTGTGTGTGTGTGGTTTTTCAATAAATATAATAGTTTGTATATTGATTCTTATTCTCCATGTTTTGGTCTTTATGCATGCACATATTTTTAGATGTGATCTCTTTCTTGGAAATATTATGGGTAATCACACGATTTTCAAGAATGTTAGAATGGTCGTTGCTTCGGGGTCAATGAAAAGATCACATTTTTAAAAAGAAACGTTGAAGTTCTTTAGCTAAGTGGATCTACAAGACAAAAAATGATATTAGATTTAGAGAAAAATTATTTCAGTATTAAAAATGGTATTATGGATGTTTGTTTCTCAAATGACGGAATGGACAGGTTTTTTATGGATCTCTTCAAGTGAATAGGTGGTAAACTTGTAGAATTTTCATGAGGAAGAAATATGTCCTAACAGTGTGTGTTCATTTCTCATATGATTGATATAGTCGAATTGATTGTCAATTGGCCAGATCAGGATGTGCAAAAGTGAGATATAAATTTTTTTAAGGATCTTTATTAATGATAAGGATGATAATTTTTTATAGAATGGGGCATCGACTCTGTAGCCCAATAGACAAAGCTTAGATCACTTATTGAGATATATACTATCTTTCAAGCTTCCAAATGTTGAGCCATTGAGTGATTTTCAAAATAGAATTTTGTATGGAAAGACATTGGAAGAGAATATA
Organism: Torreya grandis; assembly: GCA_037957365.1. Classification (NCBI taxonomy): domain Eukaryota; kingdom Viridiplantae; phylum Streptophyta; class Pinopsida; order Cupressales; family Taxaceae; genus Torreya; species Torreya grandis. The sequence continues at coordinate 2,545,846 of JARHVA010001778.1, forward strand.
TGGTCAACCCTAATTCAAGGATTTTGAGTCACAAAGTTGAGCGTATTGATAATCCCTCAACTGCACCTCTTTCAACAAAAGAAGGCTCATCACTCTTGAGTATATGAAGAAAAAGTTTCTCTTTGCATTTTAGTTTGTGTGAAAATACATAATGAAAAATGCCCTCACATACACTATATTTTGGGATATGTGACAACATCTATTAGGGTGAGTACTTGATGCCCTCGCATACATTATCCTTTGACATACGATAGCTTTGTGATGATTTAAAGAACCATCATTTTATCAAAGATCAATTATTTCTTAGTTGATTAAGTTGCAGTCAAATTTAAGATGTGTTTCCCAATGGATAAAATACTTACCTACGAAACTAGAGTCTAAATTTTTTTTATCCCTTTTAGTTCAAAATCCCAATCGAAGCCAATTGTTGTCACATTTTTTGACAATTTAAAAAATTAGCAAAAAATTAATTTTTGCAGCTAAATTTTAGTTTGGGCCTAAAATTTTCAAATTTTGAAAAAATTGAAAATTAATTAATTAATTGATTAATATTAATTAAATAATTTAATTAAAAATCAAATCACAAGCAAAACATTTTTCCTAACCATGCAAATGCCCTTTGAAGTTCCCTATGTAAAAGGCCATTGGCTTTCCCATAATGTGCAAAAAATTAATAAACTTTTTCAAATTGTGCAAGTGCTTTTTGCTTTTCCCCGAGTTGTGCAAAAGTGCCTTGACACTTTTTCAAGTCATGCCATTTGTCTTTTTGATTTTGCACACGGTGCAATTACAAATTTCAAAAACAATAAATCAATTGAAATAATTTTTTAATTATTTTAATTTGGAATGTGGTTTCTAAAATTTTGTTACTGTACAATTTCCTTGGATGCTTCTCCAGGTCATGCAAATTTGTTTTAGAATTTCCTCAAATCATGCAAATGAAATATTCCCTTCTCAATGCCATCCAATTTGCCTTTTACTCTTCCCTCATCGTACACCGAACCAAAATCATTCTCTGTATTATTTTTAATAGGTGAAACATTCATTACCAAATACAAAGCGAAGTGAATTTGAAAGAAAGAAGTTGATTTTTGTTTTGATTTGGTTGCCTTAAGAAAGAAGGTCATACAATCTAAAGAGGACAAAAAAAAGTTTTCAAAATTATTTTCTTGTTTTCCTACTCACCACAAGGAAGCCGTATGACTGTATGACATAAGAGGACTCTGCATATTTTTAAAAAAAAGGAAGACCAAATAATTTTTTTAATTTTCACCTACTAATAAAGGAGGTTGTATGACCCAAATTAGATAGAGAACAACTGAGACAAATTCCATATCAGAATTTAATTATTTTTGCCTGCTACAAAAAGGCTATACGATTGTATGACAATGCCCAGGGGAGGCGAAAATAAATAAAATAAAAAAGAATAGGTTTTGATTTGTTTGCAACTACCAAGGAAGGTCATATGGCTAGGGAAGGAGGTTAGGAAAAAAAAGTTTCGGATTATATTAGGTCGTATGACCACAAAGCAGGGAGAGGATGAGAGAGAATTAAAAAATCAAAAAATAGAATTATTTTCTTTTTCAAGCCATAGATAGTGGTACGACCCATGTAAGCTTGTGAGTTTTAAAATTTTCAAAAAGTAAATTGTAACTTTTTGTTGTTTTGGATCATATCAAAAAGGTTGTACGGTTTAATAAAAGGAGTGAGGTTAAGAAAATTTGAAAAGGAAGAGAGCAACTATTTCCTCTGGCTTGTTTTCATTTGTCACAATATGGTTATTTGGTGGAAAACAAAAGTGATGTAAAAAGCTCCATTGAAATTCATATTTTCAATTTTGTTTGGTGAAGAAAGGTGATTAAGCAGGATGGTGAAATTCATTGGGTGATTTTGAAGAAGCACTAGAGCAAAATTGCACAGGCAAAATTGAGTGATTTCATAGTCTATGGAGATAAATGTATATTTGGTAATGGGAAACTAATATGGGATGACATGGGTCAGGCCCCTGGTTATTCATGTGCTTATTGTCTAGATGTTGTACTTATAATGCATTAATCATAGACTATATAGGGATTTATAAAACAAATATTGGCATTAAAGGGGATAATACCATAGAAGTTAGAAAGGTAAGACATCTTGATATTATGGATGGTGTGTCTGAAGGAATGATTGTTGGTGTTGATACAAAAGTCCTTACTTATGAGGGATTGATAATCATTGCTGGAGCAATAGATTATCATGTTCATTTCATATGTCCACAATTAGCAAATGAAGCAATTGCAAGTGGTGTTACAACATTACTTGGTGGAGTACAAATATGTTGTGTGTAAACTTCATGGATTGAATGCACAGTGAAGTGAAGAAAAGAAATAGAGTTATATTTGTCATGCAATTTGGGAATACAATATTCATAGAACTATAATTCCTCTTCACATTGTGTGTCTCTGGGATAGTTTTAAGATTGATCACAATAATTTCTATATTGTATTAGAATATTACAGTGGGAAAGATCTCGATGCAATTCTCAAGGTAATGCCTATTCTACTTGAGCGGGAGGCACAATGTAAAATAGTTCAAATATTCTCTGGCCTTGTCTATCTAAACAAAAGACCACAGAAGATAATTCATTATGGTTTGAAGCCCAAGAATATGCTTTTTGATGAGCTAAGATTATGAACCAATGAGAAAGTAAAATTGGAATTGCTAGACATTTTGAATGGCAAGTAGAGGTTGAAGTCTAAGTGGATGAATGCAAACTTTCATTGAGACGTTTTGTCAAACTATTTGTAGTGAATCAAATGGGTGCAATAGAAGGAAAGAAATAGTTGTTGAATAAATTTGAAAATGTCCTAAGCTAAACTAAAGATGAATAAGCTCCATCAAAAGCTTCTGGTCTTTCATGTAAATGTTGAATCTTGTTGTGCAATTTATAGTTACAAATTTTATACGTGCAAACTCATAAATATCATTCATGCAAATGCAACTTTGTAAGTCTCAAATTGTGCAATTTTGATTTGCATGTTTCAAGTGGTTTAAAAACACCAAAGCATTTTTGCACATTTCAAGTGGTGTAAAATCAACAATTTTTTTTGCATGTTTCAAGCGGTGTAAAAACACCAAAGCATTTTTGCACCGTTCAAGTAGCCAAAATTTGTAATTTCACTTTTAAACGTAGCACAATTGCACCAACACACTTTCACATCACTTAAGTGGTGTGTTTTTGTAAATTCACTTTTACACCATCTAAAATGCAAAAAAGGTGCTTATGCATCGTAACCACCTTTTCACATGATAAATATGATAGTTAGGCTCATTATGGGGGCTTTTTGAGAAACAAAACTCTTAGACATATTTTTGGAAGGTGATATTATATTATAGTGCAACAAAGATCAATACAAAGGAGGAGATTTAGAAACCGTGTGATCAGATTTTCTTCATAAATTATGACTGTGTATGATTTATTTGTATTCAAATATTTGATTTCAAAACATTGTCGTAACTATTATCAATTAGTATTAATTTGGAAATTATGTAGTAGAATTTATTTTTGAATTTATTTATGTTATTTTCATAAATGTGAAATCTCGATAGGGTTTAAGCAATATTTTAATTGTCTTTTATGGATAAATATGGGATGGTTTACTATCAATATCAGAGAATCATCTTAGTGTATGTTTTACACTCCTAAGGGTGTAATCATGTCTTTACCACCCATTGAATGAGAAGAGATTTGTAGGAACATAGTGTTTCTCCTTGTGCCATTCTAGTGAATCTTTGTGTTTAGTCACTTAGAATTGTCCATTTTTCTTGGGATTATCATGGTAGCTTTCATGTTTAATTGAATATAATAATCCCATTATCCTTTTATTCTTTTCATTTCTATATTTTCCATCATTCCCTTCATTCACCTCATTTCCTTTCTCTATATTTTATGTGATTTCTAATTAAAATTGTGAAACCCCCAATATAAAACATTTTTGTTGTAAATAGTTGTGAATAACTTTTCTCCTATTTTTTGTTTTTGGCTTTCAATAAAGGTAATTTTGCCTACTAATAGGAGAGGGACTTTGTCCCTACGTTGTTGACTAACATAAGGACTCAATTCCCACAGTGTCGACTCAAAGTCACCAATTTATCCCCATAACAATTTTTTGAGCCAATAAGTGTTAAGCACGGGATATATCTTTTACTTAATCAAATTAATTTTGATTTAACCACTTAATCATACATTAAAGATATGTAATAAAACTGAAATCAATAACATGCACCACATGAGAGAGAGAGAGAGAGAGAGAGAGAGAGAGAGAGCAGATTTTACGTGGAAACCCAAACTGGGAAAAACCATGGAGAACAATCTCAAGTATATAAATGAGCACCAACTCAAGTTACAAAGTTCACAAGTACCAACTTACAGGAGCACCAACCCCTTTGCTGAGCACCAACACAACAATGATTCGTGAGCACCCACACACATGAGCACTAACCCCTCGTGTATAAAACACCAACTATCTCTCAATGTTGCTTTCTCAACAAATGATAACACACTACTATATCTCTTCTCTTTTCTCTACTTTCCTTTGCTCTTCTTAGCTAGATAAAATCATTTGCTTCCATATATCTAATTGGCTTCCCAAACCTCCTTTTATAGCTTTCCAAAATACCTTTGGCATTCACCCTTGCATGACCCTTTGAATTTTTTCTTTGTCTTTACCTAGTGACTCTTTGAATTCTTCAAGGTGACCCTTCATGGATAAATGCGTCATTTTCCTCTTTTGTCTTTAGTGATGACTCTTCGGATTCTTCAAGGTGACCCTTCGTGGAGAAATGCGTCCTTGTCCTCTTTTGTCTTTAGTGATGACTCTTCGAATTCCTCATGGGCCCTCTTTTGTCTTTATGCAATCAAAAATATATTCATTAATTTTAAATTAATATTATCACAATTTAGCCAAGATATAAACATTAAAAACACCTTTAGACATTAAATGCTAATTTGACATCAATGACAATATTTCCAACAATCTCCCCCTTTGTCTTTGATGGCACCCTGAAACTGTCACCAATTCTAAAAAACCTATACTGCACGTGCCAACCTAAAACTAAGACCTATAAACTAAACCAACTAAAAATATACAATAATTCCCCTTTATTGTAGCATCTTGTTTCCTGAACCTATTCCTATACCTATTTATGCACGTGTTCCCTATACCTGTTCATGTACTTATTTCCTGTAGCTTACACTTATCTCCCCCTCAACTGATATACAAATTAATCATGCAACAAAGCCAAAACCCAATAGCATCCACCATGCTTCAAATTTTCTTAAAAGTGTCTCCTTGAAGCCTAGAAGAGACACCCCACACAAAGGGTCTTAGAACATAATCTCAGGATATTCCCACATCTCCTCAGTTACTTCCTTGATCTTCTTGTGTCTTTTTCTTAGAATCTGTTTAAGCATGTCTAACTTATTTGACTTATTAATCTCAACATTCATGATGTTTTTCATCTTCTCAACTCTTGCAACTATCTTATCTTGACAAGGCTCCTGCTTAAATGTAACAAGAGAATCTTCACAGTCCTTATCTGATTCTTTATCCACTATAGCAAGTAATCTATTCTCACTCTTAAACTCAAATTGATCAACCTTTATTGTCTTAGGGGTCCAAAACTAAATTTGTATCTTCTCATATCTTCTAGGGGCTCTGTATCCTTTGACATACCTTGAAGATCTCTTTACTCTATTTGGACATAATTTTACAAAATGGCCAACCTTATGAAAACAAAAGCAAACAACATTCCCCATAGCTTTTGCTTGAATGTGACTGAGATCTCCATTTGATTGATCGATTCTCCTCATTAATCTCTTGCCCTACGACCAACATGATGACAAATAAAATAGTGGCCATGAAAAGAATTTCAAAACCTGAAAGCATTGGGTTGCCTGATTAGTTTCTTCAATTTGCCTTTAGAACTTGCATCCTTCTTACCTTGGACTGATATTTCATGATCTTTCTCAACCTTGATTATGAGTCTCTCATGCTTATCCTTAGAAGAACCTAACTCAACCTTCAACTGATTACACTCTTCTTCTCTTGATTTCAAACTTGAATATGCAACCTCTAGCTGATTCTTAAGATCTTGAATAAACATCTTATCTTCTTTTGCTTCTATAGCCAACTTAGATCCAATATACACACATTTTCCTTAAGAGCCTCGACCACAGATTTCAACTCTTGATTCTCCTTCTTTAGCTACTTGGCCATATTATGCCTTCCCTAATCTACCTTCAAGTTGTTAAACCCTTTCTGAAGGAATCTGCTCTGATACCAATTGTTAAGCATGGGATATATCTTTTACTTAATCAAATTACTTTTGCTTTAACCACTTAATCATAAATTAAAGATATGTAATAAAACTGAAATCAATAACATGCACTACATGAGAGAGAGAGAGAGAGAGAGAGAGAGAGACTAGATTTTACGTCGAAACCCAAAGTGGGAAAAACCATGGAGAACAATCTCAAGTATATAAATAAGCACCAACTCAAGTTACAAAGTTCACAAGCACCAACTTGCAGGAGCACCAACACCTTTACTAAGCACTAACACAACAATGATTCGTGAGCACCCACCCACAGGAGCACCAACCCCTCTTGTGTATAAAACACCAACTATCTCTCAATGTTTCTTTCTCAACAAATGATAGCACACTACTATATCTCTTCTCTTTTCTCTGCTCTTCTTAGCTAGATAAAATCATTCGCTTCCATATATCTAAATGGATTCTCAAGCCTCCTTTTATAGCTTTCCAAAAGACCTTTGGCATTCACCCTTGCATGACCCTTTGAATTCTTTCTTTGTCTTTACCTAGTGACTCTTGGAATTCCTCAAGGTGACCCTTCATGGAGAAATGCATCCTTTTCCTCTTTTGTCTTTAGTGATGACTCTTCAGATTCCTCAAGGTGACCCTTCATGGAAAAATGCATCATTTTCCTCTTTTGTCTTTAGTGGTGACTCTTCGACTTCCTCATGGGCCCTCTTTTGTCTTATGCAACCAAAAATATATTCATTAATATTAAATTAATATTAACACACTTTAGCCAAGATATAAACATTAAAAACACCTTTAAACATTAAATGCTAATTTGACATCAATGACAATATTTCCAACAACAGGCTAGGTCAACTATAATACCCTCATTAGAAATTACACGCCTTAAATAATGAATTTTAGTTTGATATAAGGCACATTTAGATAACTTTCCATATAGTTTTTGCTATCTCAACCTTTACAGAACTAGTCTTAGGTGATGATCATTCTCAGTTACATTCTTGGAATAGACAAGGATGTCGTCAAGAAATACTAAAAAAATGTGTCCAAAAAATCCCTGAACACATTGTTCATTAAATTCATAAACATAGTTGGTGCATTTGTTAGGCCAAAAGGTAAAATAGTGAACTCATTCTGGCCATATATAGTTTAGAAGGCTTTTTTGTGAATGTCTTCCTCTTTGATCCTTAGCTAATGATAACTGGATCTTAGATCCATTTTTTAGAACACTGTTACACTTTTCATTTGATCAAATAAATTATCAATCTAGGGCAACATATATCATTTTTTTATCATCACCTTATTGAGTATTTGATAATCAATGCATAGCCTTAAGGTGCCATCTTTATTCCTCATGAAGACTACTTGAACACCCTAGGGTGACACATTGGGTCTGATACTTCCATTGTCCAAAAGTTCTTATAGATGAACCTTTAGCTCCTGCAAATCTACCATGTTCATCTTATAAGGATATTTTGATGCAAGGGTAACCCCTGGTATAAGGTCAATGGATAAGTCAAATTCACGTATAGGGGGTAAACTAGGTAGATTTTCAGGAAAAACATCCATAAATTCTCTTATGATAGGAAAATATTGACAGATTTACTCCTTTTTTGGGGTTATTTCCTACAACTAGACCGCATAGAGTTTGTAACCTTTTCTTACAACCTTCTTCAATTATAGATCTAAAACTAATTTTCATGGTTTAGACACTCGAATGCCTTGAATTTCTATGAGTTTCCCATGATCATCGATGCATTACATTCTTTTCCCAGAATAGTTAAGGGTTGCATGGTGCTATTGCAACTAGTCCATGCCCAAAATAACATCATAAGACCTTAGGGGGGCCAAAAACAAGTTTACCTTGCTTTTGAAAACACCAAGATCAAATTCATTTTGTTCCAAGCACTCTTGGATAGGCAATTTTTTTCTAGTTTCAAACTCAACTTCCTGACCTTCTCTTAAATGACTTAAATGATTCAGTTTCTGATTGTAGTAATTTACTACATGTGTAATAAAGTATTCTGTTACATTAGAATCAATTAAAATAGTCACATGATGGCTATATAAAATACCTTTTATCTCTATCAGGGTAGCTTTGAAAGTAACCTTACAATTTTCCATCACTACGTACACCCGATGTTCTAATTTATATCCATATTTTAATTTTGGACAGTCCTTGTGATAGTGATTGTCACTACACTCCCAACACATTATTGTCCTTTGTGGGGCTATATGAATAATATTAGCCCTTATGCCTGGCCTACACTAGTTGTTTTAGTCTTGGTCTTTCTTGAAAGACCCTATTTTAGTAATGTTTAAAATTATTGTTTTGCCCCTAGAACCGGCTATAACCCTTATTGTTCAATTGGAACTTTTAGTTTTGATATGATTTCTTAAAGTTTTTTGGTGTAGGAGATAATTTTTTATTTTTATTTTATTGCCTACTCAACTTGAAATCTTGTCTCACTTTTTGCTGAGACTTTTCTTTTTCTTATACCCTATGAGTATATTCTATGGCAACTACCAATGTCTTAGGGTTTATCATATTTATGTCATGCATCAATACTTCTTTTAGCCCTAATTTAAATTTTGTCATTTTTTTTCTTCACATGCATGTAATTGACATGACACAATAGGTTTAAGAATTCTTATTTTCATTCTCTGTAATAGAAATATTTTCCTATTTTAGCAGTTGGAAATATGTTATTTTTTATTGCTTATAATTTACACTTAAATATCTCTTTCAAAACTGGCTTTCAAAAGTAGACCAAGTAAGGGTCACATGATGATACCCTTTTAGATCACATAGATGGTTCCACCATAGGGAAGTAAGCCCATTCAACTAATAAACTACCACTATGGCCTTTACATTGGAGGACATGTTACACAAATATTTCTACAACTTTATAAGCCATGCATTAACTTCATCTGCAGTTTCCTCGCCCGTGATATAAATGGTGTAATCCTCTTGAACTCTTTTATGATAGGGTCTACCATTCTTAGGGGTACTTCTTGGAGTACTCATTCTTTAACTATTTCCATGTCTAGATGGGAGCGTTCTTCAAGAAGGTTGCCCTTAAGGTTTTTCAGCCTAAGTTCTTGATTGTCCAACCTACCTTGGATGGCATTTAGAGCTATCAAAATCCCATTTAGAACTTTTTTATGCTTATTAGAAGGGTTTTTACCAATTGCATTTGGGTTTGGTGCCTCTTGGGAATTTTTAGCATTGTTTGGAAGAGGTTCATCCTTGTTTTGATTCTAATTTTGGGCTCTATGGCCTCTACCTCTACCTATGCCTCTTCCCCTTATAACTGGCTTATCCTCACTTGGGTCATCAACACCCTGATTACAACCAAATTTGGTCCTAATGATTTTTTGTTTCCTAGTGGGTCACAAAACATATTTCAAGCATGTTATTATAAGAATCATACTTTTTCCAAGTTTTTAAGAGTTGTTATTGACTTGTTAATTCAAGCACAAACTCTGATACCAGGTGAAACGACCTCAAAAAAATTCTTGGACATCATTACTTTTAGAGTTTAAAACAAGACTATGTGTAGGGCCCACTACACCCCACTCCATTATGTGTAGTCAATTATTCAAATTTTATTATAATTTACCCATGGCTTATAACCAAATTTACATACATGTAACCCTTAATTAGGATAATTACCTCTAGAAGATTCTATAGAAAATAATAATGCCTCATGGAGTTTACAGCTTGGGGCATATCAGTATGTGGATCCATAATGATAAGCTCTGAGTTGGATGCGGGCACTCACCTCCCCAATAGGACCACTTAGGTGTCCTTACCCTACCTAAGAGACACATATGCAAAAATTTGGTTATCGACTAGGGTAGGTAAACATCTATTACCACATTCAAGATATTTGGAATATTCTAATAAGTTTCCTGGCCAACATACAATATTTACATTGTGAGGGATGGAATACATAAGTTTCTAGTTATTCATAAGTTGACCCCTCTATTCCCATAATCAGAGAAAATAAAACACAACATTTCATACATAGAAGTAAAGATTTGTAATGCAAAATTATCATCATACTAACTAATTTAGTCAATGATTTATTTTAACATACTCAAGGTCAGCAAATGGTAGTATACACTTATAGAATCCATAAAGATGTTAATAAGCTTTAATTTACTTTAAGTCTTATTTACATTTCTTATAAAAAAGAGACCCTTTTATGGTGTTATCCCCTTTGATCATTATACCATAGTTTATAATACTAGGGATCATTGCAACACCATTCTTTCGCATAATTTAAGATATATCCACATTGCATAAGGATAAACTACTATTTGTATTTAGACAAATCATAATGATTCTTATCAAAGATAAATGACATCATACGAGTGAGTATCTCACCAATTATGTATACCATTGACGAACAATAATCAACTCATCCATGTGATAACAATAATCATCCGGTAGGTCAACAACTAGAGATCTAGTCCCTCCATTGCTGCCTACTTGTCATTTGATAGTCACACACAAGAATTAATTATGTATATCAAACTAGATTAGCTTCCAAGAATCCCATCTTAAATTAACTATATTTTATTAATGCCATTGCCTTGCTTACATTTTCTCACTAACTATCTTGGCTTGACTTGGTTATATATGTACGTAAGCAATTATCCAATTTAATAAATTCATAACTTACAATTTCCACATGCATTACAACATTGCATTCCTGTAACACTAACATGCATATTCCATTATATGTCAAACATCCATAACTATAAAAATAAACATTTTTACACCACTTACGTGGAACTTATATAAGTATGACAATTTTTATTTAACTCTATAAGTGTTATTTGCTTACAAATATTTCTATGGTAATAATCTTTTACTTTAGTACACTTGAATTTAACTTACAAATATCACTACTATGATAACCACCTTGCATACAAAACTAAAACTAGGTAGTATATATATATATATATATGTTCTCAAGATTTATATATAATAGCCTACATTACATTGACACCATAAATCAATAACATTTTCATTCCATTACTAAGTTTCCAACTTGCCAAGGATATTATTTATACCACTATTATGACGAATTCAAGGTGGAATAGAATTTAGAAGTTTAATTTCCAACATACCCCCAACTTGCATCATTCCATCCTTTAAGATAATAACCCAACTTAAACTCATTTATAACATACTAAGCTTTTTTCAAAACAATATAATGAAGCCAATGGAATGAAATCTCCTACATAATGCTCAACATGGTTAATAATAGGCCCAACACAATGCTTATTAAGTCTGTGTACAATAGTACATAATTTAACCAAATTTTTACCTAATTGTGTAATTGTAGTCACCAAGCCACTACTATGGAAATGCTTAAATCTATCATCTAAACAAAAAGAGAATAGGTATTATGAATTCAATTGTGTGATGCACTCAAATAACAAATATAAATTTTGAAATAAACTATTGAAGAATTAAACTTGCCCAATGAACTACTAATCAACATAATTGGAATAAACAACCATATAAATAATATATAATCCAAGATGAATATTTGACATAAGCATCTGATTTTTATCTCAACATCCAAGTAATAATATATTATTTACACTAACACAAAATTGTGATGATTTAGTAACAATTATTGAGGGAAGATTAACTATGAGTAAAGTAGTTGAGAGCTTAAGAACATTAGCAGGACAATATAAACATTTCACCAACTTTGTTAAGTATACCAGGTGATAATCATTTTTTTGCATTATGTATGAAGTGATACAAGAGAAGGAACATATGTAGAGAGATCTAATATAATTTGTCACAGTTGGAGTATTTGTTAGCTTCTCAATCAAGTAAAAACAATGAAATATACAAACAACTTGAACCAATAAAGAAGAAGCCATCACCAAGAGATGTTCCACACACGAACTGATCTGACCCGACCCATCCTACGATCCCCCCATTGGTAGTCCTCACCACTCCAACCTTCAACTGGGTGGTAGAGTCAGACATTTGGGATTTCAAGGTGAGAACTGAGCAACATGAGATTCATAAGCCATCACATTTATAACCGTAATAGTTACATAACACCTAAAAGAAAAAAAAACACAATTAACACCCAAGGATTACACTCAACCATAAGAACTTGAATCAAACTATCAAGCTCAACAAAATGATAATTACACCAAAGGGTCAAATAATGAATAAACACATCCAAGTGTTTATTTAATAAAGAGTACAAAAGTGATAAAATTGTTACCATTAACCTCAATAACCAGTCAAATTGAATTCCATAAAATTTGAGCAAGATAGGTAAAATAACAATTAAATAGACTTAGCCAAAGTGCCAAAATTGCTTAGAACACAAGTAAAAACTAGCAAGATAAAACCCCCAAGTCAAGTTGCTTTAGCAACAAGCCATATACAAAATCGACCCAACTCAAACAAATAAATTATAACCCATTATTTAATTTGAAAAATGGTTATTGTCAAACCCAAGGCCAAGTCCTAACACAACCCACAAAATTTTAAAAGAGCCTAGCATAACTTTAAGGGTGTCGCCCAATTAGGGCACAAATCAGAAAATATATTCAAACTAGCTTTATAAGGAGGCCGAGCCCTAACACAAAAATATACAAAACCCACAAATGACTAGGGTTCCAAGATCAACCATATTTAAATTTTACCCATAACCAGAATAAATGGTTATATAGTGATTTTAAAATGAATAGGAGGCTTTACAAGTTCGTCAAGAAGTCCTCACGACTTCCTCAGGAACCTGTAAATGCATTATTAATTTTCTTTTATTTAGCATAATACAAATTGATTTCCCACAGTAATGGAATCCCAAAATTCCCATTTGGAAATTAAAAATACATTACTTGCAACAAAATATGCCTTATGAAATCCTCCCTTGATTTTCTTCTTACCAAGACTCTTCCTCTCTCCACAGCTCGGCCTTCCTTTTCTTCCATCCTCCCCAGCTCAATTTTCTCCCTCTATTAAGGTCTGTAAACTTTTTTTCATGCCTCCATTACTTATAATGGTTACCATTTCCTCTTAGGGTTTTCTCCAATAACCAACACCCCAAAAAACACTATCTTCCATGTAAAATCACTTGATTACTAATTCTGGATAGAGATTCAACCCTAAAACAATCATGAGCCCTAATACATCCAAGGCTTGACTTTTCCATTATACCATAGATGCAACTACTAGGTAGAAATGAAAGGTAAAGGGGAAAAAAAACCTAATGCATTGACCTAGATTTGGTTTTTATGCCTTAGGTGAGTCAAAAAGCCAACAAATTCCCTTGGTCATCATGGCCTAACAAAATATTTTCAAAACAACATCATAATGTATGGGGGGTCAATTTTTCCCATGTAGGGCCAAGTAAAAGACTATGTGGACGTCCCAAGACATGCCAAGATGCATAGTTAAGGCCCCATAGTGCAAAGCCAAGTCATCACGACTAATGGTCAAGCAACTTAACCATAGTGCGATTAAAAAGGTAATCAAGCAATACAAAACATGGCTCTAAGTAACTAGGCCCTTGAGTGGCCATAATGAAAAGAGAAGACAACTAAAACAAATTAAGATAAGCACAAGGGCCAAACCAACTGATACAACACTAGACAAGACATAAGAAGACAATGAAATTTGGACATGAAAATAATCACAATCAAGAAGGAAATAATAATAATAATAATAATAATAATAATAATAATAATAATAATAATAATAATAGTGCCCAAACAAGCTCAATTAACAAGCTAAGATGGAAAAGAAATACATGAAACAACACTACAAATACTCATTATGACTAGATGGCTTATTGGTGTTTCATCTCATATATCTGTGTTAGTGTTACTCAACAACTCATTCCCCCTCACTTTATTGCCCTGATTGTTTAAGTCTACTGCCAACCTAGCTTATGTACCTATAAAATGTAACATCAACAACACACACACACACACACACACACACACACACACACACACACACACACACACACACACACACACACACACACACACACATACTATAAACAAATGTTGTTGATGTTACATTTTGTGGTTCTAGGATTCATAGGTACATAAGCTAGGTTGGCAATAGACTTAAATAGTTAGGGCAATAAAGTGCAGGGGCAATGAGTTGTTGGGTAACACTAACACAGGTATATGAGATGAAACACCAATAAGCCATCTAGTCATAATGAGTAGTTGTAGTGTTGTTTCATGTTGTTTTATATAACAAATGTTGTTGATATATATATGTGTGTGTGTGTGTGTGTGTGTGTGTGTGTGTGTGTGTGTGTGTGTGTGTGTGTGTGTGTGTGTGTGTGTGTGTGTGTGTGTATGTATATATCTATGTATGTATGTATATATGTGTGTATATGTGTGTGTGTGTGTGTGTGTGTGTGTGTGTGTGTGTGTGTGTGCGTGCGTGTGTGTGTATATATACACACACGTGTGTGTGTGTGTGTGTGTGTGAATAATAATAATAATAGTGCCCAAACAAGCTCAATTAACAAGTTAAGATGGAAAAGAAATACATGAAACAACACTACAAATACTCATTATGACTAGATGGCTTATTGGTGTTTCATCTAATATATTTGTGTTAGTGTTACTCAACAACTCATTACCCCTGCACTTTATTGCCCTGATTGTTTAAGTCTACTGCCAACCTAGCTTATGTACCTATAAAATGTAACATCAACAACACACACACACACACTATAAACAGATGTTGTTGATGTTACATTTTGTGGTTCTAGGATTCATAGGTACATAAGCTAGGTTGGCAATAGACTTAAACAGTCAAGGCAATAAAGTGCAGGGGCAATGAGTTATTGGGTAACACTAACACAGGTATATGAGATGAAACACCAATAAGCCATCTAGTCATAATGAGTAGTTGTAGTGTTGTTTCATGTTGTTTTATATAACAAATGTTGTTGATATATATATATATATATATATGTATGTATTTATATATATATATATGTATGTATATATCTATGTATGTATGTATATATATGTATGTATCTATACATATGTATATGTATACATACATATATATATATATATATATACATACATATATATATATATATACATACATATATATATATATATACATACATACATATATATATATATATATATATGTATGTATATATCTATGTATGTATGTATATGTATGTATATATACATATGTATATGTATACATATATATATATATATATATATATACATATATACATATATACATGTATGTATATATGTATGTATGTATATATATATATATATGTATGTATATATATATATGTATGTATATATATGTATGTATGTATATATATATATATGTATGTATACATACATACATATATATACATACATATATATATATACATACATATATATATATATATATACATATATATATATATATATGTGTGTGTGTGTGTGTGTGTGTGTGTGTAATACATATATATGTATATAATACATACATACATACATATATATATATTGAATTCAAATAACATCTTAACATAAAACAAATACATATAATGACATCATCAATTAACAAGATCAGAATGTATTGTTGCATCATAACATCAAATCGATAACCATATGCAAGTATTAGATAAAGTCTAATTTTAGATTACCAATAATCTCATTCTGTTGTCAACACCTAATAAAGTCTATCAAGGGTTCAAAATAATATGTTGTGATAATCTCACACCTCTCACCCTTCACTAACCTTCAATGTTGATCCCTGACATCTTACTAATTATGTGGGGTTAACATTGAGGAGAGATGCCCTTACTTGCTTACATCTAGTATTTGGTGATGAGCCCATGTGTCTTCCTAGTCACACGAGACTAAGTATAAGGGGGTCACATAGAAAACTTAAAAAATAAATGCAAAAACAATGTCAAATTAAAAGGTGTTGAATAAGAGTTCTTCAAAAAAGGCTTCTTTATATGTCTATGCTAAAAAGGGTAATGTTATCCCATTTTTAAATTATGTTAGGGTTAGTTATCTCTAGATGAAGCCAATAAATTTAGTGTTTTATGAGTTTATCAAGAATTACATGTTAGATACCCAACCAAAAGCTCTGATACCACTTGTTGGGAAATAATGGAAGCACACAATTGATTACCAAATACAAGCAACTTACATGCAGAATTAAACCAGAATCACAAGTAACTCGAATTCAGAAATAACACAGAATATGAGAGACAATACACAACTTGTATTAAAACTCTTCTAGAAGGAAATACAACAAAGAAGATTGCCACAGTTCTTCTTCCTTACACACCTCTAGGGCTCCCACACCTCTAGGGCATAAACAGTAAATCTTCTCTCAAAGCTCTCTCTCTTACGGTCCCAACACACAACTCAAACACAGAGTTGGTGTTCACCTCCAACTAGTCAGTATCCACTACTGCCAGTACTCTAGTGCTCCACGCACTCCACAAGTGCTCCACGGACTCTAAGTACACAAATGTACTTCAAGTAGATCTCCCCTGAACTGCAACAACCTGTAACTCAACTGATCATACTTATGGAAAGAAATGCCTTGCCTTCCTCTCTTGCTCTATAACTGAGTACACACTGTACTCCAAGTAGATCCCACCTGATCCTGCTCCCTGTTGTGTTGATGTCCTCCCTGATCTTGCACACCTGCAAATCAATCTAGTTCTGCACACCTACAAACCTGGATCATGCACACACATACACCTGCAGATCAATGATCTTACTTACCATGTAGATCTGCACACCTGCTGACCAAGATCATACATATATGAAGAATCTCTTTGATTCTCCAAACCAGCACCCACCTTGGTACTGTTGTGGAACTAGGAGGAACACCCTTGCTCACCTCACACACAGAAGGAGCTAACTTTGCTCAACTCAAACTAGCACACTTTACAGTACAGCCTATGAGTCTCTTAAATAGATCTCATGCAAATAATAATTAGACATCCAATAATAATTAGATTAGCAGCTTCTAGTCTAAATTTGGCTCTTTACATGCAAACACTTGGTTCATTAACTAACTGCCCGTAAAACTTGAAGTTTTGAACCACACAGGTGACCGATGTCGGTCCCTGTCTGCCTGGAGGTGACTGACGCCGACCGATATCTGATCGACGTTGGTTGCTCTTCTATCTAATCCTGCTAACGTCGATTAGCCTGATCGACGCTGGTGTCTGTGACACTTCAGCAACTCCTCTAGCAACCTCCTCTCTGTTTGCATCAGTGAAGCTTTTAGCTCCACAACCTAACAATCTCTCACTTGGAGATAAATAGCTGCACTGTACCTGTACCTGTACCCTATCTAATCTATTTCCTGGCTTGTATCCCTCTTCAAGCTCAACCTTGAAGACCACCCACCACAAAACCTATGGTGCACCTCCTGTCATCTGAGTACCCTGCCACATCCGAACCTACAAACCCATGTAGTGAAGTCCTGACCCTGCATAGCATGAATCCCTACTGTTGGTCCCTCTCAAATACCTGAGAACCCACTTCCCTGAATTGGCTCCTAACTCTCTGACAACACCCACTACTTGGGTAAACTCAGGTTTATACTAAACCTCATGTGATTTCAAACACTAAACTGTCCAGCCCTTAGTGTGCTCCGATTCTGCATCCTGAACCTCGCCAACACCTGATTCACATCAACTCTCACTGGAGACAAAATCAACCTGTGATGTTCCATGTCTCCCATGTCAAAGAATTTCGTTGCTCCAAATTCTTCATGACATGCCACTGAACTAACCTTACCCTTAACTCAGCAAAACCATGTATGTACAAACCTGCTAGCTAGCATACTATCCACATACAGTAACAGGATAATGTCATGACCATCATCCCTTGGTAAGACAAACACAATGGTTACACTGACATTGACCAAAGCCCTGCTTTGTCATCCACCTGTCAAAACCTGTACCACTGTCTTGCAACTTCCTCAAGACCATATGACCTGGTCTTCTATCTCACGTGTCCGTTCTCTCTATTCTTTAACTAAGGTATCCATTTGTTTCTGTGCTTTCATACCGGCTAGCAACCCTACCGAATCTCTTGTTTGGTTCTGCATCATATTCCTGCCATGCTCCCACTGTTTCCTGGATCCTTCTTGCTCTGCAGTTAGCAACGAGTATAAAGAAGAGGAACAACGAATTTGAGGCTTACCACCTTCAGTCCTCCATATGGGCGTTTGAGACTCCTTGACAGCTTGCTGTCCATCCAAAATATGTTACAGTGATCGACCTCGGTCACTACACAGTCTGCATCCGATTGATGTTGATTTCCATGCGCCTGTCCTAACTACCAACATTGCCGACGTCGGTGTCTCCTATTGCCAACGTCGATCCTCCTGACCGACGTCAGTCTTACTTATTGCCGACATTGGTCTTACCCTACCTGACTTCACCAGCTTCAGTTTGCACATGACCGACATCAGCACCTGTCTGTTCGATGTCGGTTCCTCTTGACCGACGCTGGTACCTGTGTTCCCCTGTGAGTGATGACTTTTTACCCGTGAGCTCCTTTGAATCAAAACCCATGTCCAAACTGCCCTGCTCAGAAGTATCCAGCCCCATCCATTGGTCTCTGTCCGTCATCTCCTCCAAGAACACCAAGGCTTTCTAGTTCTTAAGTCTATCAAACACATCTGTCTTTCGCTTAAGAACATGCATATCCTTCTTGCTCATGTGACCAAGCCTACAAAGCCATGTCTCCGCAACAGAAGAAGAATCAGTAATATAAGCAAGTAGATAAAGAGTACATGTTTTCTTACCACCAGCTCATTCAAGTGCATCTGCTATGAGAGTTCTTGTGCATCTCTCATCACCCAATTTTTATGAAGAAATTAGCCACATCTCCAAGCCTAGGACCTGCATGACCTCCTTCAACACCCATGTGTTGGCCGCCTGCAATTTCAGCTTCACTTCCCCTTTGCCAATTTTTTGGCAAGGCACACTAGCCCCTAAATAAATCTTTCCAAAGACTCCAAAGACCTTACCATGAAAAGATACTCTATTTCGGACTGCATGGAAAGAGGCAACAGAATCTATAAAACAAGATTCTACTTTATCCAAAAAACATCTCAAAGCATCTTGTGCAACAACACCTGCAACATCTGCTTCTTCAGTTCCTTCATGCTGATCTTTCACAAACCAACAATTTTCTTTTCCCTGCTCTTTCTTTCCATAGGACCGTAATTGACCATTCATGCTTTTTAGTTCCTCCATTCTTAGCTTACTTTCTTCCACCGTTGCTATACTCCCACTCAATCAGCAACCCCTGAGAGTGACCTGTAACCAAACACAAAACCTGTTCCCTACAACCTTAGCTCTGATACCACTTGTTAGATACCCAACCAAAAGCTTTGATACCACTTGTTGGGAAATAACGGAAGCACACAATTGATTACCAAATACAAGCAACTTACATGTGGAATTAAACCAGAATCACAAGTAACTAAAATTCAAAAATAACACATAATATGAGAGACAATACACAACTTGTATTAAAACTCTTACAAAAGGAAATACAATAAAGAAGATTGCCACAGTTCTTCTTCTTTACACACCTCTAGGGCTCCCACACCTCTAGGGCATAAACAATAAATCTTCCCTCAAAGCTCTCTCTCTTACGGTCCCAACACACAACTCAAACACAGAGTTGGTGTTCACTTCCAACTAGTCAGTATCCACTACTGCCAGTACTCAAGTGCTCCACGCACTCCACATGTGTTCCACGCACTCCAAGTACATAAATGTACTTCAAGTAGATCTCCCCTGAACTGCAACAACCTGCAATTCAACTGATCATACTTATGGAAGGAACTGCCTTGTCTTCCCCTCTTGCTCTATAACTGAGTACACACTGTACTTCAAGTAGATCCCACCTGATCCTGCTCCCTATTGTGTTGTTGTCCTCCCTGATCTTGCACACCTGCAAATTAATCTGGTTTTGCACACCTGCAAACCTGGATCATGCACACACATACACCTGCAGATCAATGATCTTACTTACCATGTAGATCTCCTAACGTAGCCATGCACACCAGCTGACCAAGATCATACATACATGAAGAATCCCTCTGATTCTCCAAACCAGCACCCACCTTGGTAATGCTGTGGAACCAGGAGGAACACCCTTGCTCACCTCACACACAGAAGGAGCTAACTTTGCTCAACTCAAACTATCATACTTTACAATACAGCCTATGAGTCTCTTAAATAGATCTCATGCAAACAATAATTAGACATCCAATTACAATAATTAGATCTACAGCTTCTAGTCTAAATTTGGCTCTTGACATGCAAACACTTGGTTCGTTAACTAACTGCCCATAAAACTTACAGTTTTGAACCGCACAGGTGACCGACGTCGGTCCCTGTCTGCCTGGAGGTGACCAACGCTGGCCGATATTTGACTGACATCGATTGCTCGTCTGTCTAATCCTGCCGACGTCGATTGGCCTGACTGACGCCGGTGTCTGTGACACTTCAGCAACTCCTCTAGCAACCTCCTTCCTGTTTGCATCAGTGAAGCTTTTAGCTCCACAACCTAACAATACATTCTCTCCTATGCTCATAAAGATTAATACATATTCATTTTTTGTGCAAATTTTTGATGCATGGTTTACATTTTATCCATCTCGTGCATATCCTTTTCCCCCTTTCATCCCTTTGTTGTAAGTTTAAAGTCATATATTGTGTGAGCGAAATAACATAATCATCACCTGTAAAATAACAGTTAGCGCACATTTATAGTTTTATGCATATCCAACATATTACATCATTTGCATACATTTTATTTGTCACTTTCACATATAAGCATTTTTCCATAGCATTATGAAAAAAACATAAGAAATACATGATATACCATTACATTCTTAGTCATATAAAATGCATAAACTGAAAAGCATACATGAAAATCACATGATACTTTGGGGCAAGTCACTAAAATATATCAAAATATCTCGTACATATATATCATAATAAATTTTGATTTTATACAAATTGAGTCTCAAGTACAATCACCTCCGTTGAGTTCAAGTGAGTAAAACATCTCAAAAATCCAAAAAAAATGTATGTACATATACACATTTTCAATAGTGGCCCTAAGATCCTTACCTCCTCCTACTTCAATCTTCTCCTATAAAGTCTTCATCTGAGACTCTAATCTAGATATATGCCTCTGTGAGTGAGTGATCTCCTAAATGTGTGATAAGTTGGGGCAAAAAAATCGTATGCCTACCTATCCCAACAAGTAGTCTTACATCAAACAACAACTGATCCCTGTTCTACCCAACCCACCCTTTCCCCCAAACCTGTTAATGCACTAAATTTTAAAATTCCATGAATTTTCAAACATTTTTTATGTTTTTTTCAAAATTGGGGCAAAAACACAAATAAAATAGTCAAAACCAATATGTTTCTGCTTGTAACTAGTAGATTCATCATCTACGCTCCATGCTCATCTCGTAGATTTCTTCCTAACTCAATTTTGCTATCAAAAATTCAGAGCTTAGAATTTTCAAAAATCAATAGGTGAAAATGATTTCTATTTTGGGTTAATTTTTGAATATATAGGCTTTTTAACTAGCCGTTATAGTTTTAAAACTTTCCATTTTTGATAATTTTCTTTCAACAACTCATATTTCATACCTCTAGATCATATTTTTGCTCAATTTACATGATTCATGTTAAAAAATTAATGGTTTTAATAGTTTTCTATCTCTTGCAACACATTTTTATGTTTTTTCAAGTACACAACACTTGGCACCATATTTAGTCCCCTAACGAGATGATTCAAGTAGTACACTCATCCCCATGCACACAATAAGTATTCTCATTCATGTTTTGATTAGTTAGTATTAGTTCTTTTTTATTAAACTTTACTTGATTCCCATCTTTTACTCATAGGTTTCATGGAGTCTCAGCTAGATTTGTTGCGCTACATAGGTAAGGTAAGTATTTATCACCCTCTTTTCCCTTCAACATGCCACTACTCGGGACCACATCCTCATCAATTCATGATAAGGTGTCATATCGAGGGGTTGATATATATGCACCTAAAAAAAGAACATGCATTTTACATGCTTTCTTCATGTTTTTTTTCTTGATTTTCTTTGTGTTCACCCTCCGGGCAACCCATCTCACTCCTACCCTTGTTTTGATCATTCCCAATCCTTCTTAAGTTCAACTTTTAATTAACTAATAGTTAAACTCACCTTTGTAAGCTCCATGTTTCTCCTACAAGTATCTCCATTTTAGATGAATTTTGGATTCGAATTTGACATTAAATATTGGTGTTTTCAATCTCTACATAACCCTAGCCTACCCGCTTTCAGTTTTGAAAAAGTTTTGCTCCATCTTTGATCATCTGTATGGTCATTTTATATTATTTTTAGAGAGGAGAATTCATGTGAATCAACAATCAATTCTTTGTTATCTGTGAATCAACCCAACCATTGTTTAGCTACTCATATTTTCAAGATTATGTTTCTCTTACCTTCTTTTCTTTTCATTCTTTTGTCATAGAGTTCTATGGCTATGTTGAGTGGAGGGACTAGTTTACCAGGGACATTTTATACTATAACAAATTTTTGCCTTCATTTGCTCATAATCATTGATAAGGTTGGAGGTCTTCACTTTCAATTTTATATTTATTAGCTTAAATTAGTTTAGTTTATTCTTTAGATTATAATTTAAATCTATAAAATATAAAAGTGATTGAAAAGAACTTTTCTCTTCTCTTTCTTTTGCACCAAAAAACATAGCTTAGTTTTTCATTGTTTACATGTGCATATCAAAATCTTTCAAAGCACGTAGTTTGCATCAAAATCTAAAGCAAATTATAGGAACAAAAAAATCACTGTAATTTTTCAAGCCAATTCCTTTTCAGTTTCAAATAAACCTTACATTCATAAACAAGCATTCACACACATACCTAGAAAACCTATGCAACCTAGACATAAAAAAGTTTGCATCTTAGATCTAAGTCTCTTCATTTGTATAAGAAAAGAATGTTGTTCTAAGATCAAGAAATTATAAAATCATAACTTCAATCTTACATGCATTTCATCTTAGATTATTTAGTTTTGATAAACAATCATTTAGAACACCAAAAATTAGTTTATAACTTATATGCACAAAAGAATTTTTAGATACTTGGAAGTTGAACTCCTAAGGGCTTGGATCTGATTTTGTTTTGTTTGCATGTTAGAAATTTTTTAATTGAATAATATTTATATTCATTCATAATTAGAAAAGACAAAAAAAAGAGTTTCATTTAACTTGCACATAGTTAAAAACTTGCATCTAGAAAAGGGTAAAATTAACATTTGCACTCTTAGTCTAGATTTCAGTCTTAGTGTTGCAAATATCAAAACATCATTGAAAAGACAAAAAATAATAATATTTAGTTTCAACTTTCTTTCAATCATTGCAAATTTACTTTCATTTCAGCAAGCAATTCAATTTCATTTTATTTGTAAAAATATTGTCAAAATATGCACAATTACCAAAATAACATATAAAAAAAGCCTTGCCAAGATGAGTACAAGCAAAAAACTTGCTCACACATTTCCAAATAACAATCACCTCTATTAAAATACATTTAAAACAAATTGTAAACTTAAGAGATCTTCAACCAATCTTACTTTACCACTGGAGAACACTTACTGAGCGTCCCTATCCTCAAAGAGCAAGTCCATTTTGTAGAGTGTTAACATCCATTCTAGTAAGTGCACTTAAAAGCAATATTGATTCTGAACTTAAACTTTTAAGTATTTTGCTCCACCCATACCCCATATCTTATCCTTAGTTAACTTGAATCCCTAGATGAGAAATCTAGGCCCATAGTCCCATTAGTGGGACCCCTTCATATCCTTCCCCACCAAGTAAATAACCTTCAAACTTGAGTCTTCCACATTATCTTTCCTTTGTCCTTAGGTCTAGCCTTGTCCTTTTTCATTTAGGCTACCTATCATCTTCCATTATGTCAATTGTCTCGGCTAGACCTCAAGAAGTTGAGTGCATAGGTTATCATGTTAAGCATAGGATATACTGAGAAGCAGGGGGTGACTCAGTATATCATAAATCTTATAAGCTTTCCATTAATCAAATTCCACTTTAACATACATTCAAGATATGCAATAAAACTAAAATAATAAACACCACACAAAATAGAGAGAGACACCAGATTTAACGTGGAAACCCAATGTGGGAAAAACCATGAAAAACAATCTCAAGTATATGAATGAACACCAACTCAAACTACAATATTCGCAAGCACCAACTTGCAGGAGCACCAACCCCTTTGTTGAGCACCAACATAGCAACTATTCATGAGCACCAACCCACAGGAGCACCAACCCACAGGAGCACCAACCCCTTTTGTGTATACCACACAATTATCTCTTAATGTTGTTATCTCTACATATGATAGTTTATTACAATATCTCTTTCCTCTCTCTCGTTTGCTCTTCTAAGCTAGATATAACAAATACAAATCATACTCTATCTCACACTTTACAAATGGCTTCTCAAGCCTTTATTTACAGCTTTCCAAATGACCTTTGGCCTTCCCCCTTTGTGACCCTTCAATCCTCATGAAAAATGGCACCAAACTTGCATGACCCTTCGTATCTTTGCATTTGAAAAGTCACGTGGTGACCCTTCATAAGCAAAAGCGTCCTTTCCTCTTTTGTCTTTATCTCGGTGACTTTTCATATTCCTCAAAATGTCCCTTCATGAGAAATTGCACCCTTCCTCTCTTATCTTCACTTGGTGACTCTTGGAATTCCCCAAGATGACTCTTCATGAAAAAATGCGTCCCATTCTTCTTTTGTCTTTACCCTGTGACTCTTTGACTTCTCCATGGGCCCTTCTTTTGTCTTATATGCAATCAAAAATATATTCTTTAATATTAAATAAATATTAACACACCTTATCCAAGATATAACTATTATAAACATCATTAAATGCAATGAGGCATTTATCACCAATAATGCTAGACCTTTGACATCAATGACAATATTTCTAACAATCTTCCCCCTTTGTCATTGATGGCAACCTCAATCCTGAAACTGCCACATCTTGAAACTTGCACATATTGTCACCTGAAAAACATACAGTAACTCCTCCTTATTGTAGCAACCTGCATCTATTTCCTGTACCTATTTCTGCACTTGTACCTATACCTTTTATTCTCTCTCTTTGACATCAATGGTAAAGGGCCTACCTAGAGCTAACACTTAGCTCCCCCTCAACTGATGTTGAACCTCAATAGCAAGAAGTAATAGAAATTACTTCCAACTTCTCTTACAAATATTCAAATGTGTCTTTTGGTAGTGCCTTTATGAAAATATCTACAATCTGCTCTGTAGTACTGATATATTCCATCTTAACCTATTGATCTACAACCTGCTCTCTCAAGAAGTGATATCTATTGAGAATATGTTTTGTTCTTGAATGCATTATTGGATTCTTAAAAATATTTATAGCACTTGTGTTATCACAAAAAATAGAAATAAGTTCATCATACTTTATCTTTATATCTTCCAAAGTTTGCTTCATCCAAAGCACTTGAGTACAACACAATACTGCTGCAATACATTCTACTTTAGTTGTAGAAAGTGATACTGAATTTTGCTTCTTGCTTAGCCATGATACTAAGCTATCACCAAGGAAGAAAGCTCCTCCACTTGTACTCTTTTTGTCATCCAAGCACCCTACCCAATTTGAATCTGTATAAGTAACCAAAGTGAAATCTCTACCTGTGGGATACCATAATCCATAATCTAATGTCCCCTTGATATATCTAAATATTCTCTTCACCAACTGAACATGACTATCTTTTGGAGATGACTGATATATTGTAACCATACCTATTGCATGCATGATGTCTGGCCTTGATGCTGTCAAATATAAAAGACTACCAATCATAGATCTATATAAAAATTGATTTGTAATAGGTGAATCTTCATCCTTGCTCACCTTATTTCCTGTACACATAGGTGTGCCAATTGGTGCACAATCCTCAAAACCAAATTTCTTCAACATTTTCTTGGCATATTTACTTTGAGATATGAAAATTCCTTTATTTGATTGAAATATTTGCAATCTTAATAAAAATGATAATTCTCCAAGCATAGACATCTCAAATTCTTTTTGCATTTTATTATAAAATTCTTTTGTCATTTTTTTAATATTTCTTCCAAAAATGATATCATCAACATATACCACAATAATCAATTGATGCTCACCTTCTATTTTGATGTAAAGATTACTATCAGCAAATCCTCTCTTGAATCATTGATCTTGCAGGTACTTATTAAGTCTTGCATACCAAGCTCTGGGAGTTTGTTTCAATCCATACAATGCTTTCTTCAATTTGCATACATGGTTACTAATATTTGAGAGAATAGATCCCTCAAGCTGCTCAATGTAGACCTCTTCTTCAAGATTCGCATTTAGGAAGGCAAATTTAACATCCATCTGAAACACTTTAAATTTTTTAAACACTACATATGCAAGAAACATTTTTAATAGCCTCTAACCTTGCCACTAGTGCAAAAGTTTCTTCAAAATCTATTCCCTCGATCTGAGCATATCCTTTACATACTAATCTTGCTTTATTTCTGGTCACTTCTCTATTTTTATTCAACTTATTTCTATAAACCCATTTTGTTCCTATCACATTGTGATCTTTTGGTCTAGGCACTAATTCCCAAGTATCATTCTTTTCTATTTGATTTAATTTTTCATCCATAGCCTTAACCCAATGTTCATCATGTCTAGCTTCTGACAAAGTTTTAAGCTAAATTTTAGATGACAAAGATAAATTAACTTGTTCAGATTCACTTACCATCATTCTTCTTGTGCAAATTCCTTCATTATGGCCCCGATGATGTCACTTTCATTATGATTTTTTTGAACATATTTGGATGGAGTTTTGGTGCCCTTTTTCTCCTTCTCCTCATCTTCATCTGATTCTTCAAAGCCTTTCTCTTCAATGATTTTAGGAATGTCTATTGGATCACTGATTCTTTGTGTTCCATCTTCTTCTATCCTGACACTTGCACTTTCAACAATTTTTTTAGTTCTTTTGTTATAACATTTATAAGCTTTATTTTTGCAAGAATAACCAAGAAATATACCTTCATTTGCTCTAGATTCAAAATTACCAAGTTTTTCGTCAGTTCTCTTTATGAAGTATTTGCTACCAAAAACTCTGAAATAATCAACTGTTGTTGGTTTGTCTTTCCATAACTCATAAGGAGTCTTGTCACTATCGAATCTTAATAATGCTCTATTCTGAATATGCACTACTATACCAACCGCCTCTCTCCAATATTTATCTGCTATCTTGGATTTATTTAGCATTGCCCTCGCCATCTCCTGAACTATTCTATTTTTTTGTTCAACTACTCCATTTTATTGTGGAGTTTTGGCTGCTGAATAATGTCTCTTTATTCCATGATATTCACAAAACTCAATAAATTGATCTGACATGAATTATCCTTCTTGATCTGATCTTAAACACTTAATATTCAAACTAGTTTCATTCTCAACTAATGCTTTGAATGCTTTGAAATGTCTAAAAACTTCTGATTTTTTCTTTAAAAATATTACCCAAGTCATATGTAAAAAATCATCAATAAGTAACATGAAATATTTATCACCTTGAGTACTTTGAGTCCTCATAGGTCCACATAGGTCAGTGTGAACAAGCTCTAGCATCTGAGTGGTTGAGTACTCTTTTGTTTTGAATCTCCTTTTAGCCCGCTTCCCATGCTGACAAGGTCCACAAAGTGTGTTGGATGGCTTTGTAATCTTTGAAAGATTTATGTCTGCTTACTTTTTGCTGATGTTGACAAGATTGTCAAAATTTATGTGTCTCATTCTCCTGTGCCATAGCCAACTTTCTTCAATCTGATTCAAACAACATCTTTGACCTTTGATGTCTGATAGCATATACAAGTTATTTCCCGTTCTCTGAGCATCTGCAACCAATACATCTAAATATTTTCTTCCAATTTCACAACTTTCTACATAAAAATTTAGTGTGTGCCCCTGATCACACATTTGACTTACACTCAAAAGATTATGCTTAAGACTTTCTACATATAAAACATTTTCAGTTTTAGTTCTACCATTATCCAAACTTAGTGTAACTTTTTTAGCAATTTTGGCAGTAGTATTGTCTCTAAATTTCACTGTGCCACCATTGATCTTCTTCAAGGTTATGAACTTGCTCTTGTCTCCTGTCATGTTCCTCAAACATCCACTATCAATGAACCATGGCTTTTCTTCATTTTTTGCATGCAAAACTGTCTGAACCAACATAGAATCTTCAAGTTGTTTCTTCTGCCATGTCTAAACCTTCTTCTTGATGAATGGAGCCTTGAAACTCTGGTCCTTCTTGACTAAATTGAACATGCTTCTATAGTATCGAGCTATGTGTTTGAAGTTGTTACACTTGTAACAAATTATGGCCTCTTCATCAAAGCTTGATAGAGGAGCAAAAGAGTTGTAGCTTCTGCTTGACTCTACATGACTTTCCTTTTCCTTATTTTTGAGACTGTTAGCTCTTTTTATACATTCTAATTTCTTGTGACCATATCCATTACAATAAAAATAGTAACCATAAAAATAGGACTTGTTTTGTATCTCTGATTTGATTGCCTTTTGTAGCTTTGTTTCCTCCAGCGTTCTTTGTTTGAGATGTCCTCTGTATTCTTCACTTCTTCACTTTTTGTTTCCTCTTTTGTAAGAGCTTCAACATAGCTCTTTTTCTTTTCAAATATGATACCTGTCTTATCTGTTATTGCCTTTTGGCTTTCTAATATCTTACTCAGCATATTAGTGCTATTCTCAAATTTTGAATCATTGGCTGCTCTATCATTGATTGCTTTATTTGTTTTATCAAGATCTGCTTTTAAAGAAGCAATTTCAATAACATACCTTTCACATTCTTTTCTTACTATTTTCAACTGTGCCGTTAGATCTTCTTCATTCTTATTGGCTTTTTCAAAGTGTGCTTGTATATCTTCAATTATTTCCTTTGACTCTTTTTCATTTTTCTCGATCTGGCACTTCAATCTTCGATTTTTATTTTCAATAGCTTTTAAATCTTCGAAGGCACAAATGAGTTCTCCTTCTAGATTCACTTCGGCTTCATCATCTTCTTCTTCTTGATCATATGTTCTTTTGTTGGCAGATGCATCTTCATGTATGGCCATTTTGTGCTTTCCCGATCTACCTTCAAGCTGTAAAACTTTTTCAAAAAGAACTTGCTTTGATACCAATTGTTAAGCACGAGATATACTAAGAGGGGGGGTGAATCAGTATATCATAAGTCTTATAAACTTTCTCTTAATCAAATTCCACTTTAACATACATTAAAGATATGTAATAAAACTAAAATAATAAACACCACACAAGATAGAGAGAGACACTAGATTTAACGTGGAAACCCAATGTGAGAAAAACCACGGAGAATAATCTCAAGTATATGAATGAACACCAACTCAAACTACAATATTCGCAAGCACCAATTTGCAGGAGCACCAACCCCTTTGCTGAGCACCAACACAACTATTCGTGAGCACCAACCCACATAATCACCAACCCCTTTGCTGAGCACCAACACAACAACTATTCGTGAGCACCAACCCACAAGAACATCAACCCCTTTGTTGAGCACCAACACAATAATAATTCGTGAGCACCAACCCCTTTTGTGTATACCACACAACTATCTCTCAATGTTGCTATCTCAACAATTGATAGTTCATTACAATATCTCTTTCCTCTCTCTCCTCTGCTCTTCTAAGCTAGATATAACAAATGCAAATCATACTCTATCTCACACTTTACAAATGGCTTCTCAAGCCTTTATTTATAGCTTTTTAAATGACCTTTGGCCGTCCCCCTTTGTGACTCTTCAATCCTCATGGAAAATGGCACCAAAATTGCATGACCCTTCGTATCCTTGCATTTGAAAAGTCATGTGGTGACCCTTCATAAGTAAAAGCGTCCTTTCCTCTTTTGTCTTTATCTCGGTGACTTTTCGTATTCCTTAAAGTGTCCCTTCATGAAAAATTGTGCCCTTCCTCTTTTGTCTTCACTTGGTGACTCCTGGAATTCTCCAAGATGACTCTTCATGGAAAAATGGGTCCCATTCTTCTTTTGCCTTTACCCCATGACTCTTTGACTTCTCTATGGGCCCTTCTTTTGTCTTATATGCAACCAAAAATATATTCGTTAATATTAAATAAATATTAACACACATTAGCCAACATATAACTATTATAAACATCATTAAATGCAATGGGGCCTTTATCACCAATAATGTTAGACCTTTGACATTAATGACAATATTTCCAACACTATCATCTTCCATTATGTCGATTGTCTCGGCCAGACATCAAGAAGTTGAGTGCACAGGTTAGCATGTTATTTTTTGCGTGTAAAAGTACATCAATTGCCTTGCATTTTATCTATTTGAAGATCTATATCAACCAAATTTTATTCATTTTGAGTTCCTAGTTTCTTGACCCATAATCCACCATCAACACCATTTTATAAGAAAACTAATAAGAGATAGAAAATGCTGCAAAGGAAAATAGTTAAAATCTAGCCCTGTGCAAGGAAGAAAGATTTTACATATTGCAAGGTTTCATTGATGTGGGTAAACTTCAACAAAAGCGTAAACACTTTAAACAATCAACGTTTTGGCCAATGTGAGTAAGACAATTGCTGCGAAGGCACTAAGTGGGAATGGAATGAAAAAAAATTAAATGGGTGAAGAATTGGTAAGATAATTATTGTAATCGCTAGGACTAACCAACCTTGTAATATAGATGCATTGCTTTTAGTGCCCCCAATAGCTTTTTCCTAGTCGATAGTCAATAAATTATTATTTGTAGTGATTTAATTCTAGTGTTCTCTATTTTCCCTTAGCCTTTCTCCACATTATCCACATCCACACACTGTGATGTGGTTCAATTTGGTCAATTGCTCCACTCCACTTGCTATTCTCTTCAACTTTGGGCAATTAAACATAAACAATTGTTTACCTTCCAGAAAACATAAGTATAACTTCCCAAAAACTTCCTAGCCCCAACCATACCACAAACTGCCACCCACATAACCGTCTTCACTATAAATTTATCCCAGACAATCTTGCTACCAATATATTTTTCACCATATGCAAGTTGGTAGTTATCAATCTTGGTTGTTTTTAGAGACTACACAATTCTAACAAAATAAAGACTTCTAATATAAAATTGAGCCTCTTTGTTTAAGCATCATATGTTTATGGCCATCTTGGCTCCTATGTAATATTTGGTTACTCATATTTCATGAGTTTCTTTGCTACTCTCCAATTGTTAAGAACAGGGTTGTGGAACCCAAATTACATGAAATTAACAAGTGATTAGAAGACAAACAAGACAAACCCATTTATTAAAATGCATGCTTTCGAAAGATGTTGCCACATATTCTCACCTTCACAATGTGTTATTACCCAACTTCAACTTCTTAATATTTCTTCCAATTATTAATTGTTTGGTGTTACGACATTGATATCAAAACATTAAATACTCCATTTTACTATCCATATTGTAACTTCATATGATACATACACTATATAATTTCCAACCATAACTTAAATCTATTTAATGCTCACTATTTTCTGCATCTATTTATTTATAAATATAATTGGATATTATATAATCATATATTAATTATATATTATATAATAATATTTTAATTATAATACTTTTATTATATAGTATATTATATTAATATTATAATTATTTATATTAATATTATTATATCATTATAATTATTAGTTTTAAGATGTTAGATATAATAACAAAGTTATGAGGAAAGAGTTTTTAAATGTAATTTATCATATTTATTTATTTAAAAATAAACAATTTATTTACATGAGAAGTAAAAATTAAATAGAAAAATAAAATTTCTAATCCATAATAAAAAAATTAACATCATTTACAAAATTAGGAAGACGGCCCTTATATCCGATCACTGTTAATATGAAAGAGTGTTTAGTCCCATAAACTAGTCGGTCTGTTATTTAAAATCTTTCTTTCATTCATTCATTGCCCGAGACTGACATTAAAAAACAACTAACAATTTCTATGAAACTATTCAACGTTTTCCCCTTCAACGAAACAAAAGATCACAGGGAAAAGTTTGCGGGACAACTACTTCCCTGTGCTAGCTTTATCAAAGAATCGCAATGGCAATAAAACCTGCCTATCAGAGCAGCATCAGAAATAAGCTTATGACAGTGCATCTCTTATGTGGGTTTGCCTTGCTTTCAGCTCTCTTCATTTCTCAGAATATACTTGGATTGAATCTCATCAACCAACCAGCCAAAACCATTGGCCTCTTATGGGTATGTTTTTTGGTTTTTTTAGAGCTCTGGCTTTAATAAAGTATAATGGATTTGTCATTATAGAGAATGAATTTGGATACCCATTACCTTCTTTTGTTAATATACAAATATTTTTTTTTTGCAGGCAGTACAAGGCCCTACTGTTATTCTCGCCTACAGCCGAATCCGAGCTAACTCACAAGTTTGTTCGGTAATTTTTGGGGATTTAATTAAAAAAAATACGTTTGGTTTGAAGCATTTTTTTTATGTTTATTTTTTAGTTGGGTGCCACTGCTATGGAATTTTGCTTATATGACAGGCATGGTGGGCAATAGGGCGAGGTCTTGCAAGCCTTCCAACAGGTGAGCACCATGTGTTCTGACTTAAATTCCTTTTTTTTAGCCTAGTAGAACGAGGCTATGTTAATTTAGTTTATGAAGGAAAATTGGATATGTCCTGCTGGCTAGGTGTTATGTTAATGCACTATAAATGTAGGTTGAACCATAAATTTGATTTGTACATGTTACTTAGCTGACTAAAGTGCTTTTGGGTTGGAAAAATGTTATGGTATATGTATTTCATCATCAGCTGCCCTGCCTTTGGCATTAAATTCTGAGTTGTTTGTGCATGTTTTTAATTTACAAGTTTCAAGGCTTAAACTAACAATGAATAGAAACTTACCCGCCTAATATTAGGTCAAATTGGTTTTGATCATGATTCATGACCAAATTTGTGCTATTGATCTCGTATGGAATGGATAATGCACATTGACTGATTGCGAGCATTGACTTGGCATAAGCGGTTTTGATGACGTGCAGAATTTGTCGATCCAACTTATTTTTTTGTTGTAATTTTAAGCATTTTAACTCACACTTTTCTAGAGAGAAGGATAACATGAAGCTATAAAAGTGAATGAATTAGCTTTTTTCAGATACTAACTACTAATTTTGCAGGTGCTTTAGTGGCTGCATTTGGAGCAATTGTTTTTGGTGCACCTCTAGGACTCGAGTAAGTGAATTATCGGAGGCTGTATCAAAGTCTATGAATAATATTCAGAAATGTCTCGCATACCATTTAAGTTTTTGTATCCAAAGAATGGGCCTGTCTATAACAACATATTTTTCATCATTTACAATCAAATTAAGCTTTAATGGTTTAATAGATTGAGGTGACAGTTGTGTTGTATACAAGCATTCTTTCATATTTTGTTCTAATGGTTATGTTCTACCTCAAATGCAGGTATGCAGAAAGGACTCTGCATTGGTCGTTATTAATGTCTTCATTGACTGTGAGTATATGACTTGATTAAGTGGATTTATAATTTGAGTCATGATTAGAAACTAAATAGCCATTATAGGACACCCAATGCAATTTATTAGGCACCATAACGGATATGCTATAGTGCTTTTTAAGATAGACAACTTAGAATTCTCTCTTGACCAACACTTGTTTAGTTGATTCATCTCACATGTTTTGGTAAGCCATAAAATCATTTAGACCAACTATGCAAAACACGTGTTTCACAAACCTTCTAGAATGCTTTAGATACATAAAATGCTCAGCTATGCTTAAAATCCATCAACTAAAAGATATGTATACAATCTTCAGATCTAGGAATGCTTAAAATCCAGATCCATGAATGCTTAAAAACCATAAAATAACAAAGTTTTCTTGATGATATACAGTGACTCATAGTCATCCAGTGTTCTGGAGCTTCTGAGTTTCTATAAAACTGTCTGTATCTATCTGCAACTTGCTGGGACATGCTGTTGCTATACTAATCCAAAAATATTTTGCATGCAGTGTCTTTAAAAAGGGTTTTATTGATTTTGCTCCGTTTGAAACACTTATTTATGAGTACAAAAAATCATATAAACTAAAGTGCTGAGGCAAATTGTCTGAGGGCTGTGGCCCAGCGGTAGCCTAAGAACTCGTTAAATGCTGGTTCACAGGTTTGATACCCTTGGCGTCCCCAGTAACTCTGACATCCAGGTGGTGGACGTACCTGCCAATTTACGAAGCAAATCAATAAAAAGAAAAAGAAAAAAAGTGCCGAGGTGAAACGAGGGTGGACTATGTTTGTACTGGACAACATAATTCCCCCAAGTTTTCCACAGAAAACAGTTTTTTCCCTTGTAATGATGATGAATAATGACTAACATGCAAGGGGATTACCTTCAAGAAGCGTGATGGGCTCTAGGGTTTTGGCAAAACTGATTAGATCTAGGGTTTCTTACTCGAACAGTGAACAGGTGTTGGCGGCTACAAAGGCAGTAGGTGAAGCGGCGACATTTGAGGATGTCGTGGCAGCAACTTCGAAGGGCTTTGGAAGCCAGGTTTTGCTCAGGAGGGAGACAATATTGTAGCTTGTCTGGACTGTGGGACAGCCTGAGAAGGCCGATCTACATTCTCCTGCATCCAAATCGGATGCTATAGATTTTGACTGGACGACGGCAGGTGTTGGATGGGCAGGTTGGACTGGGCCTAGCAGCGCAAAGAAAACTTTGACTCGACAGGGTGAGGACGGGAGGCGCAGCAGAGGGGTTGGTGGTGTGCAGCCCTCTTTTTTTGAGGCCATCTCTAGGACTCGACAGCCTGGAAATTTGCCATTGAAGCCTTTAGTTCCTGCCAATTCAAACCCGTTAGTCACCCTCACAGGGGCACAACTAAAGATGGTGCTAGACCGGCAAGAGTGGCTTTCAAGCAAAGGAGTGATTTGTTGCTTTGACCCCTTATGGTGAAGTCTTCTGGATTTGCACAAATGGATCTCAAATTGTTGGCAGCCCTTGATGGAAGGTAATCTAGATATTTTTCCTTGTGCGAAAGGGTTTTTTATTGTTGCTTTTGATCTTTTAGAAGATAGAAACGTGGTGTTCAAAGACACTATTTGAACTTGGGATGAATGTTTTTTGTTGGTAAAGCCATGGTTCCTGTCTTTCAACCTGCTCACAGAGTCTTTCATTACCAGGCCAATTTGGGTACGGTTGTCGCGTCCCGTATCTACCACTTTAGTTTTGGACAGTTCCTTGTCTCAAAGCTATGGGGAGCTCTCTAGGTGAGTTCCTATTCATGAATTCTATAATGGAGAAGATGGAGCATCCAACCTTTGCTCGAATTCTGGTTAACATGGATATTTCAGCAGCTCTCCCAACTTTTATTGATTTGAAATTATTGATCGTCTTTGGAATAGCATCTCGATTTTGAGGGTTTACTGTTCGGTGCTGTAGATGTCTTGAAACAGGCCATTTGGCTGCAAATTGCAGTAGCTTTAAGCATAAGAAGCGGAAGTCTTGGTGGAAGGATTCCCTCCTTGAACATCTCTTTGTAAATGGTGGTAGTGATACTAAGAGTGAAGTCCCATAAACGCTTTTGGAAGTTCCAGTTTCAGTTCAGAAGGAAACTGAAACAAGAGAAACCCATTTCAAAGGATGATCTACAGGTTGATTTAGTAGTTCCTGTTGGCATTGTGAGCTCTCAGTGCCTCAATTCGATTGAAGTGGCTATTCCTATTTCCCCAGATTTAGGGGATGGCAAGGATTGGACAGTTGTGAGCAAAAAGAGAAAAGGTCATCTTCAAAAAGTGCCTGGAACCAACAATTGTGATACTCCGCTCCCGTAAAGGGGATGGCTTGGGAGGGTCATGGCCATTTGTGTGGTTTGGGTCTGTTTTATTTGTTCTTGGTTTTTGGGTTTATGGGATTTGACCCTCAGGTGGTCCATGGGTCTGCTTGGTTACCCGTTGGGCTTGTAGCCTTTTCAGGCTTGTCTTTTGTTTTATGGTTGTGTGGACTAGTTTTAATTTGTAGCCTACCGTGGATGTTAATCTGATTTGGTCATGGTTTTATGTATCTTCATTCATTTTTAATGAAGGGCGAGGGACCCATCAACCCTCAATTACCTAGCCAAAAAAAAAATAACTTACATGCAAGGTATATTTATATATAGTCAAATAGTAGATTGGTCTATGCGTCCTTTGTTAGAAAGCTAAATCTCATTTTGGGAAAGTATTTGTATGTTAGAAGGTCCTTGTGACCCATGGTATTATCCCCACATTTTTGTGTTGTAATGGTTTAGGCTAGTGGTTTTCTTGTGTTGGCCCAACTATTTGATGGGGGAAAATTGTTATTTTTTCTATTAAACGCCACCCATCCATCATGCAGAGGATCTGTACAGCGTTCATTAATGGTCTGACTGTTGCTAACCTATTGGTGATGCATTCCTTCCAATATAGCCATTGATATCGTGGTATGCTTATCATTTTGTGGTGGGGATTGCTTGTCACTTATTTTGTACCACAAGATGTTGTGATGCCTCTCTCACCTCCTTGATTGGGTCTCATTTGGCCTAGAATAATTTTGATATGGCCTCTGAGATCAGGCTCTGGAGTGTCCTCTCAAGAAGAATCGAAGGGATATCAGATCTGTCCTTTTAGGTTTCAGCTGTAACTTTTTTTGTATAGAGAACTGTTGTCCTTCTGTTGATGTACTGGGAACATTACAACATGGTATCTGAACATTCTAGCTGCTGAATCTTTTGTAAGTAGCTGTTTTGTATACATTACTAAGTGGCATCAGAGCACCTTGTGTTTGGTACCTGTTGGTGAGAGCACCTTTGGGTACATCACACGATTGTATTAGGCCAAGCCCTAGTGACACCTTATCTGTTTGACTTCGACTTGTACAATCATGTCGGCCATCACAATAATTCTATCAATACATGAAAGATGATGCTTGATGCTTGATTTCCAAATAAAATTCCATTACGGATTTTCCACAAAAATTAACATTCTTGCAAAAATTGTGACTGAGCAGAATCGTCAAGGGTTTCAAAACAAGCAGTCAAGAAAGATTAAAAAAACTCAGAAAAAAGGCCAAAACAATAAAATTCTCAAATTCTTTAAACTGCGAAGAAAAATATCTAAATTGAAACAAAAATTGAAGACAACAGCATATTTTCATATTGAGACATAAGTATAAAAAATAGATACTCTTTTATCATATTAAAAACATTGGAGTTGGCTAGTAAATAAAGTTAAGATGAAAATGCAGAAATGGACAAATAAGTGGCTCTCATCAGGAGGAAGGATGACTTTGGTTAAGGCAGTTCTCCACGCATTACCCATTTATGTTTCTTCTATATTGAATATTCCTGTTGGAATTTTAAAACAAATGGAGTCTTTTTGTCAAAAACTTATATGGAGTGGAGCTCAGGAAAAAAGGAAATGGACCTTAGTCAAGTGGGAGATTCTTTGTCATCCTAAAAAGGATGGTGGGTTAGGATTCCGCTCTAGTATTATGAAACATAAAGCTTTAGCAGCTAAACTTTATTGGAGACTTTTGGAGAGTCCTAATGATTTGTGGGCTGCTAATATTAGAGCGAAGTATGCAGAAAATAATGTTCCAGAGAGGATAATAAGATTGACTCTTCCTTCTAGAGGATTCCCAATCCTGGCAATTTTGAGAATAGGAGAATACATCGTAAACAGGCATTTCTTTTGGATAATTAATAATGGTCAAACAACTAATTTTTGGACTGATTCTTGGGATGGGCATCCACCAATAATCACTCAATTTCCTGATTTGCAGCCAGTAATGAAGTTCTTCATGAAAAGGGATGGGAAAAGGTTGTCAAATACTACAAGCCTAGTAGATATTTTTGGGAGGTTGGTAATTGCTGGATTCCTTCTAATGAGTGGCCAATTCAGCTAAGAGCAGATCAAAAGGAGAAAGTGGATTATATTTTACAATCAAGAACCTCTTCAAGCTCTGCAAAGAAGGATTCAATAGCATGGGGGAACAAATCTTCAAGTAGATACTCTGTTTCAGATGGATATGCATCTCTAAGCAAAATGAACCCTCATCCTCTCAAGGATATTTGTAAAAACTTATGGCAGGAAGTTCTTTGGCCAAAAGTTAGCTTCTTTGTATGGTTGTTATTAATAGGAAGAGTCCTAACAGGGGATAACCTAATGAAAAGAAGATATAATGGAGCGTTTAGGTGTGTTATGTGCATGGAAAATGAAGAAACTGCTATTCATCTTTTCATTCAGTGCCTTGTTGTTATAAACTTGTGGCAACAATTGGCTATGTTATTTCAGATTCCCTGGTATGGAATTCAGGATCTAGAACAATACTGGTCAAAATCTTGGTCAAGTTTTATGGAGTGGTATAACTCTTTTATTATGGAATGTGTAGAAGGAAAGGAATAGAAGAATTTTCCAGCAGAAATGTAAGGAAATTTTAGTCATCTGGGAAAAGATAAAAATGAATGTTGCTGAATCTATCAAATACAAATTACATATCCCTCAGCATCTCTCTACACAATGGGCTCATATTATCAAAAATTTACCTCTAAATCTGGACAGTATTCCTAGGGTTGCTTTTTGACCAAGAGGGAAACATCAGGTCAAGGGTAAATGGATAACACCTCTGCATGGATTTGGAAAGCTGAACATAGACGAAGCATGTAGAGGTAATCCTGGGCAAGCAAGTTTGGGGGGCACATGTATATTTTCTAATGGGGCAGTTATCTTTTTCTTTTCAGAAAATCTGGGTCATGCAACAAATAATTTAGCTGAAATTAAAGCAGTTCATAGAGGGTTGCAAGAAGCACTTAAAGTTAGTTGGCAAAAGATTTAGGTAGAATCAAATTCCTTATTAATCATCAGCATTTTATCGAAGTCTTCATGGATGAAAGGCATAAATTGGCAAATTCTACGAGAACTGGAAAAAATTCAAAAGCTGCAGGAAAATTTTCAAGAGATTCACTTCATTCATGTTCCTCGACAGCAAAACAGAGTAGCAGATGCATTAGCTAATTGGGCTCTGGATCATAGTAACCTTACTTGTTATGGTTATCCACCGAAATGGAGGCCCACCAAGCTTCAAGAATATCTTAGACAGATTTTTGAATTAGATTTGAATCAATGTTAGCTGTTGGTTTGATCAAAAATGTTTCTAATGCCCAGGCTTGGACTATTAGCTATTATGCTTGGCATAGCAGAATGTGTATACTTTGAATTATTCCTAATATAAGTTCTTTTTCTAGTTTTTTTTTCAAAAACAAAAAAAAAACATTGATGCACTTGTATCCATAATTCTTAACCAAACAATACAGCCCTGCGAATATAGCTTCAAAAACTTAATCATATAGAATGTTCAATATACAGTGTAAATTGATTCTTACAAGTACGACTTACAACTTGAACCATCCATGTTGGCAACTTGATAGGTCAATACCAAAATGTGAAAACATTGCTAATAAACATTATATCAATGCTTTCTGCCCCTTTAATGGGACCTAAGGCTAGTAGCGGGTTCTTGGGGCTAGCATTGTATGCGTCCATCTGTTGGCCTAACTTTGTGGAGAGTACTATGTAGATACAGGTGGTGTTTCCTCAGCGGTCATCACATGCTTCATCTAATCAAGTTGACAGACCCCTCCATAATTGGTCAAGCACTCTCAATCACCCAATCAAAAGTGGGGTTGATCCAATCCAAATGAATTTTATCTATATTGGGTGCTTTCTACAACTCCCTCCACCACAGTTAAAGATTAGTAAAAAAAAACACCATATCATTGAATTATTCATGTTCAATATGTTTGTGCTGATTTGATTAATTTTTTCCAAGTATACTTCAATTGCACTTGCAACCGGAAGAACTATGAGTTTGATGTAACACTTGAATGGAAAAATAGTGAGTATCTAGTGTATGCCTACTGTAGCTACACCGCATTGCATCTACAAGAAAAAACAAACAAATAAATTTACAGAAAAATCTGCTCTCCTGGAAACACTATAGTCCTTTCATGCATTGTCAAGTCAAAGCCAAATGATTTTGTAGCTCTTTTGTGGGCCTTTTGACTATATGAGACCTTGTTCTTTTTGAATTGGCACTGTCCTCACCACAAGTAAAAGTCATAACCTAACCATTGCACTAAATTCCACTAGAGTAAAACAATGTAGAGTTGAGGATGGCCCCTTCTG
The DNA here is from genome assembly GCA_037957365.1 of Torreya grandis. Taxonomy (NCBI): domain Eukaryota; kingdom Viridiplantae; phylum Streptophyta; class Pinopsida; order Cupressales; family Taxaceae; genus Torreya; species Torreya grandis. The sequence continues at coordinate 2,586,614 of JARHVA010001778.1, forward strand.
CATGAAGTGAGAGATGGAGCATGTTGTTCTATTGCTCCTCAATCAAATCCCATGTTAGCATGTACGTGTCCTCCATCTCCTCATAATATGCCCTGATAGATTCCTTAACCTGATCCATGACCTCGTACAAAATATCCCATTGAGAGGTAATTTCCATAAACCAACATAAGAACCTCAACCAAAGGTTGATCCACATAACACACCTCTTGTATCGGTTCTCAAAAAGATTCTTTGCCAACGAGTATTGCAATGGCTATTCCCTTTGCTTTATTCTTGAATAGGAAAACAACTTATTTCTTATCAACAAACATTCTGTTTGTCTCCATCATATGATTATATGTGGATTGAAGAGAAATGAGGTTTGTACAAAATGAGTCATATGAGGATGCACTGACGTTTTGTTGTTTGTAACGTCCTTACAAGGCTGAGTATTGAGTCATAATTGTAAACGAATTTAGTTATGCTTTAAGTCTCTGCAAACACTTCTTTCACAAACTCTAGTTTCTCTATATCATCTGATATCAGATCTATACAGGAGTTGCAAATGTTCCATAATAAAGTAGAGGCACTTTTCCGTAAGTGTTTTACAATTCACTACATAATTTTCTATAATAGTGGTTATGACTTGGACAACATGTTGCACACTTATCTCAAGGACAAGCCCCTCGAACAAAGAACACAAAAGTGAGGCATCCTTAACATCAGCCTACACATCAAGAGTTTTACTAAATACGGTTCCTTTGGGACAAGAAAGTCAAAAATTCAATAGGCACTGCCCTTCCTATTAGTCCACCCATCTGATATAACTGTACAATCACTCTTTTTTCCATGAACTTAACTTGTGTAATATGCGTAGAAATTATTTCTTCTCATTTACAACCATCAGTCACCTCATTTATTCATAGGTGGGTGTTTATCTTCCAAGCCCGACAATAGCAACAACATCAAACACTGCCTGGCAGAATGGCCTTTTTTGCAATGTTAAATGGTATGCCACCTCACAAAAAGAACTAACCAGAATCCCATTTGCTTATTTCTTTTAATATATTTTAACTTTGAACAGACGTACAGTTTCCCTAGTTGAATTCTTGGCATGGGAATTGGGGATGCTACACTAGGACCGGGCATAGTAGGAGGGAAAAGTTTATCTAGCCTTCAAAAGAGCCCACATCAATGTTTAGTTTTTCCCCATACTTATAGGAATAAGTTTGCGCTGCTGATGTGGACCATTTTGAACGCTTGGTAAATTGCTTTGTAGAAGAAACATTAGATGCCATTTTAATTTCTCTTACTCCTGAGGAAGAATGCAAACTCCTTGTTGCACCCATCACTGCAATTTTGATTAGGTTCATGTTAATCATTTTTTTTTGAACTGTCTCAAGTGCTGCTTGTGCTTGTTCTATTATTTCAGGTCACGTTGGGATAAAGAAAAACCTCATTGCAAAGGATTCTTGCCTGATGAATTTTTAATCGGTATCTTCACTGTAAACAATCTTATTGCATGATGACTATTGAACCTTGTTAGGATTGTCTCTCAACAGGCCTCCCCTAAATGCATCAATATCCCTCGGCATGGTTGTGTGAAAAAGATAAGGCAACTAGATCAAGAAAAACTCGTTGGTTTGTCCAAAAGAATTATAAAATATTCTAAACTAACTAATATTACAAGCATGTTTTTAAAGCCTCATGGTAGAATGATGGGTTTGATCCTTCGTCTTCAATCCCTTTCAAATTACCTCAAGGTTGAACTTGAAACCCTTTGAATCTTGATCCTCGAAATGGTTCCAATTCTGCAAAATTTGAGTTAGGAATCAATCCACGACCATTGCCCTTGAAGTTGTCTTTCAGCTACACAGAAAGTGGATGAAAATTACTTAATAAAATCTTTTCTTCCCCTTTGGCATTTTTCACCAAAATTGACAATTTTTTTATTTTTGCTTCATTCTGCTCAATTTCTTTTTCCTTGTGTTGATCTTTTTATTTAAGGGTTAGAGAAGAGTTGTGCGTAGATCATCCTTGTGTCCATATAGTTCAATATTTTGCTTTGCTAAGAGTAGAGTATGTGGTCCCTGTTGGTAGATAAGGATGTCATATTGTGCATCCACTTTTATCTTAGGATTGTATCATATCTTTGTAAGTGCATGACGTCAAGATGCTGATGGCTCTTTTATATTGGATTATATAGGAACACTAAAGGCATAAGTGCCCCATTGTTATGTGCCTTGTCCATCGGCAAGTTCTATTTCATAAGACTATGGAGCCTCCTTATCGTGAATGCTTGCCTGCCTTATGAGTCTCTTGACATGAAGTTATGGTTGCATGCAGAGTTTATGGGGATGGGAGACTTGTTTCCATTGATCTTTTTTCTACAAAGAATACCATGGTTGGTCTGAATTAGGTGAAGTTTTTGCTACACATTTGCGGTGTGGGTGTCCTTTTTGCAGCCTCCTCTACATCATTTATTAATTAGATTTTCCTGTTTCTCCTTGTTTTGCTGACCTTTAGTGTCTTGGTTTCGGGGTCCTTCTTGACCACGTTAATATCCCTTGGGGCCTTCCCTGTTGCTTTTTATGTTACAGTCTTACAGAAATACTTAATGATGTGATTTCCTTTCTGGTGTGACATTCTAATAGGCTTCCTTTGCTGTTGGATTGATGTTTCTATTTTGAGACGGAGGCTGTGATCTCAACAGGGAGCATTAGTGGTACTGGACAAAACCAATCACTCCCTGATTTTTGTATCGTTAGCAAGATCAAGCCAATGATCGATTGTGACCAAGAAACAATGAAGCAAGTAAATATACAAAGAAAGAGAAATACAATGTATATAATGTGTTTTTACTGGTATTCATTATTGAAATGAAAGAAGACACAAATCAGTTCAAGCATTGATTATAAAACCGACTATAACTAATCCACACTATGGGGCCCAAGATGCCGGTGCGGTGGACAATGTCATGCTTGGCAGCAAGCTGCAGATTGTAGAATGCGTAGAGGTAAAATTAAACACAATAAGCCAATAACACACTCAAATGCAAAAGTATATTGTAGAATGGTGCAACTTCTATTCAATATGTAGAACTAGGAAACGTACATGTGTACAAGATTTAGTAAGACTAGGAATGCAAATTCATGTGATCTGAAGGGGAAAATACTTCCTTCCTGATTTGTCTCGATTGAAAAGAACGTAGAACTACAGATCCGTGTGAATGCTAGATACGCAAAACATGCTAACAATCTCCAATTTGGTATGTGTGTGATCTCTCTTGTCTTTGATCCGCAATGGGTCGGACAGCTACAATATGTCATAGTTTACATACCCATACTCGGCGAATACTCACTCAACCCCCATAAAATTTACTTGGCGAATACTCGGCAAATGCTTGCCAATACTCAGCAACTTAAAAAGGACAAATTTCTGTGTTTTTTCTGCATTTTTGGCGTGTTCTAGATGTGTTTTTGACATTTTGGACGCATTTTTTACACAATACTGCATGTATGAAGGCTCATGTGAGCATTTACATAGTACTCATCGAGTATTCGCGAGTACTGTGTACACTCGAGTTTTCTTTAAAAAAAACCTGCGAGTTTTAATGGTGAGTATTTGCCCTGCTGTTTTTCCTACGAGTACTCGCTTACTCGGCGAGTACTCGCTGAGAATGCATGCAATATATACATCATTACAAGAAGTGGTTACAATAGACGACTATTATAGAAGGGTGTTGGTTCATCTTCTAGCTGAGTGATGATTGGTTTTTCTTGTAGGTGCGCGATTGGACTTCTAGTCGTGTGGCATTGTTGACAAATACTCTGACATGCCACAGATCTAGAATGTGCTAGATGGCATGCTACGTGGCAGAAAGAATTTGACATGTGGTTGTCGAGTGTGGATGTTCTTGTGCAACACCATAGGGACTTGCATGGCAAGCAACAAGGTTATGCGGCAACTTGGAGAGGTACCACGAGGCAAGTCAAATGATGTGTGTGTGGGGCAGGTGGATGTGCTGTGCATGAAGTTCAAATGTGCATGTGTGGTGTTAGACTACTATGAGGCAAAGAGTAAGGCATTGCGGCAACTCGAGAAGGTACCACAAGGTTGTGCATGTGCTGTGAGATACCATGTGCGCAAAGAACCCATTGTCCATGAGAGGAGTGTGCGGCCTCGAGCGGAAGCTACGCATGGATCATTCACCCTTTCTTGAGGAGCAATGGTCCACATTGCATCTTCAGTCAATTGCGAAAACTGAACCTGAAGTAGTTGAAGGTTGTACCACTTACCTTGATTAGCGTATTGTGGTGTACAACATGGCACTCTTTGTACTTAAGCTATCGGCACTAGAGAATCTGCTTAACCTACTACTAGTTGTTTTGAATGTGTTGCAGAAACTTTTGCACTTTGTCCATTTCCCTTTCCTATGTGCACAACTCCTTGCCACATTGTGCATGACTCCTTGCCACATTGTGCACAGTAGATGTCTAAGGGTGCCGCTGGTTGAAACCCAAGAGATGTCTGGAATGGACTTTGCCTTGTATAGCTGTGCAAAGCTTTGTTATAGGCATGCTAAATGCATGGCAAATTATCATCCCAAATGTGCGAATGTGCACTGTTGTACATGCGCAGATGATGAACAAGTGTGTGGTTAACAACTTTCGTTTGGTCATTTATCTATTGATAAAATGTCGTAGACCAGTCAATTTGTGTATCCATTATATCCCACAAAGCTTGCAATAAATCGCTGACAAATCACGGGTCACAATTAGACACAATGGATGCTGGTAAGCCAAAATGAACCCAAACATGGCTGAAAAAAGAGTGTGCAATTTCTTGTGCATTGATGCTCTTTTTGTAGGCATTCATGATGGTCATGTAAGAGAATCTATCCACTACAACAATGATAGAGTCATTTTTGTGTTTTGTCATAAACAATCCAATCACAAAATACATGCTGATGGATTCCCATGGCTTGGATTGAATTGACAGGGGTGTGTAAATTCCTAGGTCCCTTTTCTTAGGCTTGACAATGCAACAAGGAATGCAAGACTTAATGTGACCTCAACATCTGTGTGCATGTGCAACGAATGGAAGTGCCTGCTGTAATGCTGCCAGTGTCTTCATGCCGAAGTGCTGAGTTGTCTTGGTGTAGTGCGTCTCCCAGATGAATCTTTGGCGAGGTGCACCATTAGGACAACAAACATGTCCAACTTTGTAAAGAAGCTTGTCAGACATGTATAACTCCCAAACTTGTTCAACTTGTGTAAGGGCTGTATCATTTTTCACATCCTTGTCTATTGAGTAGAGAGTTACCTAGTCAACGAAGTTGTGGTATGCGTGTCCAACACTGTGATGAGCGCATGTATCGGTAGTTGACAAAGGCAATTTACGGCCTTATGGTCCTTTCCTTTCTTGTGCTTTATCACCAGATGGAATTGTTGCAAGTAAGTTATCCACTTCATGTGGTGCACGTTCTTCAACTTGCTCCATGTATGCAGGAACTAAAATGGCTTATGATCTGAATGAATGACTATCTCCTAACCCAAGATGTAGTGGTGCCATTGCTTTATTGCTTGCATAATAACATACAACTCCTCATAGGTGGAGTACTATTGAATCATGTCGTTGAATGTCTTTGAATGATAAGCGACTGAATGTCCATGTTGTGAGTACCACGGCAAGTGCCTATTCAGATGCATTAGTGTGAATCTCAAAGTGAGAAATGTTGGGCATTGCCAAAACAACTATTGCATAGAGGCATTGTTCGAGCTCCTCAAAAACATGTGCAGGCGTTCGTAGGGATCTTGCTTTGGTGCACATGATCTGACAAAGATAAAATGCTATGTGCGAGAAACAAGGAACAAACCTATGATAGAAGCTAGCAAATCCAAGAAAACTCCTCAATTTAGTGAGATTGCGTGGAGTTGACCAATCTTGGATTACCTTGATCTTTCTGGATCTACATGGATGCTTGTGCGGTTAATGATGTAGCCCATGTATTGAATCTATGTTGCGCCAAATGTACACTTTGCTAAGTTGGCTAGCAACTTGTGTTTGCACAAGGTGTCTAGGATGTGAGAGATGTGCTCCACATGCTCCTCGCAAGTTTTGCTGAAGATGAGAATGTCATATAAGTAGATGGTGACGAAGGAGTTGAGGAAGGGCCTGAGTAGATCGTCCATCAAGCGCATGAATGTTGCTGATGCATTGATCAAGCCAAACGATATAACCAACCATTCATACAATCCTTCCTATGTCTTGAATGTTGTCTTTCTGTTACATCCTGTTTTTCTCTGCCAGGTTTTAGTTCGATGAACTATTGTCCCTTTGGCATATGTGTCATTGTGACATGTTGACTATGGTACATGTGTTTACATTTGTGTGAAGATTTAGTCTTGATATGCAAATCAAGAAACTAGATATTTGATTTTATGAATAAATTAATAAAAATATCTTTATAGACATCTTTGAATGTTTAGCCAATTCATTATTGATATTCGAGATATCAATATAGTACTACATATGTCAATAGAATCTATATGTGCATATACACTAGTTTTCGAATATATAGTTATCTTTTAATTATGGGTTTATGCATGAATATCTATTACATAAGTAATTATCATTGCTTTAATTGTTTTTCATGGAAATTAAAAAAATGAATATTTTATTACTCAATAATAAAGAAATTTTATGTATTAAAGAATTAGTCGGTGAGTCAAACTATGCTTTGGAGATTAAGTTAGATTTTTTATGTTTGTATGACTTGATTTATATATATATAATTTCCCGATTAAAAGTGTAAGCTTCTGTGTATTTATGACTTACTAAGTGATTGTTAACTCTGACATTGCTAATAATCAAAATAATTATCTAAACTTGCATGTAGTCAACTTTAGAAAATTAATAACGGAAGCTTTGAAGGAAGCATTATGCTTAACATTTATTTGGACTTGAATAATTTTTGGAAGATCTCTAGTTCTTAATTCAATTTAGAAATTGCATGAGAATGAACAAAGTGGGTTACTCCAAGGAGAGCAACATGCAAACATAGGTTAAGCTTTTAGTCAAAAATAAATAATTGAAGAGTAATCAACATGCAAGCCGGAGGATGGCGTTGATCTTGCCGGATTAATTGCCTTCACGCAATGCTGGTTAACACCACATTATGGGTTCAAACCTCTGGAAGTATCCTTTTTCGTCCAAAAACATTAACGTTGTTACCATATCTAGTTCTGTTCTTTTCTTTTCTGAAAGGCAGCCCAAGAACTACACTGCCACATTCTTTTATCTCAGCTGTTTCAATTCAAGGGGAACCTTATTCCATTTCAGTCAAGGATTTCAACAGACTTAGCCCTCTGCGCTTTCAACAGACTAAGAATATGCGTTTATCTCCATGTCTGGAAACGATATATATATATATATATATATATATATATATATATATATATATATATATATATATTGTGGTCGTGTTTCTTCTGGAAGTGCGAGTCGCTTCACGTTTGCTTTCTGCGTTTAACAATGATATTGTGAAAGCAACTTTCGTTGATTTTGTCACGAGTTTCATTACGTTGGCCGGTGCATATTTTATTTTATGTTATTGTGAATTGATGGGGAAGAGAAAGAAGGAAGTCACTCCCACAACTGGTGTACCATAAAATCAACAGCTCCAAAGGTTTTGGGAGACTTAATTGAATCAATTGCTGGTGCAATTCTCGTGGACTCTGGGTTCAACACAAATCTTGTTTGGACTGCTATGGAGCTGCTCTTGGAACCCATTGTGACCCCATAATCTATATGCTACCATCCGATTCGCAAGTTACAGGAGTTACGCCAAACGAATTCTTATAAATTGACATCTAATATAACTCCAAAGGAAGGGATATTTTCTGCAAAAGTTCAAGTTTGTGTAGGGAATAATATATACACTGAAACTTGTGATGGCTCGAATATAAGAATAACAAATAAACTTGCCACCGAAAAGATCCTAAAATCTCTTAAGGTATGCTTATCATGCATGTTTATTTTTAAGTTACTATAATTATCTCAAATATTATGTGTACTTTAGTGACAAGTGTTACATAAGATCTTACACATAAAAAATTCAATTTGTCAGATCATTTAAGATTCTCAACTCATAGGTTGTCATGGGCATTTATACTTTTTGTGACATATCAACCCTTATGTTTAATGATGAGTATAAGGATATTATAGACTATATGACCATAAGTGCCCCACTATTTAATTAGGGACATCACTACGGACTCCTATACGTTGAAGGAAGTGAGTTATAACTTAATAAGCTAATGGAATTGGATGAAGAGGTAAATCCATAAAAATTATTAGAGAATATTTGCATCTTAATGTTTGTTGTGTAAACGGCATAAGTTTATGTTAGTGTGGAGACTTATAATGCATTGGAATGTGGGCGAGAATCCTTGAAAAAGGATTAGAATGTTAAGATTGAGCTTAATTAATTTACCTTTTTAATAGGTTCCATATATGAGTTGGAGTTATTTAATTGTTATATCAAGGTAAATACAAGAGGATGAGTAGCATATTAATTAAATGTGAATATTCTAGCCTTAACATTGTTTTTACGAAAAATGGGTAATTAGAGCCTTTCCTTAATTTTGTTGGTTTTAGGGGAAACCAAACTTAACTATTCTGGGAAATGTCTGAAAAATCTTTGTTTCTTGAATGTACTTCTTTTGTACAAATATTTGAATTATGCTTAAAATTATCTATTATAATTAAGTTAATATAGACATTTGTTGTCATATTTGGTTGGCATGGCTTTGTTAATGTATGCCTAATTATATCAGATATTTCATGTATGTGATCATGATCCTTAGATTAGTTTACCCGAATGGTGAGCCTATGCTTTGGATTATTTATCTATTATGTATATTATGGGACTCGCATTGATGATACTACCCAAACAGCGAGACGGTTTCTCAATTCTGGTTAGCATCACCAATGATGGGTATAAATAACTCTATCAAGTGTTGTGTTATGAATTTGACTGATCCGGATGATCATATGTTATTTAAAACTTTGGTCAAAGTAATGTTAGATTAACATTGTCAATTCATATGTATGATTTGCATGTTGTGCGATATCATAGTAGAAATGTATTTTTCTTTATGATACACGTCATGTAGTAGAATCTTACAGCACATGAGGTACTTGCATGTCTCATTGTGGATTCTCGCACCTTCTATCTGCCTATCCGTGTAGGGAGGGCCATTGCCTGATAGAGGATTGTGCAGGGGAATCGTTGGTCCGTGGTTGGAGTGGTAAAGTGCTCAGATGATGCTCTCCCTCCCCCATTGCAGTACATTCTTGGAAACAACACTTGAGGTTATTAGAGTTACGCGAGTTAGTGCAACTTGAGCTCCAGAGAGTTAGTTATCTTTATATTGTATATAAGGCTAAATGCTTATTGAATTTGTAGACGTAATATTATTTACTTGAACAACAGTTGCTGTATTGTGAGATCTGCCATAGTTGTGTCATTATGTATTTATACCTACTTCTCTATATGCGCTTGTGTGAGAAACCTATTGAGTAAACATTTTTATACCTTTAGTAGATTTTCGGTAGAACTACATCTAGCCTTGATACTGTGTATGTAGGTGACATCACAGATATGTATGGCAGCTCAGGGAATGAACACGGGCATAGAAAACTACCCTGGATAGGTATTCCTTAGTATAACATCTGCTATAAATGCTAGTGAAAGCAAATAGCCTTTTTTGTAGCATAGTACTATTATGCAAACTTGTCGGCAGGATCAAGTTTGTCGCATCTTGTAAGGATGAAAACTTGTATACGGTATATTTCGTGAGAAAGTTAAACTGTGCAAGTGGCTAGACTTTTCTAGAATAACATAGTGCATTGTGAAGTGTGCCTAGAGATTATGTTCTCTTCGGATTGCTAATAAAAGTATACTCGGATAGTATATCCTGATTTGCTTTATTATTATGGTTGGGAGTAAGACTGTTGTTGGTGTTGAGTCGGGTACTCAAACACAAAGACCTATGACAGTATGGGATGTCAGAGTTTTACAGTACGGAAAGTACCCGAATGGCACATACTGTATTCATTACGTCTTGACCCATACCTAAATAAATATATATGTTATGGTTGTTAATGTTGGGGTAGAGTGATCATGAACTATGATAGTATGGAATATCATAGGATAATTCAACTTAGATGTATATACTTGGGTGGTACATATTGTAGCTATATATTTAGACTCTTACCTAAATTGATTGTTCAAATGATTTTGACTTGAGCAGTATGTTTATATCAATTAGTAGGACAAAATGTATGCGTGCGTATAATCTTGCGAGTATAAAGGAATGATAGGTTTGACTGTTATGTACTGTATGTCTTGCTTTGTTTTGTATACTTAGCTGTGTCTAGCATGTGATTTAACTTGGAACTAGGAATGTGGATTCCTTCATCATTGCTTATATCTTGGTTTATATGTGAGAGTGCTTGGGTAAGCACACAAGCCTGGATTAACAAGATGTTATGCTAGAGTGGGTCACTTAGTTGTGGGATTAGACCAGAGCTTTAGAAGCTCATATGTGTCATGAGTAGTTTGTTCCCTGTATGGCTTAGAGTGCCAACCCCTTCGGTGGTGACGTCTCGTGGAGGAGACCATGACATTTGAAAGGAGAACTACATCGGACCTTGATTCTGAGGAGCGGATATGTAGGCTGCTTAAGATTGTGGTGGGGGCATCGGGTCTAGATCCTTAGGTTAGGTTAGGGTAGACTTGATTGCATAACAATCCATGCAACTGGTTGAATTAGTCCAGTACTTAGTATAGGAATTCGGATTCTGCTAATGTTCGTAGCGTGATAGTAAACTTTTTGTACCATACATTTTATTTTATTGCTTGCAGTATTGGAATGTTGAAATTGTTATTACTTGAAGTTATTGATATTACAACTGACTAAAGTATTCTAGCAACTATGGTTGATTGACTGTTCAATATTTAGTTAATAAATTTTTTTTACTGCTTTGTCTAGGTACTAGGCGGGTTGTTTCACTTTCAAACATCCTTAGGATGGACTATTAACTGATGATAACCTGACTTCAGGTTGATTTTGGTGTATTGTGCACCTTGGAGCTGGTCAGGGATGTCGTCAATGCACAATATTGGGTACCAATTCTTTACAATTATCTTTTTGAATGCATGGTAGTCAATGCATAAATGCCAAGTTCTTGGATCTAGCATTGGACTTCATCATTTTCTCAAATGGACTTGCAGTATAGTGGATAGTTTGGAAGAGGGGATTCAGGAATCAAATCGATGTGATGCTTTACCATGCAATGTGTTGGCAACCCATTTGGCTCTTCAAAGACATCTCCAAAATGATGCAATATCTTACTGAGTTGTTGTTGCGCTGTTGTTTGTGCGGCTTGGCGTGTTACCACTGTGTGCTTATCTCCTGCGCAAGTGCTTCTCGGTGTAACATGAGTAGCACGAACTTCTACGTGTGCGAAATGAGCTTGTGGTATTGTTTGGCAAAGACCAAATTGGTTTTGGTTGTTGGAGCTGACTCCAATAGATTGAAGAAACAATATTTGACATGCAAACTCGACTGCTATGACTTGGCTTGATGTGTAGCATCGTGGTCATACAAATTCGACCTTCTAAGCAAAATGTCACAAACCTCAAGTGGCACGATGTCACAAGTGACTTATTGGTAAGTGCATCATCGGTGCACTTGTATATCCTTCCCTTGAAGAAGCCAACCCAGAGTATGGCTTAGGATGCACTTTAGTGGTAAGGCCTAGGCATTGGGTTGTTGGTTGTGCAATGATGTTCTTTTGGCTCCCACTGTCAATGATGAGATGGAGAGGCCGACCCTTCACCCAAAACTTGGTGTGGAAGAGATGCTCTAATTCTTCATAGGTGTCTTTGGTAGTGGCGTTGGCTGTTAGCAACGATCCCTAGATTTCTTGATCAAGACATACTAGTTTTTGTAGTCTTATGGATTGCAATGGGACTCGCACAATGATAAGTTATGAAGATGAGTCATGAGAAAGATAAAGCATGTGGAAATACACAGAGTTTCTTCAAAATAGATTACAAAGTTGATATTGCACAACTCAATAGACTTTTCTTAAATTCATGCATAAAAAAAGTGTCTTATCCTAATTCCTTGTCCAAATTACATTAGAAGATACTCAAAGGATACATTAGTTTGCATAGAAGACATACTCACGAATCAAGAGGAAATTGAATAATTAGACTTCAAAAGACTTGTATTAAATTCCCAACTATTTCAAAGAGTTCCCCTATTCCTTTACATACACCAGGTATATATAGGCTTTGAAGAGAAAATGATTCTTCACCTTCTTGGCCTTTCATTTCCCCTTTTGTTCGGTCTGAGGTAAACTTTCAACATTGCTTTCATTACATTGACTTGCATAACCAACTACATTACAAAATATACAAAATTGTGCATTTGTCGCATGTATGAACTTCTACAAAATTCGTGCAAAATATACTTTGCATCCTGCTACTAACACATTACCGGACTTTAATCATTGTCTTGTCCTGAGACAAAAGTTGTTGTCGAAGTGCTTGCACATGAAAGCTGAATTTTATTCTAAGTTGGAGTTGCTCTGAGTCGTGCTACATTTGTGATATGAAGAAGCTTTGGCCGCAATTCCGCTTGAAGTGCCTTTTCCCAGTTTTCACTTCTTGTGCACTACTTAGCCACCCTTTTGGGTTTTCAACTAAGTAGCATGCCAACCAACTGCCTTTTGTGAGTTTTCAATAGGTTGGTGTAACCAACTGACTTTAAAGGTTGCTATTGAAGCCAAAATTGATCAAAATTGTGAAATCGCCTTGCCTTATTGAGGAGGTGGCATCTGAGGAGTTGTTGCTGTAGTGGTTGACTAGTCGGCTGCGTGGAAGCTGACAATGTTGCTGAGGGAGTTGATGCGCTAGCGTCTTGTTGTTGGGTTGGCTGTGGTGGAAGGAGTTGTTGCGGTTGTTGCACATGAGTAGCCTTTTTCGCTCGCAACAACGTAATGAGCTTGATGGGGGCAGTGTATAATGAGCTTGACGGGGGCAGTGTATTTTGGTTCGTTATAGATGTCCTGGACCGAAGTTAAAACATTGGCCAAATATTGTTTATAGGTGGTCCAATCTGCTAGTGCATCTTTGACCATGTTGAATAACATTCGAAGATGTGCTTAACTTTGCATGATTCCTTGAACATCATCATCAATTGTTGTTGCAATAATTGGTCGGTGAGCTACAACTTTTTGCTGGATGTCCTGCATAATTTGCTTCATTCTTTTTGTATAGCATCGTGTTTGGACTCCACAAATATACTTCCGCACCTTACTCATCACATTATCCTGAAATTGCAAGGATGCTTGAAGAGCAACACCCATTTCCGCTGTTGTCCCCTACCCTTCCATTAATGCCTTTGATTCATTGGCTTTGGTGAGGTTGTCCTTTTTGTCTTGCAAGACATCTTTGAGCCATGCTTTCCAATCAAGTAGCTGCCCTGAAATCTACTTTTCGTGCGATGCAACTGCATCCCTGACATGCTTGTATTCCTCCTGTAATTCGAATATAGCCTCAGCATCACTGCAAAGCTTGTGCACTTGGGCTTTGATCTGCTCCAACTGTTGTGTTGCTGCCCAATCTTGTGCTAATTTAGTGATAAGAGCTTTGAACTTCTTTGCCTCAGGGATCACTTGGCCTCCTAGCACTTCTTGTACCAAGGTCGGGTAGGTGTCATCAATGATCTTGTGTTGGCAAAGCAGTTGTGTAGCTCATCGTTCTCCTATCGCACTTAGTTGTCCTGCTAGATCTGTCTGGCCTTTTGTGTGATGGACGTGTAAAAAGCACTGACACCTTCTATTTACTTGCCCAAAGGAAGTTGCACAACATCCTAGGCGACCTGCTAAGGTGTGATTATTAGGGCGAGCTATGTTGGTGATGTTGAAGTTGTCATTGGTGCCTGCTGCAATTGTGCCATAGGTAGGTAAAAGTTTTGCACCTTGTGTTTGGTGTCGGGATATCTATCCACTAGGACCCTACTGTATCTTTTGCGCCTTGGGAGCCTTCCTCTTGTGAACCTCCTCATGTTGGAACATAATCTGCAAATGTCGACGAAGGTTGTGTTTGGCTTTCAGTTGCTTCTTGTTTGGTGTCTGAGCCCTATTGTTGTGGTTGTGACTCTTGTGTACCTTGGCCGGATGTTAGTTGTGCTTGGCCAAAGGTTGCTTGCATACCCTGAGTGCTTTGGGCAGCCTCCTCCCTTTGCTCTGCCTTTGCTTGCTCCTTTTCCTCTTGCTCTTCCTTTTTCTTCTTTTCTTGCTTCTCGTCTCTTGTAGCTTTTGCGGTTGCGGCTTTTGCTTTTTATGCTTGCTTTTTGGCAGCCTTCTTTGCCCCCACTTGCTTGCGCAGGGCCTCAATTCTTCTCTCTTTAGCCTCGTTGATTGCTTGGTCTATTGCGACTTTCTTTCTTTCTTACTCTTCTTGGCACGACTTTCCTTATTTGCTTCCTTGTCAGTGTTCTATTACTCAAGCAAATCTGCCTTCTCTTTTTGGGCTTTCTCCTTGGCCGCTTTATCTATCTCTTCTTGTGCCTTTACAGTGCATGAGGCCGTTTGATCTTATGCTTGGTTTTGTTGTTGTGGTTGATCAGGGTGTTCTTGATGAAGAGGTTGATCAATGCGCGCTTGTTCCTGTGGCACACTTGTATCTACATCATCACCCATTACCAATCTTGTAGGAGTCCAATTTGCATTGGTTGGGGAATAGGGAGAAAGTGGTCTGCTAAGGATTGGGAAAGATGGAGGGGAGGGTGGTGTGGTGTTTGGTGCTTTGGTACAAAGGTCTTGGGCCTCATAGCTAGTAGAACTAGCATTTTCTTTCAACAAGCCTTTGAGTGGGTCACTCATGTTGGGACTTCCTGTTTGGCTTCTTCGGCTATGGTCTTTGAAATTGCAAATGTCTCCGTTCACTTTGTGACTCCAGGTGTGGTCATGCAGCTCTTGGTGTGCGAGGTTTTCTTACTAGTGGCCTGCAAGGACTGGCTTCAGCCTCTGCTTCTTTTTCACTGCCCTCAATGATGAAGGGTGCAACTAGGTCTTTTAGCTTGCGCTTAACCCCTTGCTCTTTTTCTTTGGCGGTGCTCGGCTCTTGTGTGTAAGTGGCTGCTTGTGCTTGCGAGTTGGAAACTGATCCCTCTTCTTGAAACAAAGTTTGCACTTTGCACTTTGCTTGTTCCCCTTGTGCAATCGTGTCTAGTTTGATGGACTCCGGTGGCAGTGGAATTACAACAAGAACAATAGAGGGAACTCTGTTACGAACTTGGCATGTTCAAATGGCCTTCCAGACAAAAAACTCTTTTTCCTCATCATAAGTGTCATTGTTGACATCACTGATTAGCACCTTAAACACTTCTTTTAGTGGGACTCCCAAAGATTCGAGATTGTATTCGACTGTGATGGTGGGCATCCAAGAGACTCAACCATGGTGTTGTTCTATGGGTCCGTTTTGGTGGTGGAGATGGTTTTCAAATGGGAACTTTGTGCTTTGTTAGCGTTTCTTGCATTGTTGAAGCGGATGGTTGAGGTTGTGCTTGGGGTTGGCCCTGTGCCTAGGTTTGCAGTTGAGGTTGTGGACGCTCGATTCCTGGTGGCATTGACTGTAACGGTTGGATGCTTTGCGCAACCTACCTCTTTTGTCGGAGTCTATAGCTTGTGCATGTGTCATGTCTATGAAGAATGGAAGTGGAATGACTGGTGGTTTTTGGAGCCGTGGATTTTATTTGCACTCCATCATGCAACTTGGTGGCGCTTGCGACGAGCCCAAGATATTCAAAGACATCTTTGGGCACTTGTGGATTAGCTATGTTTATGCACTGAATCTACATTAACCACCCTACGAACATCTGAATAAAGATGATAGAGCAGTCCATTCCTTGGTCACACCAAGTTGGGAAATGCATTTTTCGGCCCATAGTCCACCTTCATAGCTATTGGTCCCTCCAGCATCATCCACTATGTGAAACAAAGCAGTAGTACCAAAATTGATATTGGAACGATCGGGTCGTTCCAACAAGTAGCTTCTCCACATTTGTTTTAATTATGTAGCAAGGAAGTTGCACCAGTTGAACTCCTCACGTAGCCTCACCATCCGATGCACAATTATAATTACTCATTTTATTACCTGCTTGGAGCCCTTCATAGTTTACCAATACCGAGGCATTATGCACTTCGCAAGAACCCTTACCGACACGTCAATGAATTCGCTGATGGGAACTCCTTTGGTTGAGTGAGCATATCATTCTTGAATGTACTGGCAAAAAGCGAGGTTCATTGTTTTGTATGTTTGTAGCGATTTTCCCCTCTTTGGTAGCCCTGTAGCCTGTGCTACGGTTGTGGCATTGATGACAATCATCACCTTTGGTGAGAGGTGAATGGCTTACTCATTATATCTTCTCGTTATGGTCATCAGTAGTGTTGTCAACCTGGAGCTGCGACCTGATTCGAAGACGTGCATGAAATGGCCAGTCTTCTATCCGGCTGAAATAATGGGATCTTCTCACAAGGGTGGGTGCCTCAATAGTGAGAAGAACCTCCAGAGAAGGCGGGTTCCTGTATGATGTATCAATGCAGATCCCTACTCTACACTGCGGACTACCATGAAAAAGGGGAGAAGGAAACTTAAAGGGGAAATCCTACCAAAAATGGTGATACACCATAAGTTCGATCCACTCAACTTGGAACCTTGAACATTGAACAATCAAGGGAAAAGGAAGACCTTAGACTTCAATCAATCACTTATGCATAAATATTTCATGAAGAGGTTCGATCAATGACTAAAACTTGAGGGAAAACGATGGAGAGAGGTCTGATAAAAGACACTTTGTGGCCACCTAACATCCACTTACAGCTTCAGCAAAAGACAATAAAGAACACCTAACATAACCTGCATAAGGATAATCTAACAACTAAGTATGAATCAAAATTTCGGAAGGGAGAGAAATCTACCACTTGTGCAAATTGCTGAAGAAATATACACTATGCTAGCACTTGAAATCTGAAAGTACAGTCCTTATTGATTGAAGAGGTTACACAACTCACCAATGGCAGAGTCTGGTCTAACCAAGAGAGAGATTGGATGATTTTTAATCAAGGCTGAAAGCCATTATATAGAAAATTACAAGAGGCCAAAGATTGGCGCTGAAAATTTGAAGAGAAGGATTCACTTTGGTTAACTCTAGGCTTTACTTGGCCTATCAATAAAATGTATTTTCCTTTTTGTCCTTGCATGAAACTTCTTTGTTTGATGAAGTGAACTTATCTTTGTTATGAACTGCCCGCCTCTGTTTCCATGGAAATCCACGCAAATGTCAATTTTAGAACTTCTTCGTGAGCTGCTTGATGCCGAGTTGTAGCGTTTGAAAGCTGAGTTAAACGAAGAGATCATGTTGAGTCGCATAGAAAGCTCCTAGTGAATGCGGCGTTTAACAATTAGTCAACTCTAAATTTGGAACAGTCAACTTGACATTTGAATTTGGAACTTCAATTGAAGCTGAGTTGGACCCTTAGAGGCGCGAGATGATTTGGCGATGAGCGGGACTTTAATAACCAGTCAACTGAAGCTTTGGACGGCGTTCAAAGATAGCTCCTGCTTGCATGTATTCTGTCCTATTCTGGTTTGCCTGTTTGTGTTTATTTCTGGCGGGATTCCATATTCGGATGTATTTGTCTATATTTTTACCCGTTTGGCCTTTTCTTTCGGAATTCTGGGATTACCTCTGTTCCAACGGTTACTTCCCCTGGTCAAAATTTGACGTCTTGCGGGACGTCACCCTTAGTCTTCCTATTTCCTTCGGAATTCTCTGCTTGGCAATTTCCTTCGGACTTCTCTTTCTCTCGGTTTTATTGGCTTCGCATTTCTTCGGGTTTTTTCTGCGGCCCTTTCTCCGAATTTCTTCGGACTATTTGTCCGAAGGAATTCCTTCGGACAAAAAGTCCGAAGGTCTCTTTTTCCTGCCTTTGCCTTCGCTTTGCAACTTTTCTGAATGTGCCCTTCAAGATTTCTTCCGTCGGCTTTTCTACGGGCCTTTGTCCGAATTTCTTCGGACTTTTTGTCCGAAGGAATTCCTTCGGACAAAAGTCCGAAAGAATTCATTTTCTTTGTTTTTTCTCTTCTCTTGGTCCCTCCTTGTGTCTTTTGAATTCCTTCGGACTTTTTGTCCGAAGGAATTCCTTTGGACGAAAAGTCCGAAGGATATCTTCCCTTGCCTTTTTCTCCGAATGTCCGCTTTGGCTTTTGAAATGTGCCCTTCGGGAAATTTGTCATGGTCCTTTCCACCGACCAAGTGCCCTCCGCAAGGGCTAGAAACTATCTCTCTGTGCCCTTCGAAAAAATTGGAGGGCACCTGGGTGTTTTCGAAAAGGCTCTGAATTTGCTCATGTGCCTTCCCAAAGGGTAGGTGCCCTTCGGGAATGTTGAAAACGACCCTTTCGAAGGGTACTTCCTTTGCCTTGCTTGTTTGGATGGACTTTTGGTTTCTCTGAAGTATTCATTCGGACAAAAGTCCGAAGGAATCACTTCCTTTTGCTTATAGGCTTCCCTTTTGTTATTTGTTATTTCCTTGGCTTTGCCCTTGTTTCATGAACCATTCCTTCGGACAAAAAGTTCGAACGAATTCATCCTTTTTGTAGCAAAGGCCCTTACCAAAAACAATGTATTCTTCTTCCCTTGGCTAGAGACGCGAACTTTGTAAATGGCAAAAGACAATCCAACTTGTGGAAGAGTTGTCAACATTTCTGGGGACTCAGTTGGCTCAGCATGCCTGCTATGCTTGAGAACTCAGACCATGAATAGATGCTATTCGAATTCCCAAATGGTGAACCTAATTTTCTGATTGAAAATCTGCTCTCATCATCGCTGTAGTAACCTCCTTCAAAATAAGAAGGGAAACACACGAAAGTAGAAAAACTAACTAAGAAGCAAATGTGCAACAAGCACTTATTGAACAAAACTGAAGCAAACCACTGTGCTTGTACAGCACTTGGAGGAAAGCAAAAAATAACTAAATATGTACATAGAATTTTGCTCTTTAATAACAATGTTTCAGATGTATTCCATTGACTGGGATTGGAAGCTCTTGGCCGTCCATCTTAGCAAGTTGGAAGGCGTTGTGGGATTTGCAGCTGGAGATCGTATATGGGCCACTCCAAAGTGAATCAAACTTTGTGTGCCTTCCTGGTTTGGCCCGATCCTCATCCCACTTGAGGACCAAATCTCCTTCATTGAAGCTTCGTGAGGAAGCTCCTTTGTTGAATGTCCTTTTCCCCAGTGCCTGATGACTTTCCATGGCTAGCATGGCTTGATTTCTTGTCTCTTCCAGCTCCATAAGTTATGCATACCTGATCTTCATAGGCTCGTTTTCTAACAATTCAAGCTGATGCATTAATTCTAAAGCTGGAAACTCGAGAGAGATATGTAACCTTGCTGCCCTACCATAGACCAGCTTGTAGGGAGAGTTGGCTATTGACCTCTTGTAGGTGGTCCTATCAACCCATAGTGCTGACTTCAACTTGAGGTACCATGATCTGTGATTGTCTTCAAGAGTCCTTCGTATGATCCTCAAGAGGTTCTTGTTTGTAGACTCAACAAGGCCATTTCCTTGTGGATAATAATTTGATGAAGTGCTGAGATAGATTCCATGTTGGACGGCCCTTTCGCTGATCATAGATCCCACAAAAGCCATTGCATTGTCAAAAATAATCGCTGAAGGGACTCCAAACCTAGTGACCAAACCTCCATAGAAATCAAGAACGCTAGTTTCGTTTGCTTCCTTTAAAGCAACTGTTTTTGTCCAACGTGTGAAGTAGTCCGTAGTTGTTAGAATCCACTTATGCCCTGAACTGGAAGGAGGATTAATGAGACCAATAAAGTCTAATCCCCACTGGACAAATGGCTGATCCACTGTAATTGGCTGTAGGGGCAGGGTTGCTAATTTAACTTTTCTTACAAACATAGCGCATTGTTTGCACTTCTTAACCCATGTATAGCAGTCACCAAATATAGCAGGCCAATAGTACCCACCTCTCATGATTTTAAGTGCTGTAGTCCTGGCAGAAAAATGCCCTCCACCAAGTCCATCATGGAATTCTTCAAGTAATCTTTGAGTATGGCTTGGCTCCACACACCTTCGTAACATTCCATTGATATCTTTTTTGAACAAGACACCGTCAATGAGCAAAAATGGAATTGATTGCAGTCTGAAATACCTTCTTTTTGAAGCACTTAGGTGGGAAGGGTAACAACCTTCCTGAAGATAGCTTACCAGATCATGAAACTCGCTGGAAGGTGAGGTCTATACAGCAGCAATTTCTACATCATTTGACATTAGAACAGCTTCGTTGGTTTCTTGTAAGTCTTGAGCTAGATGCTCACAAAGTCCTTTGCCTCTAACCAGCTTCGTTATCTTAATTTCTATGTCATATTCCATCACTTTGGTTATCCAACAAGCGCTTTTCTCATTTGTCTTTGTTAAAAAAAAATCTTTGATGCTGGGATGAGCAACCATTAGAAGTATTTTATTATTAGACAAGTGCCTAAATTTCTTCAGAGATCTTATAATTGAAAGGACGTGTTTTTCAATAAAAGAGTACCTTGTCTCATACTCTTGCAGGGCTTGGCTGTAGAAGGCTATTGGCTGTTCCAAGTCCTCATGGTTCTGCTGCATAAGAATCTCTGAAATGGTGTCCACATTAGCATATGTATATAGAATGAAATCTTTCTTGAAATCTGGATTCAAGAGCGTAGGGGCACTTGCTATGGCTTTCTTAACATCTTCAAACCCTGTTATTCCTTCCTTGGACCAGCTAAAGTTCTGAGTTTTCTTTAACATGGCTGTAAGTGGTTTAGCTACAATAGCAAAATCTGAAATGTATCTCCTTATAAAATTGATCTTTCCAAAGAAACTTTGCAAAGCCTTTTTGTTCTTAGGCAAGGAGAGTGCAAGAATGGATTGAATCTTTTCAGAATCTATGTTTAAACCGTGCTTTGAAACGACATGTCCAAGAAGCTTACTTTCATGAACTGAAAATACACACTTTTTGGGATTTAGGGATTTCCCAAATTGCCTACACCTTTCAAAAACATGCTGGAGGTGTACCATGTGATCTTCTGCATCTTTTGAGAATACTGCTATATCATCTAAATAGACAAGCACAAATTTGTTAAGAAGGCCTTGGAAGGCCATATCCATGGCTCTCTGAAAAGTTTCTCCGGCATTGGACAAACCGAATGGCATCTTTCTGTATGCGAATGTTCCCCACTTGGTTGTGAACGCTGTCTTGAATTGGTCCTCTTCTTTGACTAAAATCTGATTGTAGCCACTGTACCCATCCAATAAGGAAAACCTCTATGAACCTGAAACAAGCTGTAAAAACTGTTCCATTGATGGCAATGGATAGTGGTTTTTAAGCGAGGCCCTGTTTAAGTCACGAAAATCAACACATAAACGAATCTCACCGTTTTTTTCTCGTATTGGAACGTGGTTCGCCACCCAAGTTGAGTGCTTGATTGGAAATATAATAGCCGATTCTATAAGCTTGTGAAGCTTAGCTTTCATTAAAGGCTCAAGCTTTGGATTGATTGGCCTTTGTCTTTGTCTTACTAGTTTAGTTTCGTCCTCTAGCTCAATAGTGTGTTGAGCCAAGCTTGGATCAAACCCTTTGAGATCATTATATTGCCATGCGAATATATCAGCAAAATTTTGGCATAATTCAACGAAAGCTTTCTTTTGTAGTGGAGTGCATACCTTGCCCAATTTCAAAATCTTACCAGCTGCAATCTCTACATTGGCATAGTGCTTTTCTTTTGTTGACAAGGCTGGTTTCTCTTTCCTTAGTTCATCGTCTTCACTGAAAATATTTTCAAGGGTAACCAATCCCTTAGGTAGTTTATTGGTTTTCAGCTGCACAATCTGATCACCATACTCTTGTAAGCGTTTTCCCTGATTTTTTGGTGAAAACTCAGCTTCTTCCTGTAAAAATCTCACAATTTGATTGTCACTTTCAAATACCTGCCAATTTTCTTGGTTATCTGGGATAGAAGGCCTTACGACTATCTTTATGTGACTGAGAAATGTCACTTTTAACGTCAGCTGAGATATTAAATTGTGCCCCAACAGCAGCCAACCTATCAACATGTTTATTTCTATCTCTTGGTATTCCTGAATATTAAAAGCCCAAAAATCTTCAAGTAAATCCCATACCCTGTGTCTATAAGATTTAAGCAATATATTCTTGCATACATTTAAGCCTCTTACTTGGTGAACTACAAGTTCATTATCTCCAAACACTTGCAGACAACTTACTTTCATCTTCTTAGCCCATTGCAAACCGTGGACTAGTGCTTCATATTCAGCAATGTTATTGGAACAACCAAACTGAAATTTAATAGGTGAGAAATACCTTTGTTTCGTAGGAGAAACTTATATCATTCCAGCGCCTGTCCCATGCTTATTTCTTGATCCATCGAAGTATAATTGCCACAAGCCTTCATTAGATTCGCCCTCTTTGACCATCGCTGGGATTGGCGCATCGTTCTCATGAAAACAATACACATCAAGACCTTCTTCAATCAGCGTGCAGGGATCATGCTCATGCAAGGTGGAAGCCCACTCATCAAGAAACAAATTTGGAACTCCATCCAAAGGTGAGTCCTTTTCTACATCACTAGTTTGTACTACTTCATCTGAAATGATACAATTTGCATTGACCACACTTGGCGTATGAAGTTCTATGTGAAAACGTGCAATAGGTTTTGAATGAATTGTTACCTTTGTGCCATATTTGGTTCTGAATAACAAGTCCAATCAACTGATAGATATCCCCCAATGTTTGAGGTGAAATCTCTTGAAAGGCACATGGTGAAATAAAGAGGTAGATCCACTACTACAATGACCTGTTGAATAGTTACGTTAGGACATACATGTAATGTTAATTTCAAATCTTTGATAATCCCTACCGTCTTTGCGGGTGAACCATCCAACTGCAGTACCCCTTTAGCATTTAACTCATAAACAAGGCCAAGCTTGTCTGCAATCTGTTTAGGTATCACTGTACTGCTGTCTCCATTATCCACCATACAATTATGAACTAAGGTTATCTCCCACTATCAAAGAAAGATAAAAAGGGGGAGTTTTTTTTGCTTTTACCTCAGTTTTGTCCACTTTTGATATCTTATCTCCTTGCTGTACCTGCTGCTTAGTTGGCGGATCTGAATTTGTCAAAACAACACCTTCTTTGTTTACTAATTTTGGAGACAATTCAAGAGCTAAAAGTTCTTGAATGAGTTTGTCCTTCTGGCCTGGAATTGAAAGAGTATCCCACATGCTAATATTGACGCTAGAATTTTTCATTTGATCTACAATATTGAACTGGGATGGACTAACCTTTGATTGCACCTTTTGTGTTACTTGCTGCTCACGAATTAGAGGTATTTGCTGCACTTTGCCAACCTCTACATTCTGATTTTTTGTGATTGTGGGGGCAACACGCTGTTCTTTCGTACCTTGAGCAATAGTACTATGAGTATTTGACGTATTTGCCACTGCTTGAGCTTCTCCAACAACTCTTCTTTTATTTTTCTAAGAGGTTAGAGTTGCAGCTTGATCATTCGAAGCACTAGTTTTAACATCTTGAGTAAAAGCAATATGATCATCTACCTGCCAATTTACATTAATAGCATCAGGCTGCCCTTGGGTCGCTCCTTGTGGTGCCAATTCTGTATCTTGATATTGACTCTCCTGAAAAGAGAACTCCTCTTGTGTCATCTGTGACATGGCGCTGTTTGATGATACTGAATCCTGGTTTTGAAAATCACTGAGATTCGAAGGCTGCCAACTTGAATCCTGCACTAAATTGTTCTGCAGTGGAGTTGGAATAATGGCTTTTGAAGTGGAAGGAGCATTTGGATCAAGAGCAGCATATGGCTTAGCTGGAGTTATGGCCCCTTGTGCTTGATAGGGTGGTCTATTTTCTCTGAAACCCTGATAAGGAGATCTTTGAAGCGCTGATAGTTGTTTTGATTTTGCTGTTGATAAGGGCTATTTGATTGAAATTGCTGCCTTTTAAGCTATACTATTTCATTTCCAAAAGATTGTAACAGACTTTTTAACGCTCCTATCTCACTAGATTGACTAGTAGAGGCTGCAATAGGACGTTGAGGTGCTGGAATTGGAGCCATGGATGGAACTTGAAGAACTTGAAGGGCTGGTGCTGAACTTATCTTTGGAAAAATGGGCATTGAAGGTCTTGGAGCAAGCTTTCCTGCTTGAATCAGACTATTTTCTGCCCGTATTGCAACTTCATAGGCATCAGGCAAAGTAGTGCCGCCCATTGACTATATCATCACACTAATATCAGAATTGAGAGCTTTCAAAAAATATAAAAATGCATACTCCGGTGATGGCCTCATTAGAACTGGTACCCTGTGCCATGTCTTTTGGAATCTGAGATTAAAATCAGACATGAACTCATGAGGAGCTCTCTGTATGGCAGTTAATTGCTCAACCAAAGATAAGTGGTCAGAGTTGTCCTCAAACTATTTAACCAAGGCATCACTCAATTCGTTCCAAGTAGAGATAGATCTAAGTGGGAGGGTTCTATACCACTGTAATGCTTTTCCTTTGAAAGAAGCAGCTAGTAATCTGATAGCAACATTATCCTCAGTTACATTATAAACTAAACAAAGATTAGCCACATCCTGGATATGCTCAATATGGGTTGTTTGATTTTCTCCTGAGAAGAATGGAATACTTTTGAGGGCAGATATAGGTTATATCATTTAATTGTGCTAGATTTAGTGGGCTCCTTCCATTAAATGGAGCAAATACTTGATTTTTATTGGCCATTTGCATGGTGGGGATTTCAGTGTCTAGAACAATAGGATGAGGGGGAGCTAAATATTCCCTTTGAGGATATGGACTTGCCCTCCTAGATCTTGCTCTTATATAATTTACAAATTCAAAAGGAATACCTTTGCTTGTTGATCTTGTGGTAACTTTTGGCATGAACGGATTGTCTGAATGATGCTATGAACTCTTCCGCTGGCTGTAAATGAATATCTTCCTTTGCTGTGAAGATTTTCTGTAAAGAACTATTTTCGTGGTCCCATCGGGCGTGCCAAAATATGTTGTCAACTTGGAGCTACGCCCTGATTCGAAGACGTGCATGAAATGGCAGTCGTCTATCCGGCTGAAACAATGGGATCTTCTTACGAGGGTAGGTGCCTCAACAGTGAGAAGAACCTCCAGAGAAGGCTGGTTCCTGTATGATGTATCAATGCAAATCCCTACTCTACACTGCGGACTACCATGAAAAAGGGGAGAAGGAAACTTAAAGGGGAAATCCTACCAAAAATTGGTGATACACCAGAAGTTCGATCCACTCAACTTGGAACCTTGAACACTGAATAATCAAAGGAAAATGAAGACCTTAGACTTCAATCAATCACTTATGCATAAATATTTCATGAAGAGGTTTGATCAATGACTAAATCCTGAGGGAAAACGATGGAGAGAGGTCTGATAAAAGACACTTTGCGGCCACCTAACATCCACTTACAGCTTCAACAAAAGACAATAAAGAACACCTAACGTAACTTGCATAAGGATAATCTAGCAACTAGGTATGAATCAGAATTTGGGAAGTGAGATAAATCTACCACTTGTGCAAATTGCTGAAGAAATATACACTATGTCAGCACTTGAAATATGAAAGTACAGTCCTTATTGATTGAAGAGGTTACACAACTCACCAATGGCAGAGTCTGGTCTAACCAAGAGAGAATGGATGATTTTTAATCAAGGCTGAAAGCCATTATATAGAAAATTACAAGAGGCCAAAGATTGGCGCCGAAAATTTGAAGAGAAGGATTCACTTTGGTTAACTCTAGGCTTTACTTGGCCTTTCAATAAAATATATTGTCCTTGCATGAAGCTTCTTTGTTTGATGAAGTGAACTTATCTTTGTTATGAACCGCCTGCCTCTCTTTGCATGGAAATCCACGCAAATGTCAATTTTAGAACTTCGTGAGCTACTTGATGCCGAGTTGTAGCGTTTGAAAGCTGAGTTAAACGAAGAGATCACGCTGAGTCGCATAGAAAGCTCCTAGTGAATGCGGCGTTTAACAATTAGTCAACTCTAAATCTGGAACAGTCAACTTGACATTTGAATTTGGAACTTCAATTGAAGTTGAGTTGGACTTTCAGATGCGCGAGATGATCTGGTGATGAGCAGGACTTTAATAACCAGTCAACTGAAGCTTTGGACGACGTTCGAAGATAGCTCCTGCTTGCATGTATTTTGTCCTATTTTGGTCTACCTGTTTGTGTCTATTTCTGGCGGGATTCTATATTCGGATGTATTTGTCTATATTTTTACCCGTTTGGCTTTTTCTTTCGGAATTTTGGCATTACTTATGTTCCAACGGTTACTTCCTGCGATCAAAATTTGACGTCTTGCGGGATGTCACCCTTAGTCTTCTTATTTCCTTCGGAATTCTCTGCTTGGCAATTTCCTTCGGACTTCTCTTTCTCTCGGCTTTATTGGCTTCGCATTTCTTCGGGTTTTTCCCGCGGCCCTTTCTCCGAATTTCTTCGGACTATTTGTTCGAAGGAATTCCTTCGGACAAAAAGTTCGAAGGTCTCTTTTTCCTGCCTTTGCCTTCGCTTTGCAACTTTTCCGAATGTGCCCTTCGGGATTTCTTCCGTCGGCTTTTCTACGGGCCTTTGTTTGAAGGAATTCCTTCGGACAAAAGTCCGAAAGAATTCATTTTCTTTGTTCTTTCTCTTCTCTTGGTCCCTCCTTGTGTCTTCCGAATTCCTTTGGACTTTTTGTCCGAAGGAATTCCTTCGGACAAAAAGTCCGAAGGATATCTTCCCTTGCCTTTTTCTCCGAATGTGCCCTTCGGCTTTTGAAATGTGCCCTTTGGGAAATTTGTCATGGTCCTTTCCGCTGACCAAGTGCTCTCCGCAAGGGCTAGAAACTATCTCTCTGTGCCCTTCGGAAAAATTGGAGGGCACCCGGGTGTTTTTGAAAAGGCTCTGAATTTGCTCCTGTGCCTTCTCGAAGGGTAGGTGCCCTTCGGGAATGTTGAAAACGACCCTTCCGAAGGGTACTTCCTTTGCCTTGCTTGTTTGAATGGACTTTTGGTTTCTCCGAAGTATTCCTTCGAACAAAAGTCAGAAGGAATTACTTTTTTTTGCTTATAGTCTTCCCTTTTGTTATTTGTTATTTCCTTGGCTTTGCCCTTGTTTCATGAACCATTCCTTCGGACAAAAAGTCCGAAGGAATTCATCCTTTTTTGTAGCAAAGGCCCTTACCAAAAACAATGTATTCTTCTTCCCTTGGCTAGAGATGTGAACTTTCTAAATGGCAAAAGACAATCCGATTTGTGGAAGAATTTTCAACAATTAATTCGTCATTTCGTCCAAACATGGGCAGTTTGACCAATTGCTTGGCCTCCGATCCTCACAAAGGATGAGGAAGGGCCACCGCTCCTTTGGCTGGTGTGGCTCATTGAGGTTGGGCAAACCATACCCTGTTTACCACATCAATGAATTCGAACAACTCCAGATCCTACCATCTAGCTTCTTGCAATGCCAAGCCAATTCCCATCTCCTTCTATGCATTGTTCAGTGGAACAGTGATTGGATTCGTGACCATCTTTGTCTTCTAAACGTGCACTTCCTTCTTTTAGTGAAGCTCTAGGGGAGGTTCTACATAGTCTCACCTTTATTTCATAGAGTTCTCGTTGGCGCAGAGAATGAATTTTGAATTCACAACATTTGCAAAGTTAATTTTGCATGCATGTCCCTTCCTTTTATAATTTTTTTTTTTGCTTGCTTATGCCAATTTGTTGATCTACCTCGTACGCCGCCGTATGTGTCTTAATTTTGGTAGACGTTGATGAGTTGATACATGGCCATTTTTTCAGTTTTGCCTTCTTGGACTTCAATGATGCAACGGTCTGCCGTTTGATTTTCAAAAACTTTACACTTTTGGACATTAATGTATGTTCAGAAGATCAATCCCTTTTTGGAATCCATGTGATATTTTTTTTGTCTTGTCATAAATTGCCTTTTTAATTTTGCTTCCATTGATCTATTGTCGTTTCTCCTTCTGGTGTTGGCTTCGTTGCTCAAATCTTATTCCCGAACTTAATTGATTCGTAGAGCTGTCACATATTCCTCTCACAAACCCAATCTAGCATCACCGTTGATAGTAATACCGAGAACTTCACTTCTCTACATTATTGTATCTCGTGATTGAACTTATGTTATGCTCTCCTAAGTGCATCTCCCATTGTTACAAAACTTGCAAAACGAAACCAAAAAATAAAGTCCTAAACTACTTTGTGCTATACAACACTTATTTGTTCATTGCCTTCGTTTGAGCTCAATTGTGGTAGGGCTTGAGCTTATTGCCATTTAATTTTTAGGGAGAATGTTTCCTTGCAGAGCTCTCAATATTATGGTGCCTTGCCTAGCCAAATGATGGATTATGTATGGGCCCTTCCATTTGATTCTCAACTTGCCTAGGTGCACTTGGAACTTGCTCTCATAGAGTAAAACCTTATGCTTTGGTTGGAATTTCTTTGTTCGCAAGGTGTGGTCGTGCCAAGATATTTGAATTCGTTTGTGCACTTCTTGATTTCGGTTAGCCGTCCTTTGTGTTTCCTCCATGCGAGTTAACTTCATCAACTGCTTTTCCAAAGACTCTTTGTCCCCAAGCCTTGTAATTATCACAATTCGTAGGCTAGGTATCAAATTCTCCATAGACACGACAACTTCTATGTCATAAACCAATTGGAATGGAGTGTGCCCTGTTGCATGTTTGTAATTGGTTATGTATGCCCATAATATTGTTGGGATGTGATCTTCCCAGTCATCTGTTTGCACATTACAAATCTTCATGAGCATTTTCCCTCGTACCTTGTTGGACACTTTTGCTTGACCATTGCCCTGAGGATGCTAATGTCATGCCCAAAATTTCATGACTAAAATAGACATCAATAACACACTAATTTTTTTTTACAACACCACAACAACAAAAGCTCATGTCTCTAGAATAATCGAGTCAAAGCAGGAAATTGCAACGAGATCAACAAACACAAGCAGCCATTTTGATACAAGCAAGACTGCAATGTACTATATTAGATATGAAACGTGCACTGAACAAGGAACAAGGTCCACATAGGAAACCAAATAAAGCAATGGGCATATAGAGGTTAATGGTTTACGCATACATACCAACTAGGATCATTCAGAACATTAGGTAGAGATAACCAAATTCCTCTCATACCTATCCAAACACAAAACACCCGATTTCACTCTTCGGCAACACGACCAGAGGTGAAAATGGTAATTAGAAGCTATCCAAAGTAGCTATTTGAACTAGAGGGATCAAGTAGTAGTTCTCAACAATTCATATAAAAATAGAAGCATAAACTCGTCTCATGGACAAATGATGACTAGACAGGGAACGACAAAGACAACACGTGACCAAGGATATCCATGTCTGCCTTTCTCACACTCTAGTCCTTACTATATTGCATTTGGTTTCACTAACTTCCAAATGGTAAGATAGAGAGAGAAAAGATCAAGGAAGAAAGACAGGGAGCTTTCTCAAAATGATCTGCGTAAAAGTATGGAACTCAATGAGAACAACTCAAACTTTGCCAATGGATAACAAACTCTGTCTAAGTCACAGTTCTCACTAACGAGGGCGGTAATGGCTCAAGAGCTAAAAGTGACTCTCAGAAGATAGACCATCGGGTCAAATTGCCATAACAATTATGAATGGTCACAAGGAGTAAACTCAATCCAAGAAGCGAACAAGGACAAGTCTACAACAAAGCACTGAAACACTCATAAGTACCATTATGGTCTTCTCCCGCTCGATAATTTGGGTGCAAAACGGCCCCGGACAAAATATGTCTTGAAGGGGGAACACACTTTTGGTACCTAAATCCATTTCTTTGAGGCAGTATTAACTATAGTAATGCTTCAGAAGAGAGTACGGCGACAAAACTCTGGTTTAATGTTGGTATTCCAAAGTGGATTTGCAGAACTGAAAATTTTGCCTACAAAATTTTCTCACAAACTAGTTGAGAAATGGCCCTGCTAAAAATAGAAAAATGCCTAAAAAGACAAAACTGAACGTATGTCAATTAATACAAAGCTAGCGGAATTGACAATCAACATTCAGTTTCAAGAATAACCTCTTCTAGATATTTGTTTAATGTCGAATCCGAATTGACTCTGCAGGTAAAAACTGAGCTAAAGTGTTCTGGAACATGCAATTGCCTTCCAGAAATGGAAGATAAAATCGCTCTCTGAGCTATAAAATTTTTATCTGAAGGTGGAAATCAATTCTTGTGGCATAAGAGAATCGCTTCCAAGTCTTGGTAGTAACAAATCTCAACTCTAGATATTTATTCGGAACCCATTCCAGAGGAGATTTATCTGAATTTACACTAGCAAAAATAGTCTCTCTTGCCAAAAAGAAACTCGTGGTCACACATTGCTTTGCTCGCTAAGTGATTGATCAATAATCCGAGCAATGTGATTACCTTAATATAACATCTCTCATCCATTTACAAGAGGTGATCAAGATCTCACAATACTAGATATTGTTTGATCGTTCTCGCCAAAATACGAGTCAAACAACCTTAGTTGATTAACATATGAGGTCTCTAGAGGATAACTTCTTGACTTAAAGATCTCACAAACTCTTCACAAACCTAACTTGATCAATCGTGAACCACTAAGGATAGATCATCCATAAAACGTAAACACTGATCTAGTTTGCTTACGCAAAGAGGATCTAACACTATAATCTCACTCCTTTTTAATAGAAAATTAATGACTTTCTGAGTTTAGACTCTTATCCCTAGAGCTTTATTTCAAACTTTGGTTGATTCTCAAATGATAACCTAATATAAATTATCTTATCGTATAACCTTTCTCCCTAAGGGTTCGCTTCTCGAACTGGCTAATTTATATTAGATTATCAATAATATTCAATTACTACATATTATCTTGTTGGATGTAATAGATTACATTCGAGTTTAAAAGTTGAAGTCGTAGGGTTATACAAATAATCAGACCATCACTGAGATAAATTCTCATTATTTACTTAAGCGTAAATTTGCTTTTCAGGTAAATGATATAAAGGCAAACTTATCAGCATAATATTTAAGAGGTCTTAATACTAACATAACTATCCAAATTTATCAAACTTTCTTATTATATACACAGAAGAATACGAAGAGTACAAAATGATATTTCTCTTTTTTGAACACAGAAAAAGTACACAAGAATATCCTTTTCAGGTTTCGTTGCTTAGGTTTAACAGAGAGTAATATAACTTTCTTTTCAATAATGAATGCTTTAACAGTGCACTTTTTGAGTAAGACACAATCCAAATGGATTAGTACCCCCTTAACTAAATGGGCATTTACATGCTAGTTTATCACTACGCATGCAAACAAAACACTATCCAACACTATTCTGGCCTCGAAACACTAAACCTGCACTCAAAAGCACACAAGTGCATCAGCGTTTAGCTGGCAAGAGCATCCTTTAGCAAATAATCAGAACGTTATTATAGCCGATAAGCATCTAAAATCAAATAAAGACGTTAGTAAAATTGGTCTATACACAATTTTGTACATTCAAGCATGGCGAATCATGACTACATAAAATGAATTGAGGTACAAAAAATGCACAGACGACAGCAATAATTCAGCATATTACCATGATAAAAAGAACATCTTCAAATACATGCTGCCTCATAAAACTCGACAAATCATCCTGCTTTGATCATTAACTTCTCAACATAACTTTTTCGCTTTATCTATCTATTTATCATCTTCATGCTTGATTTCAACTGAGTTTTGAAGACTATAAAGATGATTTCTAAGAAACATATGATGAATAGAGAGGATAACCATTTGTGCAAGTATGGTAAATAGCTAGTAGCAAAGCTTAACAAAATGTTTACTGATTTCCATTCGTCAAAAGCTAAGGTAAAAACAATGTACGACTCTTATTTGCCTTCAACTTGACAACAAGACGAGAAAACTCTTATCACTTGTTCAAACTAGAACTAATTCAGGGTCAGTTTAGAGAGCGGCTAAAAATCAACCAACACCTTATTCATTGACAAGTATATTCTCCACTAGATAAATATACAGGTAAGCCAAGCGTCCTTTGCATAATATAATATTCCTAAAGAAATATAAATATCATATGTTTCATTTATTTCTCTTTGAAGTGAGGCATTACTACTACTCCATTGCTCAAACTGAAGCTAAAATCCACTTCTACGACCCATCCAAGGAGCTACAAGACTTAAAAACTTAACCAAATGGAACGCTATATCCATCAAATGGTAATTTCAAGAAGATAAGTAATCACGTAGGTATTTCTCAGGGACAAGAGGCCTGCAAAAGCCTTGCCACATCATTCAACCGGGATCTCCCCTTCCACAATCCCAAATGGAGAGAATAAAACAAAAATCAAAAAGTAAGAACAAAAATTAAATTGCTACAGCTGTATGGTGCCTCAACCACTCAAAGAAACTTCCAGCCCTACGCTTTAATGGCTCTAAGGCACAGCCATCTGGATAAAACAAAATTTAAAAGGCAAGAACACATTTTATAACCCTTTTAGGCTTTTACTCATCTAACTCACTGCCTTGTGCCTCCAAAGAACTATGACGCAGTCATAAGGTGCTAAACAGTCTATAGATATAGAAATTTCAGAATTTTAACAGATAAAATTTGTTTAATACCGAGTAATACTAAAATCTGAGTGCTAGGTATGCATAAATGAAACAAAAATCCCCAAATACAACCTACAGCTGCATATAATGGCCTGGTAGAGTTTGAAAACCTCTAAATTAGCAGATCTACAAGATTCTTGCTAATACAACACTACAAAAAACATTAACACAGTCATTAATCACCATAAACTGCCAGAATGGCACAAGATTTTGTTAAATGTTTTCCAAAAGTTTATTGACAAGAATAATAAGACAAGGATTTGCAAGAGGATGGCACTTACGTGGACATGAAGCCTGCAGTTAAAAACCTTTCACTTCTCCTGCTTCCTTACTGGAATGGCGCTTCAGGGAGGGTGTTTGGGCAGCAACAATAGCTGAAGGAGTCTTAAACCTTCCTCAAAGCTTGTTTAACATTCCCCTGGTTCTGTTCCTCTGAGCATGGTGCCTTTGCGAACTATCTTTCCTTCCAAAACTTGGCGCATTTTTGGTAACCTGTTCTCCTCAGCAAGGCGCACTTCTTGGTCAAAATGGAAGTTTGAAAAGGGCAATTTAGAAAACCAAGGTAAATATTTTATTTCCTCCACTGCCTTTGTTTGCCTTTGATTTCCAAAAGATTCTTCCACAAGGTATGTCGTACCACTTGGACCAAAATCAAGTTGCACGAGGAAGAATTGAATGATGGATTTACAAAATCTTTAGGTACTATAATTTATTACCTCCCACTAAATTTGTCAGCGATTTAATTTCAAATGGGTACCCCCACTAAAATGGCATCCCACCCCCATGTGGGTTTGTCGATCACTCAAACTCATCACGTGATTCCATTTTTCCAATTGACAAAATTAAATGCCTCATAATTTTACAAGTTATTTTATTTGTTTAATTAAAATTCACTCAGGATAATTATCATAATTCACAGGATTATTAGCATAATACATCCAAATAATATGGGGTATGACCAAAGGTCCAAGGAGAAGTTTTATACCAATTCTTAACCCGACACAAAGGCAAGTATACACAAAAGGCACAATTGACAACTAGTCAATGACGGCCTTGAAAACAAAACATCTACTTAAGAATACATGAGGCAAATCTCATTAGGGTGTCTTGATATCATTTAAACAATTTAAACTTATCCAAATTATTGCAGATGAGATGGTTCTGTATGATGTACTCTTTTGGTGCGAAATCTTGAATTCCTTTGTGAAGGATTGAATAGTTTTGTTCAAAAGTGTGTCCCTTTGTCACTTATTAAATTTTGCGGGCACCCAAACCTTATTATATTCTCATACAAGAATTTCGCAGCATCCTTCGTACTACAACTTGGAGTCACAATTGCCTCGACCCATTTAGCAAAATAATTAGTTGCAATGATGATA
Organism: Torreya grandis; assembly: GCA_037957365.1. Classification (NCBI taxonomy): domain Eukaryota; kingdom Viridiplantae; phylum Streptophyta; class Pinopsida; order Cupressales; family Taxaceae; genus Torreya; species Torreya grandis. Next base: position 2,620,870 of record JARHVA010001778.1, read on the forward strand.
TACTTGGCATGCAATCGCTTGGACAAAGGATAAATAGGCCCACAAAATCAATTCCGCTTTGTTCAAATGGTTGCGTACCAAGAACTGGATTCAAGGGCATTTCATCCCTCTAATTTGGCTTGCCCTTGCATCGACAAATATCGCTTCACTTGCAAAATGTCCTCCTGCAACTCTTTGATGTGCCTCTTCCAACATCGGTGGTCTTTCATGCTCCAAGACTAATCTTTGTAGGACATCATCTTTACCTAATTTGTAAAGGAAACCATTAATTACGCTGAAAGGTAAAGCTTGTGCAATACGTTGTTTCTTATTGTATTAAGTAAAATTTGGAATCAAGATTCAAATGCAAAATGACAATTCAAGCATACCAAATTACTGAAAATCAATCCAAATTCCAACTAAATACTCATGATTGGGCAAGGTAGACAAAGAGAGCAGCAAAATAGCAAATGAAATACACAATTATACCTCACTTATGCAGCTCAATCCACCTCCAAATGCAAATGATGTGCCCCAAATTGACAAGTTGAATGCTTGATATAAGATGTTGGATTGCTTGATGTAGACTCAAAGACTTGCAGCAACAATGATAGCTTGTTAATAGACAAGATTTGGCATGATATCTTAAGTTTTGCTTGTCATTCCAAAGATGGAGATGGCATGGAGGAAATACTGTTTATATAGGAGAGGATGAGGAATTTCCAAGGAATATAAAATTCCTTGGATAATTCTAGAGAGGAATTCTCTAGAGAGTGGAGAATTCTAGATTCTCCTGGAATGACTAATGACAATTAGTTGGTGATTAGTCGGGGATTAGAAAGTGTTTTGTAGGAGAAAGTAGGGGTAGATGGATTGGAATTAAAAATTCAAAAATAATGGATAAGTGAGGATTAGTGATAAGTGGGATTATTAATAGGAGGATTAATTCTCATGGGATAATGTAACATTGATGCATGACAAGAGAAATGTTAGAAATGATAGACTAGTGGCTAGGGGACTAGAATTGATTAATGCTAGGACGAATTAGGCAAAGTTAGTGTGACGAGGGAGTGAGCAAATCTAGATGTATACATTTTGCCCCTCTTTGAAAGGGCATTGCGACTAGAAGTAATGATCTTTCAAAGAAGAAAGACGATCGTGGATGAATGTTAGTAAGTTAGGACGGATGATGCCCCCTTGAGGGAACATGCAGGGAGGGACGAGATGAATGGCCACTTGAAAGAGGAAATGATGGTTGGGATGCGTGAATAGAGAAAAAGGGTTGGGAGAGGCGAAGATGATGGATGGGAGAGGTGATGACGAAGAATAAGATTGATGTCAACAATGAGCTAAAAATTGACGATGCTCTAGGGAAAGACATGTGAGGGAGCGAAAATGATGGTATCATGGCTTTGGACATGCCCCAAATGGGAACAAGCCATAACAAAATGATGATAAAGGGCCACAAGCTTTAGACGTATCCCAGGCAAGGACACATGTCAGGGAGAGTTATGGTTGATATTGGATGATTGATTAAAACAGGGTGCAAGCTTTAAATGTATCCTAGGCAAGGACGCATGTTAGGAAGAGCTGCATTTGAAATTGGAATCAAGATTCAAATGCAAAATGACAATTCCAGCATGCCAAATTACTGAAAATCAATCCAAATTCCAACTAAATACTCATGATTGGGCAAGGTAGGTAAAGAGAGCGATAAAATAGAAAATAAAATACACAATTATACCTCACTTATGTAGCTCAATCCACCTCCAAATTTAAATGATGTGCCCCAAATTGACAAGTTGAATGTTTGATATAAGATGTTGGATTGCTTGATGTAGACTCAAAGACTTGTGGCAGCAATGATGGTTTGTTAATAGACAAGATTTTGCTCGATATCATAAGTTTTGCCTCTCTTTCCAAAGATGGAGATGGCATGGAGGAAAGGCTGTTTATGTAGGAGAGGATGAGGAATTTCCAAGGAATACAAAATTCCTTGGAGAATTCTAGAGAGGAATTCTCTAGAGAGCGTGGAGAATTCTAGATTCTCCTAGGAATGACTAATGAAAATTAGTTGGGAATTATAAAGTGATTGGTAGGAGAAAGTGGGGGTAGGTAGGATTGGAATTAAAAATTCAAAAATAATGGATAAGTGAGGATTAGTGATAAGTGGGATTATTAATGGAAGGATTAATTGTCATGGGATGATATAAGGTTAATGTATGACAAGAGAAATGTTAGAAATGATAGACTAGTGATTGGGGGACTAAAAATTATTAATGTTAGGACGAATTAGATGAAATTAGTGTGATGAAGGAGCAAGCAAATTTAGATGTATACAATTATCACGTTATTTATAGTGTTCCTAGGAATGTACCATTTTGTAGAAAATTGTCGATTTCTTCTAGCTACTTATAGATCACACTAACCCAAAATAGATGTACATTTGGAGATTCATCGTACAAGTCTTTTGGATCTTCTCTTGTTTGAATGCAACTGAGATGGTCTAATTCAACATTTTCCCTCCATGGTTTCACATTTATTTTGAATCCAAATTCTTGAAAGAGCATTAACCATCTTGAAATCCTTCTCCCAACATTGGTTTATTTACCAAATATCGTTTACCTCGTCGCATCCACATGGACATGAAACATTTTATTCTAGTCTAGAAAGACTAAAATCAGAGCCATAACTAAACTTTGTTTCAATTATATGAAAGTCTTTTGATAGTCTGGGGTCCATTCATACTTAATATCCTTGCGTAATAACTTTTCCAGAGGTTTTGAGATGGTTGCGTAATTGTGTGTAAACCTGCGATAATACCCAATATGACCTAGAAATGGTCGCACCTCTGATGGGCTGGTAGGTGGTTTGAGCCCTACTATTACTGGGATTTTTGCTTGATCCATGAAATCCCATTGCTATAGACCACATGTCCAAGCAACACACCAATGGTGTGAAAAACAAGCACTTCTTTAGATTCAATGTAATTCATAGTGCATGTCATCTTTCGAGCATCAATCATAGCTTAGACAAGTGTTCCATAAATAAGTAGAAAACTACCTAATCATCCAAATATACTTCCAGAAAGCCATGGACAAAATCCTTAAAGGCAGTAATGACGGCTTTGGAGAACAATGTTGGCGCATTTTTGAGCTCAAAAGGCATCACCTTATAAGCAAAGGAGCCCCACTTTGTGGCGAAAATTGTCTTAAACCGCAATGGGAATTTGATGATACCACCTGAAACCTTCTGTAAAGGAGTACACCTATGTCCTACGACATCTTCAAGCACCTCATCTGTGAAGGGGATAGGAGAATGATCATTTACACAAAGGAGCTCCACTTTGTGGCGAAAATCGTCTTAAACTGCAATGGGAATTTGATGATACCCACTGAAACCTTCTGTAAAGGAGTACACCTATGCCCTACGACAGCATCAAGCACTTCATCTGTGAAGGGGATAGGAAAATGATCATTTACACAAACATCATTTAGTGGACAATAATTGCTACACACGGATTTCTCTAGTCTTCTTTGATTGAACGACCATAGGACTTGCCCAATTAGAGTTCTAAACTGGATAAATGATTCCTGCTGCTACCATATGGTCAATTTTTTCTTTCACCTTCATCTTCATGTTGGGATTCAGTCTATATGGTCGCTTCTTAATTGGGGGTGCCCACTTTAAGGTCAATATGCATCTCTCCCAATGAAGGATCTATGCCCTTAACTTTGTTGAACTTCGTAGGGAAAACATATTCATAATTGCACAACAATTGAACAACCTCTGAAACCCATTGTTATGTCCAATAATCCCCAATAGTAGCCATCTTAGGTGTTGTCTCTATACTGTTGTTCTCTGTCCTTTTTTGTATCTGTTCTTGATAGCTATGACTTGCCTCTGTGTTCATCGAATGCACTACTTCCCTTTTAGTTGGTTGCTCAATGATATTCAAGTTGTCAATTGATCCTCTTCAGCGTCATCTACAAGCTTCTTCTTTGGTAGCTTTACGCTTCTTTCAAGTTCAAATAGTCCTTTTAGGTCCATGTCTCCACTTTTTGAGTGTAGAGCTACTTGCACTATTCTAAATCCTATTAGAAGAGATCAGAATGACCCTTTTTTGCTTCCACTCATAATGACACATTTCTATTGTTTCATGGATGCTTGTATCCACGTCGGCTTGAGATTTCTGTTTAGTTACAAGAGGTATATCCTCTACTTTCCCATGGCACAAAATTATTTTCATTATCTTCAAGGTTTTGTGCACAAATGGGTTTTTGTCTTCAAAGACAAAAGTCTGTATGAAATACTGTTGAATCTAAGGCCTATCTTAGTCTCTCGTATGCATTCTTGATTTATAGACCAAGCCTTTGGTAGAGGGTCTAGAGTTGCTTGAAAAATGTGCACCCAATATTTTGCTTTGATATTTTGTGATTTCCACAAGTTGACACAACAATGGACATGCATCTTGGGATTTTTTCCTGCCTGGAACTGGGGCCACTTTTGTGAATGGAAAGGTACGATATGGAATCTCGCATGCAGCATTTGGTACACTTCCAACTAATATCATTAGTTTGATGAACAACCCCCCCAGCTGGCTGCAATTCCTTTTAGTGCATTATTGAGTGCACTGAGTCGTGTCTCCCTGAGAGGTACATGCCCCTATAGTTTATGAAAGAACTCTATTAATTCTCTATACCAAAATATTGAGGAATCTTCCCGTCAGTTGCGAATACCATCCACAAGAGTCTATCTTCGTCATCACCTCGCAACCAATTTAACATATCAATATTTGAATCTCCACAAACAGATGAAGCCGATCCCCAAGGTACTGCACCTTCCTTTGTGGGCTGAATGTAATCCTTATCTGTCACTCTCAATTTATAGATATTCTCAATTTCTGATCTTGTGGACGATCGCAGAGGGTGCTTTGTAGCCTGTCTTCTAAAACTGTGAGAGTGCTTGAGATATTTGAACTGGTTGACACCATGGAAAATCTGTTCTTTGGAATACTGGAGTGTCCCACACAGGGTGGATATATAAGGGAAGGTTCTATCTCACATTGCTTCTGCTTTAGGCTCTGTATTAATTTTAAACAGCTCTCTCTGTTATGCTCATATGGAGAAGAATGTTCCTTGGTATCATATATGGCTCGTGCTCAAACTTGTTCAAAGGTACGAAAATAATATCACCCTGATGCACTTCTAGTTGGTTGTTCGCTGTATTGATGGTCATGTGACCATCATAGTTCTATTTCTTCTGTATTGGAGCATGGTAATGAGTTTCATTGGTATTCATATCAATCATCTCAATATCTGCATGCAAAGAGTTTCGACACGATTATGGTTTGCCAAACTCAAAGTGACAGGGTTGTAACATAGAGGTGGCCTTCTGGTAGCTTCCCAAGTGGATTTGGGAATCATATTCACGGTGCTTCCAAAGTTGAAAGCGGCATTAGAGACTTCATATCTTGCAAGCTTGGTTTCCATCCTTGCGTCCACAGCCCATGGCTTCTTGGTCTTTACATACTAAACCATCCTTTTTGCTCTTTGCTGTCCTTTCTTCACACATTCGAACAAAATATACAATAGATTTGTAATATTTTGAGAAATATTTTCATCGTGCAAAGTACCTACTAGTTTTAGGAGCTCTGTCAGAGCTATGACTACTTCATCCTATCATAGGATTCACATGATTTGTCCATACATCTGGGCCTTAGTAGTCGCATGATCTCCTTCATTGGCATCTTTATTTTGGATGGATCGCAACAACTAAACCACTTCATTCATCAGGACCTTTTCCCTCACAAGATTTGGATATTTATCCTTCTGCTCCTTCTAGATGGAACCTTCTGTAGGCATCTCCAAAGGTGGAAGACCTTGTTCCTTGTATTGATTCTAGGTGTGAATACCTGAGCAAATGCTTGTTACTTGTCTAGCACCGAACAATTTTCCGTATTATGTTGCCTTGCAATTCTATAGTAGGCGCAGTAAGTTTCCTGTTGTGGATCACAAGGGCAATTCTGTGCGATATGACTTACCTCTCCACAGAGATAGCAAGTAATTGGTTGTCTCTGTTGTTTGTTCACTTGCCTATGGCCTTGGTAGCTGCCCTAATAACCTCCCTGTCTTTGGGGTGATCTCTATCCTTGTGGCTGATTTGAATATCCTCCATACTACCGCTGGGGAGACAGAGGTTCCCAACTGGCTTGATATTGCTGTATAGGGGGTGCTCAATTTGGTTGTTGCGTAGATGATGTAGGTGCCTATCCTTGTTGGTATGTGGAGAAGTTGGCGTCCATCTAGGCTAATACTATGGAGCCCATCCTGGTGAAGACTGTGCCATTGGAGGACCCCATCCGCCCTATGGAGCCATCTCAACTTTGGACATGGTATACTAGGCTTTGGCACAGGAAATTGTTGCACTGGACCGCAAAGACATTCCTAGTAATATCATCTTTGAGATCTTGTAGAGCTCTACAATTTTTGTCATCATGAGTGTGCGATTTGCAAAAACTACAATATAGGCTTTGCGGTTGTCGCATATATTATTGTTGTAGATGACATTTAGAGGTCACATGGCCTTCTGTGCGACATAACTCACAAAACTCTCATTTGATTCTAGGACATTCGTTCCGATGATGTCCTTGCCCACATTCGATTCACCATATAGCCATCCTAGGTTTCTCTCCTCCGTGGATTTCACCCATATTGTGCAATAGTGCATCTAATTTGGTGTTAGTATTTGTAGTGCTGGGGGGTAGTCTCCACAATCCTCTATTTGCCTCTGCCTTAATCGCAACCGCTCTTGCCTCTGCTTTTGTTGTGAATTGAGCTTGGGCTATAACGAACTGAATTTTACTTCGCAAGCCCTTGACAAACCAAGTTACTTTATCAAGATCCTAAAACTGAAAATTCACCTTATTGATGACATTAGAAAACTAGCAATCATTATCCGATACTGATTCTCTAGGCTTTTGTTTAATTTCCTTCAAATCTTGAATAGTCTGGTTGATGCATTTTTGCATCTTAAATTCTCCTATCGACTTATCTTTGACCTCCTTTAATGTCATATTGGCGTGATTATTCTTAAAATTGAACTCTTGAACTCTGCGAGTCAAGGCTCCTATAAGTTTGCACTTCTTGTCTACGTCATCTGTTATACCCTTAACCTGCCACTTCATTTCACAGGTCAATATGTATTGCTAGGGGTCAGTTGACCCATCATACAACATCAATGTGACAAACATTTCCACAGGGAGTGACATGGTTCCCAAAGGTGGATTATTTACAATTGGTTTAGGAGGTGTTTGCATTGGTGTGTGAGGACTAGCTGCAATGCTAACAGGTATGTTAAATGTATTGAAATAAAGTGTTGCGCTAGCTTTATCTCCGATTTCCTTCTTATACCTATCTAAAACTTTCGCAACTTCTTCAAACCATTTACTAGTCACTTTTAATTCCTTGAATGCTTCTGGTTTACTTATTACTATCATTGAAGTAGGCGTAGGGGATGCATCCTCATGGAGTTAATGAACTATCCCTAGAGTGTCAATAATGACCACCCTTGAACTTGGCCTAGACTTGTTTTCCATTAGAACATCTTGGAAACATTGTCCTTCCCATTGTAAATACAACTGCCTTCGATTTAGCTGCTCACCAAACCTATTGTTGAGCTGCTTTAATTGATCTATGATGCCTTCACTTTTTTTTCACTCTTCTTCCTCTTCCTCTTCCAGGTCGGTCTCAATTTCTCGATTGGCCTTTGCGTCCTCTTCGGTTTCTTCGTTCCCTATGGTATTTATGTTCTCTTTGGTTTCTTCTGACTCACTTTGAGCATCAGACTTAGGCTCTTCTTCCAGAGGTCTAGTTCCTCCTGTGCCCTACGCATTTCCTCCACTACTACTACTTGCAACTACCTTTGATCGTTCATCTTCATCAAGAATATTTATTCCATCTCTTATGTTTTCGAGCTCCATTTGAAGCCCCAAATTCTTTTTAGTATCTTCTCTTTCCTTGGTCTATTTATCCAGCTCTATTTCTAGTCACAATTGGTCCTATGTCCATAGTTCATCTATCATTCATTCATCTTCCTCCAGTTCGCATCCCCATGTTGCCCTGCTCGACCACTCAATGTCAGCTGGGATTGGCAACATGGCCTTTTCCACAGCTAGCATTTTCAACAATAAAGAAAGTTGCTTCAAAAATTTACCTCTGATCCCTCTAACAAACAAATCTTACATAGTTTCAAATGCAACGTACCCTTGCATAGCAAATTCAGCAACGTACCCATCAATGGTAGTCTTCACCTAGTGCTCAATCGCATGTGTCCACTCCGTGTCCAGGTTGCACATTTGTTTAAGCTTCTCTTCACTTCATGCAATACTATGTGCTGAGAGGTCTGAAGCAATAATATTCAAGTCTGGATAGCCAAGACTCGAGCAACTCGCACCAAAAAATTTCATAAATTTCTCCATGTATATGAGTAGAAATTATCTCTTGGGCATGCACTCCTAGTCTAACAGCTTCTACGAACTCAAGTATCCTCAAATCTGGCCAGTTCTCAAGGTCCCTTTGCCTAGGCAATCATCTTAACATATTGCAGGTCTTGACAATGGAACCATTGTTAGCAATGGTCCTTGGATTTCCTTATCTGGACATGCTAATTTTTGTAGTCTTATGGGTTGTAATGGGACTCCCACAATGATAAGTTATTAAGATGAGTCATAGGAAAGATAAGGCCCATGGAAATACACAAAGTTTCTTCAGAAAAAATTACAGAGTTAATATCACACAACTTAGCAGAATTTTATTAAATCCATGCATAAAACAAAGCATCTCATCTTAATTCCTTGTCCAAATTTACATTAGAAGATACTCAGAGGATACATTAATTCACACAAAAGATGTGTTGACGACTTGAGGAAATTGAATACTCAGACTTTGAAAGACTTGTATTAAATTCCCAACTATTTCAGAGAGCTCCCCTATTGCTTTAAATACACTGGGTATATATAGGCTTCTAAGAGAACATGACTTTTTGCCGCCTTGGCCATTTGTTTCCTCTTCTATTCAGGTCGAGGTAAACATTCGACATTCTTGTCATTACAATGACTTGCATGACTAATTACATTACGGAATATACAAAATTGTGCATTTGTCGCATGTGCAAACTTTTATAAAATTCGTGTGAAATATACTTCACATCCTTCTATTGACACTGGTGCTTAGACAAGTGGCATTTGGATCAATGTCATTCATTTGCGTGGGACATGATGCAGATTGCACAATCAAAGGTTGTTGCGCGTGACATTAAAAAATGTTTTTGAGCTTGTGCAGTGCTGATGGTACCGTTTGTCACCATGATTCTTCTTGCCTTTGTTTGGCGCGGAAGACGCTGAAGTCTTTTGTCATTGCGCGGCTTGCTTGGGCTGCTCCCCCTTGTGCAGCATGTTTTGCTTATGCATGGCAAGGTTAGATGGTGCGTTGGGTGCGGGTTGATTCTCATGCACAATGCCAAATGAAGAGGAAAACTTTTGCTTAATCTTTGCCTTAGCTTCGATCTTGGCGGTGTTGCAGTATGCTTGCCCCAATGTGTCTAAAGTCAAGAACTCCATTTTTGCGCAAATATAAGGTGATAGTCTGCTGATGGACTTTAACACCTTATGTTTCTTTGTCAATCCCTTGTACAGACGCGCAACGTAGTCATGGAACTTGTTGGTATAGTCTTTAACTAAGTGGTCCTTACGTTGGCTCCACTGAGAGCTTCTCACGTTGGTGCAATTGCTGGAACTTGATTTTTTCATCTTCATAGTGCTATAGGGGGTAATACTCATCGTTCAAGGTGTTGACAAACGACCCCTAAGTCTCAATGGGTTGAAAGTCTTTTTCATGCTATGCGCCAAAGGTTTCCCACTAGTGGGACGCTAAAATGAACATCTTCAACACCCTGAAGGTGATCTTGTTTGTATCAGTGTAACAATTGCCCGAGAAGTAAGCCTTAAGCTGTTGAATCCATCCATCCAATGCCGCAACATTTATTTTTCCTTTGAACACTGAGATGTCAAGATTGACTTGCATGTTGAAGGGGGTTTGTGACTGAAACAACAAGTGTGCAGGGTGCATGGAAGGAGTAGCTTGTGGTCCAAGCTACATCATGAGTTTGCAGAATTGGCCAAAGAGTTTATTGCGAAACTCCTTGAGGGCATCCCAAATGAGCTTCTAGATGTTTGGCGCTGCCTTAGGGTTTGTCATCTGGGCATCAATCATCTTACTATTGCTACAACATTCTTCTGGATATTTTGAATGAGAATGAACTTGTAGTCCTTTCTCGTGCTGCGCTTGCGTGTTTATAGGCTTATGAGAGCTCTTGCTTTGATACCAATGTTCTGCACCACCGGCCCCAGGATGTTGGTGTGGTGGACAATGCCATGCCTGGCAGCAAGCTACGGACTGTAGAATTCGCAGAGGTAAATAATAACACACTCGAATGTAGGAGTATTTTGCAAAATGGTGCAACTTTTATTCAATATGCAAAACAGGGAAACATACTAATGTGTACAAGATACAGGATGACTAGGAATTCAAGTTCCTGTGATCAGAAGGGGAAATACTTGCTGATTTGTTTAGACTGAAAAGAATGCAGAACTACAACTATGTGTGAATGCTAGATACACAAAACATGCTAACAACCCCCTGTCTGGTATGTGTGTGATCTCTCTCGTCTCTCATCCCATATGGGTCAAACAGTTACAATATATACATCATTACAAGAAGCGGTTACAATAGACGACAGTTTCAAAAAGGTGGCAATTCATCTTCTGGCAGAGTGATGGTTGGTCTTCTTGCAGGTGCGTGATTGGACTTCCAGTTGTGCGACGTTGCTAACAGATTCATTGACGTGTTGCAGACTTGGAATGTGCTAAAGGGCATGCTGCGTGGTAGAAGGAATCTGACACGTGGATGCTAAGTGTGGATGTTCTTACACAGTTTCAGACTGTTATGTGGCAAGGAGCAAGGCGTTGCAGCAACTCAGGAAGGTACCACAAGATTGCCTGCGTGATGGGAGCTACCATGCACGCGGGGAGCTCAAATTCCATGTGAGGAGTGCGTAGACCTGCGTTGAAGCTGCGCACGGATCAATAACCTCCCCTCACCCAATCAGCAATGGAATGCAATTAAATCAAGAAAGACAGAAAAAGAGACAAGAATGATTGCCCTGAACAATATGCAAATCGATGCAATCTGTTTGATGTCGATATCCGATTGTTGTCCTTAGAATACAATCTCTAATAGTGTGTCTCTTATGTATGATGGAAGGTTGAAAGTGATGGGTGTGGGAGTGTAACTAGGACGATGGTGTCTAGGCAAGATAGATGAATGAGGCGAGATGGGTGGATGAGGCAATGAAACTAGGATAAATGGAGTAGGCAAATGATCTGAATGTTAAACTAACCCATTTTAATTAGAATAACCTGATGGTGTCTGGAAATGGATAAAGCAAGTAGGCAAATGCGAACTCCTGCAACAAAGGCTATGCAAAAGTCCCCAAACTTCTTGCAAAGATCCAATATATAGAGGGGAAAAGATACTTGGGCATCCCCAAAACACTTCTAAACAGTTCCCCATGGGTGGGAAACAGTGACAAACTTTGTTATTACCTGCATAATGGATAAACCACTTGTATGACAAGCAGAACCGCCTGGGCAGTGCCTAAGCTGCCTGATCAAGTACCCGAAGTACTTGAGTGTGCCTACTGGTAGTTTGACTTTCAAAACAGGAAAACATAGAGGGTACTGGGGCTGGTAGAGAGGCAAAATGGAGGTATGGGAGGCAGAGAATGGGGGAAAGATGAGAGAGAGGGAGATCGACATCTTTTCATCGAGTAACCTCAATCAATGCCATGTCCTTCCAGTCAGTAAGTGAAGACGTACAGAATAGGTTGTCCCAAAGCAAACTGAGTGTAGACAGGCCAGAGTATAAAATGTGATCAAAATCAATAAATGTGCTAAGGTGCTGCAAATGACAGAAAAATGCAACCAAAAGCTAACAGGGCAAGAAACAGAGAGGAAATCGACACCATGTATTTATTGACCAAAATCGTCCCATTGCATTAAAAACCGAAAAAACTAAAGGCATGGGGTTGGATAATCCAGCACATGTAGAAATAAAATATATAAGAGACTCAGATGTGAAATGTCCCATCATAGAAGTCAAACTTTTGGGGTGTATACAAGGACTACCTGTGCAAGGTGTGCATAATTAGCATCATCTTACCCTCATGATTCATTTCTGCTTCCTGAGATAGGTTATTCTATCCCTCTTCACTTTTGGGGGTGTACTTGTGTTCTCAATCATATTCGCCAATAGTAGAAATTGTTCCTAAGCTCTGATATCATTATTATAAAGTTATATCAGAGCTTAGAGGTTTAGAGTGCGGTTCATTTGCTCATTCACTATGGGATAGGGATATGGCCAACATGGAGGATAGTTAATGATCATAATCAGACCTCCCATAGAGCTAAACAGCATATTGTTATTGAGACTTGAACACCATCAATACCCCAGAGATCGAGATGGGTCACTATGTGGCTCCAGACGTTGTCATATTGTTCGTTAATTGTGAAACTCCAAGCCTTCAAATTCCTTGGTGATAAGGGTTGCAATGGACACCCCTAACCTGAATACCTTGTAAATTAAAGGACTGCAATGTGGGAACCCAAGCATACGAATTCCTTTTGGAGAAGGAATGCAAGCCTGACTATCCCTCCAGTGACGAACTCAATGGATCATCAAGCGTACATATTTCCTTAGAGATAAGTATTACTTGGAGTTGCTATCCTAACTGGCTTTAGCACGACAATATAATATTGCAGCAATATCTTTATCATCAAAACAAACCCTTGTGATTCCCTATCAAGTATAGGCATAAGTGACATGTAAAAAGTGGATCATGATTAGGTCTTCCATTTAGGTTTGTGAACACAGGCCACCAACACAGCAGCAGCACTCTCAGAGTCTCAGCCATACTATAAAGCTAGTTACTAAGGATCGTGATTTTAGTTGCCATCTTCTAATTTTCAGATGTGCAATAAAGAAAAGAACGTTGCAGTTTTGCAATAAATAAAAATCACAATTATGAGGCTTGCTAGACCATGATATTTTTTTCATAGCCCCTTTAATGTACCAGCAACAGTGTATGATCACCTCTTGCAAGGCTCTGTTCCCAGTATTGATAAATACTAAGGCTATTTGGTATCTTAAAAGGGTGACATTGATGTTGGTGCAAGGTAGTATGAGTATCATAAACGGGTTGCACTATTTTAGGGTGAAGCAGTGAAAATTTCAGAAGAATACTTATAACAATGGTGAAAACATGAGTGCTATAAAATATATATTTCTAAATAGTCAAAGAGTGACTGACATGATGGTACATATTGGCCTGTATGACGTCAAAATCAGCATTAGCCTGGGGGGATTTTCATCTATTACTAAAATTGAACTAGATGGCTTCCTGTTCAGTGACATTCTTCGGTTAATGTGCATTTAGGTTGGCCTGTGTCTCTCATTTGGTGGTTGCTTCTTCCATTCTAACTCCCCCGTTTCTTCTTATGGTATAGCTTTTCTGAGACCTATTTGCTTTCTTTTCATAGGTTCAAGACTATCATTTAACACTTAAACTAATCTGTTTGCTGCATTGTCATCTATTGTTATCTTCGTTCTCTGTGCCATAAGAGTGAGAGATCAATATAGCTGGTTCCTTCCACATTTTAAGGGGAATGATAGAAAATTGAATGTTTTGACTTCTCACACCAATCCGTACCCAGGCCATCCATTCCTTTGCCTACCTAAACAATAAGGTTTAGAATCCTATTCTGCTATTTTTTTTCAGCTGCCAAGCTGATTGTGTCCATTTTTAATTTTTTAGAGTTTTTTAATATGCTGATCTCCTCTTACATTTAACCACAACATACTCATTTTTGTTTGTTACCAAGAGGGTCTAGCCTGTATGTAAGCAAATATGGAAAGTAAATGTTTGAAATAATGTTCAAATAATTTTTCTTCCATCATTACACTGCCAAAATCCACTTTTTGAAAAAGTCCTTTCAATGTCTTATATGGAGGATATATAAATCAATAGAAAATAAAATATTCAAAAGTAGATTTTATAATGGTTAGCCACAGAGATACTAATGAATTCGGTGCATTTGGCAGGTTGTACCAGCAGCTACTGTTTTTGGTATATCGTGGCCAGAATGGCAACGCATTTTTGCCCATATCAAGTCAGTATGATTGTATTGATGTCCTCCTGTTTGTTATACATCATTTTCACAAGCCTGTTATACATTTGCATAGACTCATTTGAGAGACTTAAGATTAAAATCTGCAGCATAAGCATTGATTATATTTTAAAAAACCTCCTGTATCCGCCATCGAGTCCTAGTCAGCAGCACACCAATCATCTTTCCATCTATAAATTCCATATGCGTAATGCCGATCTTTTTCTTAGTATCATTCTGTGTTCAAAATTCTAGAACTAATTTTTTGTTAATTGCTATTTAACTTGTGCACAGTTAAGCAGATTATTGTGAAAACTGTTTGAGAGGAAACAAATATGATCCGATTACCATGCCCAATGATTTTGTTCTTAACCAATTTAAAACTTGTCCTTCACTTTCTTTAAGATGTATTTTATGAATAGCCAAGTTTCTGAACATACCTTTTGCAAACAGCAGTCTAGTTCGTTATGAATGATACACTTACTAAGCATATTACAGGCATTTGCAGACTTTTGGGAGGTATTGATTATGCACTCTGCTTTCCTGCATACGGAGCTGTTATTGGTTCATGGTTTGGGGCTTGGCCAATGCCCCTTGATTGGGAAAGACCATGGCAGGTGAGATGATTTTTTCCATCAATATTTTTAAATTTAATTTTTGGATAGGAAAGAAAGTCTCTTCTTATCCTAAGCATGCGTAGCATAGCATAAGGCACAGGGAACAAGTATTCTTTATTTTGCCTTCTTTCCAATGGAACATTGACAACAGCTTAAGCCATTAGATTATGTAGATTTTCACGATGACAGAGGTTTAGTAAAAAGGTTTTTGGATACATCATGTTGCATTAAGCCATGTTGTTTGACCAGTTGTTTTGAGTTCAGAGGACATAACAATGTACATCACAATAAAACCAGTATAAATGCTTTTTCCACCAAAACTTTAGAGCATTGAAGATCCAAACTTTTGAAGATCTTGAATTAAAATTTAATGCTATACTTTTCCAGATAAAATCCTTTTTTTAAGCATTGCCGTGCAGAAAGATCCAGGGAAATCGATAAGCTTTTGTATGTCCTTTTCTCAATTTATTTGCTTGTGGGAAGTTTAGTTAAGGAAAAATTTCTTTGGTTCAAGGTTTCATTGATGATCCATGGGTGACGCTGTTGATGTGAAAAAGTGCTATTTCTGGAGAAATTGGGACCATCTCTGAGTGAAGATCTCCTTGTGACCAGTTAACAAAGAGGGTAGTAAATTCTTATTTATTTGTCCGAGAAGAAAGGTACAACTCTACCCAAGAGCTTTTGTCAAGAGAGACTGGTGGGAGGCACCTTAAATATGTGGCACAAACTTAACATATTTGTAACTTGTAAGGCAAGTTGCATTTGGATTTTTCATTGCAAATTTCAAAACAACTCCTTTAGAAGAAATAAACATACAATATTGACAATGCATCTCAAACTGCTGGACCCAAGCGCAAAAGATCATGAACATCCTTGAAACTTTCCAAAAAGAAATTGCATAGGATAAGATTGATGCAATGGATACTCCAAAGTTAGAACATCAGTCCATGAGAGTCATTCCATACAGCTTATATATTGTAAACATTTGCTTTAGTACATCCATTTCTACTAGTCAGTACTTTATTATCATAGTAGAAATCAATTACAAAAATACTATTCAGGTGAATAGAAAAAATTAGAGTATTTTCTAATAATAGAAATTAAGTATAAGAGTACAGTTTAGCAAACAGGATAATCGCAGGTTGATGAATACAAATTGAAAACTTTTCACCATAAATACGATATAAAGGCTTACCGATGGGTTACCTTTTTTCCTGTTGTAAATCAATGATTGCATTTACTTGTTAACATTGGAATAGTATTTTCTTAGTAAAATCACTTCTGTTCTTGACATGTATCTTAATGAGATCCCTTAGCATTGCCTAGAATAGGCAAATTATAACTTAAAGTCCAGGTTAATCACGGACATGGATGGAGATAGCCATGAGAGAGACCTTACCAGCTCGATGAGTATAAGGTACCTGTGCCCACATTTATATGGTATGTGGTTTAGTTTGCATTCGGCATGATGTGTTCTTTGAGCATGAGCTGTCAACATGATAAGATCACTACGTGCAAGTATTCGTGCTTATTCTTCCCCTTATTACTAAAGAATGAAGATGTCGATGGAATTAAGAAGCAAACCGGTCTTGGAATACCAACATCATCATCATCTAGGGTGACTTGGGGAGGCAACTTACTGTTAAAAACGTCAGCTCAAATGTCGGTTTTTTTGAAGTATTCGTGCTTATTCTTCCCCTTATTACTAAAGAATGAAGATGTGGATGGAATAAAGAAGCAAACTGGTCTCGGAATACCAACATCATCATCGTCTAGGGTGACTTGGGGAGGCAACTTATTGTTAAAAATGTCAGCTCAAATGTCGGATTTTCCCTTAGCTTGGAGTTGAATCATCAAGGGATTTAAGTGCGTGAGGATATAAGATAAGATTGAAGACACTCTCAACTTGGCAAATGCTTTTAGGGACTGCCTATTTACAACCTGTGTTACGTTGGAGCATTGACAGTTTGTGCGCTCTCAACATATGGCCAGTCAATAGGTGCAATATTAGGGCCCTAAATCTTTGATCCATATAGTACAACAGGTTTAATGATTATGTCGAAGAGAGACATTTTCAAAGTGGTTTCCTGGAAACATAACTGCAGACATCGACACTCCAAGCTGGAGAGAGGCATATCCCTTACAAAGTTGTGACTAAGAGTAAGGCCTCAACCTATAAACCAAACCCCTGAGTAGGTGTAATTTGCACTGGCTTGCCTTTGTAGAGAAATTGAAACTTGGAAAAGCGTTTCTACAAGTATTGAAGACCATATCCTTAGTTTTACTAGGGTTAATCAAAAGTTGGTAGAGCTCACAAAAGCAAGTAAAAGCATCTAATTGTCTTTGTAGTCTCTAAGGAGAATGAGCTAGGACTACACCAATGATAAAGAGCAATGTGAGATGTAATGTATGTACAACCATCCTCAACATGAGTGTGCTTTCTAACAAATTACTCAAGCCTATCTAAATATATCCCACATAGAGTGGTGAGCGAGGGCTCCATTGTTTGAAATCAATTGTACTAACAAAGAGATTCGGTGAGCATTTTAAAACCCGACGACTACTATCTTGTAGAGCATTTTGATGCTAGTAAGGTAGTTATTTGAGATATCAGTAGTGTTACAGCCTCTGAAACAAGTGCTCGAGTTAAAAATCAAAGGGCTTTCTAAAGTCCACAAAGCAACACAACTTTGGAAGTCTGTCACCAAGGCTCCACAATGATTACTCAGATTGCAAATGAGATCAAAATTTTGGAAATCTCTCTTGAAGGTTGCCTGCTTCCTTGCTCCAACTTCTTGGAAAACATTGTGTCCATAACTGTGGCATAAAGTTTGACAAACATGTGCCCAATCATAGTAGTTGTGTAGCTATTCAAATTGGAGATATCACCTAATTTATGAATGATGTGGTGACCAATCTGGGGAAAAATTAAGCAAACAACCTTATTAAATAATTTTTCGGTGAGAAGAACAACGAATCCACTCATATTTCAGAAACTCAGCCTAAAGCCCCTCACAATCAGCTTCTTTACTAGTGTACAACTTTCAAATGGCCCTCCGAATGTTCCTAGGAATAGATAAAAGATACAAAACTGAGGGTGTAATGAACTGAACACACCTTATGAGAAGATTAAAAAGAAAAAGGAAAAAAAATTAAAAAACCAGGAAAAGGAAAATATAATAATGGATATTAGAGATGATATTCATGCAAATAAAGGATAAAGATAGAATCTGTTCTATTTTAGTTAGTTGCATTGTAAAGAGATATGGTTTAGTCTATTCTAGAGAATTAGAACAGATGAAGCCATGTGAAGGCTGTAGATAGTTTTGCTATAGGAACCTTTAGATTGTTTTGTGATGAAGCAAATATTAGTTATTATTAGATTGCTTGGTGATGAAGCAATGGTTGGTTAGTTTCAGGGAAGGTTCCTTGCCTATAAATATGGCAAGATATATTGTAATAAGGGCATGCTTATTTGGAATGAAATTATGTGATTTCACACTTAATGGAAAATGGGAGTGGCTCATCTGTGAGCTTGGGCTGTTTTGATAATTGTTTGTTATCAGATAAGTGTCTTTATTCTGCCATAAAATAGATTTTATTTTGAGCTCTAAAAAATAATGTTTAACTTTTTTAGGCAAATTTTCATTTCCAAATTTGTTTCAGAATTTCAGAATTTAGTTTGGCACATAACAAAGGGAGGGGATCTGAATATGGGGGCTGATCAAAGAGGCCATAAAGAGAATTGGTGTGGAAGATCCATATCCGGGAGTCAATTTTCAAAGAAGTTATCTTTCCTTGGAAGGATGGTACGACAAAAGGACTAATTGTTGCCTAGATGCAAGAAACTCATGCTTCTGTTGTTGATGGAGGTCACCATAAGTTTTGATTGGTGGATATGAAAGGAGGATCATTGACTAGGCTTAAACCAAAGTCTCGTATGCATGATTTTATCATTCCAATAATGCATGGGGCAAGTACCATGGGGGCAAATCAATTTGTAGTGGTGATCAATGTGAGGAAATGAGTCAAGGGCACCCTTTCAAAGGGCATGGTATAAGCAATCATGTTTTCATTTAATGACAAAAATGGAAAAATAATCAGAATAACCAGAGAAAGCCATGCAATGTAAGCATCAACATACCAAGCATCAAAATGTATTTGTGTTGCGACGAGTGCTGGAAGAAGTGATTAGTATGAAGATACAGAGATAGTGAAAGCCAAAAAAAATAGTGACTAGGAGTTGGGGAGAGATATGAAAGTCTCAAATATGAAGAATTAGTCTCATCAGCAAGGGCATAATCAAAGTCCCTGGCATCCCCACAATGAGAGAAGCAAATAAATTTGTTGAATTCAAGGAAACATGGAAGAACATTTAGAATAAGAAGATCATGGGACTAACCCAACTGAGAATGTTTCCTGATGTACGTTGTGATTGGTTTCTTTCCATGAGCACAGGATCTATGTAACCCAAATCCTATGAAGACACATCTTATTTCTATATAATGTCATGAATAGTCATCGGGGTCCTTGTTCAAGCCTTAGTATTTCCCAAGAGAATGACATCACCTAAAGAAGAGTAATGACAAATCTTTGGACAGAAGTCAAGATACGGGTCACAGAAGATGATGAAGCTAGGAGGATGTAACAAAATTCCAAAGAAGATATTTGACGAGGGTGGGTTCCTCAAGACTTAAAACCATGTGTATTTGTAGTGCTCATAAGAGGCTATGGATTGGCTGAGAATGCAATGAAATCCCTTTCAAATCCATGGCCAAACTCAAGATTGTGGCACTTTTATATTGCTGCAGAGACCACCTGCGAAAGCCAAGAGATTTCCATGTTTTTACAGTCAAGTTTTCAAAAAATCTAGGTTTCTTTTTCTGTTTCTCCTGCTTTGAATCAAGAGATTCTTACAATTTCAGAGAGGAAAAATTTGGATCTTGTTGAATTACCTAGTGGGAGAAAGTCATTGGCTGCAAATGGCTCTACAAATTCAAGGTCAATTTGATGGGTCATTTGATAAAATATAAATGCAGACTTGTAGCTCAAGGCTTTGCTCAAAAGGGGGGACAGACTATAATGAATTTTTTTTCCCTGTTGCATAAATGACCACGGTCAGGCTGATTCTTTTGTTAGCAGCTTAGTTGGATGGCAAATCTTTCAAATTAATGTGAAAAGTGCCTTCCTAAATGATGAGATTGAGGAAAAAGTGTTCATGAAGCAGACTGAAGGTTTCACAAAACCTGGAAAGTGGAAAGTAACATCTTGTGCATATGCTGTAAATTATAGAAAGCATTCTATGGCTTGAAGCTGGTTTCGAGAGCTTGGTACTTAAAGATTGATGCTTCAGATACAATGGTTTCTCAAGGAGCCCGTCCAATCCAAAATTGTATGTAAAAGAAAAAAATGACTATATCATGATTATTGTCCTCTATGTTAATGATATAGTCTTAATAGGCAGAAACATAATTTGAATTGAAGATATGAAAGATGAACTTCAAAAGGATTTTGATATGACAGATTAGGGGCTCTTCATTATTCCCTTAAGCTGGAAATAAGACAGAAAAAGGGCCTGCATTTTTTGTCTCAGAAAAAGTATGCTTTGGAGATCATGAAAATATTTAAGACAGAGGACTGCAAACCAGCACCTCCACTTACAGAAACAGCGTCAAACTATCAGTCTTTAATAGTTAGGAATCCATGAGTGGTACATTGTGTATAATGCGAGTAGGTAGCTTGAACTTTCTTACTAATAGTAGACCTGGTAGTTGTTTGTGGTCGATATGCTGTGTAGGTTCATGGCTGATCCTCGAATCATGCATTGGAAGCAGTCAAAAGAGTTCTTAGATTTTTATTTTGGTTGGCTTTGTGGATTCAGATTGGAAGAGCTGCCAAGATGAGAGCAAGTCAACATCAAATACATTTTCACCTTGGGTTCAGTGGCTATCTCACGGGGAAGCAAGAAGCAGCATACAGTTGCCTTGTCTTCTACAGAGGCTGATTATAAAGCAGTAGTTGGGGCAACATGTAAAGCGATTTGGTTACTTGTGACAATCAATAGGAATACTTGTGACAATCAAAGTGTCATGAAACTTGCAAAGAATGTTATCTTCCTTGCTAGAACTTGGCACATTGAAGTCCACCATCATTTCATCAAGGAGACTGCCCAACTCAAGATCAAGCAGCGGATGCATTCAGCAAAGACTGGAGAGGAGAAATCTGCAAAATTCAGAGAAAAACATGGTGCAAAGGTCATTACTGATACATGTCATTTTTGAATGAGACATTCTTGAGACAATGCTGTTATCCTATTAGACATTATACATCTCCTAAATAGAAAATAGCAGAATAGAGCAGAGAAGGGATTCAGTCATCATGTCCCCTTGAGCAGAGATATTAGTTCACAACGTGGCAATATTTTCACATATGCAACCAACTCTTGGGTACAGGGATTTTGTACACATCCCTTGAGGAGAACAACTGCATACACAACCCCTCCTTGGCGTTGGAGTAGAGGATTCTACACATATCCCTTGACGTCTAAGACTTCTAACAACATTTACTGTTTGCTCATTTGAAGCAGCAAACAATTCTCTACGCCAAGCTGTATTTTTATGTACTCTAGTCATGTACAGAGTTCCATTAATAACATACAGTTCACATATTCTGCTCTCTATTCATTTATAGGTCAATTCTGCAATTTTCTTTGGATTGTAATTGTTATTTATTATTATGCTTCCAAATTTCTCTAACATATCGATCCCACAATTGATTTGTTGTCCCCTGGATTGTCCTGGGTTCCAGATCAATAATGCTCATTTGTGCCCAATTGTAATATATTGTAAATCATTTCTATGTATGGACGTGAGGACATCAAGAAGGCAGGAAAAACCATGTTGCAAAGATAAGTGAAGGTTGGGTTTTCAAGATCATGTATATTAACTGGATATGAGTTGTATTTATGAAATAAAATCAATTAGACTATTACTTTGATTCTAGGAGCGTGAATCATCTATATATTCCAATTTTCCAATTTGAGTTGTAGCCAATATCTATTTGTGGAACAAGCCGACACCAAGCGAGCTATTTTTCTGATCCCAACATGATGCTCTCTGCACTCTAGGCTATGGTACTACTAATTTGACTAAGACATCAAGATCTTTCACACTTTTTTGCCAATGCAGCCAGAAAAAATGTTTTCTGCTAATCATGTCATTGAATGCTTGCTAATACACTGCAACATTGCATACCCCTAATAACTATACTTGCATTTACCCACGTAATCTAACTCACACAAATTAATATAGCATTTTCCTTATACTCCACAGTTACAGAACACACCTGAATATAAAAAAATAACTAAATGCGAAATATCATGGAGTATATTTGCACCATTTTTTATAGGTATCATACAACGTGAAAGGCTTTTATTGATAAAATAACTTAAGAATGCTCATAGTCAACGTGCAATCCAACAGGCCTCTGCCACACCAACTATTCCATCCTCTCGATATAGGTCATACTCATTTGATCTTTTATTTTTTATTTTGAGCTGGTAAGGCCCAAGGCTAAAATATGAGCCTGTGCTTACTTGCTGGCTGATTTCAATACTCGGCTTTTGGAGAAGATCCCTAACAAGGGATACACATTTGTTGCCTGGAAATTGGGCCTGCACTTATTAGCCACCTGAGTTCGATGCTTGGCTGTCGGAGAAGATTTCCACCAGTGGCTGACACATTGGTTGCCTGGATGGCTGTCCCAGTGACCCAGGGATTTCACTTATTCATACAAGGAATCACCCCAGTTCTATGAATTGTAAAATCACAATAGTTTTACCTCTGCATACCTGACAGGAAGATTTCCCCTATCCAATTGGGCATTCACTCAAAAAAATTTCATAAAAATACATTCAATCTTTCATTCTTGTCCATTTAGACCTTCACACTTGGGCTTATTTCATTCACCTTGTCTAAGTTCACTATATAGCGGGTCTAGAACCTTCCATCACCTTGACAACTTTCCAGAATCATCCAAGTTTCTTTATCAACTTGATGTCTGCCTTTTGTAGGTCTTCAAAATATTTTGTGCCATTGTGGTAATTTATATATTCTGATTACCTATATGTCTGCACTTGAATTTTGACTCCTATTTGTGGCCAAGATTCCTGTTGTTAGCTTCTACATGCTTGCATTATCTACCTTATGGCATATTGGTCTTATAATTATTCCATACCTATGTACACCTGCAATTTCTTCTGCGACATTGAGCATCGCATATCATAAGAGATTGTTGTAAGAAAATTATTTGATTTTTTATTTATTTTTTGTTTTTACAATACCCATATGAAAAAGATAATGCGGATTATTAGTTTACCGGCCCATTACAACACATCATTAATCATATACATTGTCTTTATCTTGTCAATATATTAAGGTATGAATGGCTAAGGGAATTGAGAGGTTTGATGATGTACATTGTAAAGTTTCCATATAATTTTGGACATTACTGCTTTTTAGGATTATAATAAAGGCAAGGGAGAGGTCCAAGAGAACTGAATATAATCTATTTAGAAATAAGAGTCTGAATTTTCTTCAAGAAAATTATATCAAGTAATTTGACTAAGCTTCTTTGTCGCAGGAATGGCCAATTTGTGTAACCTACGGTACAATAGGTGGGTACTTGTTGGGTTTGATGGCATCAGGAGTTGCCAATATTCTAAACTCGAGATGGATAAGAGGAAAGACTGAATAATTATTCTGTTACATATTCATTATGTTTCACTGGAAACAAGTTTTGGGTTGATATGATATAAGGAGAAATGAGATTAAGGTCTTTTATTGTAAGAATCCAGGTTAGTGACTGATATTTATGTCATTGTAAAAGTCTTTAGATATGAGAGAAGACGCTGTCTTTTAACATATTTTAGTAAGGGACATCTATAATGTTTTCTTCTTCTTTCCTAAACAAATTTGGTCTTGCATTAAATTCATCAAAGGCTTAGTCCTTGATATTTTGTCATAGATGTTTGTGTTTGATTACTCATTTAAGGTTACAAAATGCAACCCATGACATTAACAACACAAGTATGAATTCTTATGATATAAACTTTTGTAGTTGGAATGGGATGCTTCATGAATTTCAGAATATCCTTTTAAAGCTTATTTTGTCTTTCGTTGTTTTCATGGCCTTTTGGATCAAGCTAACGCTTAGGCTTCCCAAATAGAACAACCCGAGTAAAATAACTTTGAAAGGCTAGGTGTTACAAAGCTTCCATTTTCAAGACACTGCCTTAGAGGGCATCTCATATGCTTTTAAAAACCATAGAGAGGTGCCTTGTAACAAAATGTACTTGTTTATTTAAAGCAAGGTAGGTAGCTATGATCTATTATCATGGCTTATTGGATTTCGAGACTCTTTCTTCTAAGAGATTTCCATTTATTGGAACTTGCAACTAGCCATGATACTATTTCATTGTTGTCTATTTATTTTACAAGAATGTTACAACTTTGTGTGTGTGTGTTTTTTGATGCAAAAACTCAAAGTTACATAGATATCGACATCTCTATCTATGTTTTGGATTATATAGTGGATTACAACTGATAAGTAATTGTACATATAAATTTGAGCAGTCATGTGGCAAAGCAGCCATGACTAGGGGACACTCAATCCATCAAAGTCACTTAGAGAATGATGTATTTTTTTTTTTTTGATGGTAGGATACAACACAATTACATGCAAAAAATTGACACTTTTTAATTAAGAATAATGGTTTTGATAATGGGGTAACGTTTATGAATTAACCTTTTAAGTTTTTTGATTATGTTTTTGATAGGGTATATTTTTTAATTGCTACATTTGTATGGTACACTAGTTGAAATAATATATGGTAGGAGCCACGTTGATACAAAATTAGCACTTGAAGACCTATAAATCCATAAACGACCCTTCAATCTTGTAGGATAGACATAACTACCAATAGAGTTGGGCAGAAAGTTATCGTGTCTTAAAAGAGGTATTATTGTGATTGAAAAATAAAATGCACAGGGTAAACTTCCTATGAAATTCTTTATCGCAATTAGATGAGTCTCTCAAATGCCCCCAAGTCCATAAACAACCCTTCAACTTAATTAAAAGGCATAAGTAGCAATAGGGTCTTTAGACAAGATTAGCAATAAGGCCAACCTAGGCCTCTAATGTATTAAGAGATATCTATTGTAATTGAAGAATAAAATGTACAATGTGAACTTCCTTTGGAGGTGTTACATTCTAAAGGTCTAATCTTGCAATAATCTTGTTAGGACACATTTTTACCCGAATCATATTTCTATCCCAACACATCTTTGAGGCTTAGATATACTCTTGTTAAGACAGGGTTTTACCCTAATAATGTTTTTATCACAACACATCTTTGAGGCTTAGAAATACTCCTTGGTTATGTGATAAGGTTTTTATATAAATTCCCTTAACTAATGTTGAGTCATTACGTAACTTTCAAGTGTAATGCAAATAAATGGATTAAAACAAAATGTAACACAAAATATAACTATAATTAAATTAAGCATCACAACATGTATATTACTACAATAATGCTTAATTAAAATTTCTAAATCAATTGGTAGGGTAAACACATAAGATTTTAATACATATATTGAATAAGTTCCAATATAAAGACTAATGTTGAGTCATTACGTAACTTTCAAGTGTAATGCAAATAAATGGATTAAAACTAAATGTAACACAAAATTTAACTATGATTTAATTAAGCATCACAACATGTTCATTACTACAATAATGCTTAATTAAAATTTCTAAATCAATCAGTGGGGTAAACACATAGGATTTTAATACATATATTGAGTAAGTTCTAATAAAAAGACAAATGCTTGAATATGAACTTGGAAAAGCATTGCAAGTCATTGTGAGCCTCACAAAAATTTGGAATTGATCACGGAAAGATGCCAAGAACGTTGTCTCTTCTAGTCATGCAAGGAATGCTACCACTTTTGTTCAAGTGACAAACTAAAAATTTGATTTCTGGGTTTTGTGTCCTTGTTCCTACACTTCACTTTTTTGCCTTCAAATCTCGCATTACAATCCCTATGTACTTGCAAGATAAAATTTTCTTGCCCTAGAATAGTTGAAATACCCTTGTGATATCTAAAAACTTATTGAAAGCAAAGCGATCTTAGGGACGTTTTAGGGGTTAGCAAGTTTAAAATTTTACTTGATTATCAGGGCCCTAAGGGTGTGATTTGCAATATAGGAATGTTGACAAAACATTAAATTGCATAAAAGAAAGGACTTCGAAAGTGTTTTTGCATAACATAGATAAAACTCTAGGTCATGCACAAAAAATGCCCCATGGGAAATGTTAGCTTTAGAAAATGAAAAATGCTCTAATGCTTTTTTGATCTCTCTTGAATGCATATAAGTGCTCAATTGGATGCTAATAATCTCATTTGAATATCTAGTTATAAATGAACTATAATGCTTGTGCATTTATAAACAACTGAATTCAAATTAGGAACAAAGTTGTGCTCAAGTTGACATCAAACAATTAAAAGCAAAAAAATAAGGGGTGAAGGGGACAGGTGTACCTTGATTAATAGGAGACCAAAAGAGGGGGACCAAAGAGCATCAATCCTTTTGGTTAGGTGTCAAGTGTGCCAATGTTTTTGGCACATAGACCAAAAATCATGAGAAGAGAGACAAAGAGGTCGAGGGAGTTAGGAGGGGGAGCTCCATCGAACATTGACAAACTTTCTAATAACATCTAATTTGGACCAATCATTGGCAAAGAAAAACTTGATAAAATCACATGAATTAACACTTAATAAATGCCTCAGACTCATTTTTTGGTGTCGGTGTTTTGCCACACTTTGTGTTGTGGGTAAGTTCACTCAAAGTAGAAAAAAGATATAAAAAGGATATTATTGCATGCTTGGATCTCTGGAACATAAAATGATACCCTTGGGAATTTGCAAAACCGTTCTTCTTTTCTCTACACAAATGGGTAAGCGCCAAATAACCATAATAAATGCTGAAATAAAAAATATTAAAAATAAAGTACCTACAAATGACATAGTCAAGTCTAAAGCAAGTCTTAATATAATCTGAGTAGATCTTAAGTGAAATCTTAATTTAATGTGAATTAAACCTAAATATAATATGAGTCATTAGGATTAAGTTAGACACCCTACAAGTCATGAGCCTCCAATCCTTTGTTCGCTCACCCTCCTCCCTGTCCCCCACCCTCTTCTCCTTGAGTTTTGAGAATAACACCCAAACACAATGAAAATCAGATCTCGAGTAAGTTAAAGATATTACTCTTGTGATGCAATGTTATAAAACATCATGCATAATTGATAAATATATAACATTACATGGTATGATATAATCAATTAATATGAAATATTGCATGTTAGATATCGTTATATGGTGGCCAAAAACTATATACCAAAGCAATTTGATCATAATCATTTACAATTTAATTTAACGTGTAAAGTAGTGGCAAATGAATAGAAATTATATTTTAGGATCTTGTTCCCAACATATATAAAGTGAAATAAAAAATAGAAAACCTCACTTCATTCTTACCTTTTACATTTACAAATAGAGCATGAGAAAGAGTTGATACCATGGGGTCTAGATGAGCATTCTTGGCGGATTGGTTGGATTGTGTGAGGGCAACCACTACACCAATGGAGTTATTGAAGTCATGATGTCATTTTGAGCCATTGTTTTGAGATTTTGAAAAGTGTATGACAAAGGGATTTGTTTCCCCCCTCTAGACATGTATACCCTTGGAAAGTATTGTTCAATCATGGCAGGTCTTGCATGGTCCTAATCAACATCTATACAATCTAGGTCAAATCCATACTGTTCTACTCAAGACTATATTGTCTTGACATATTTTGCAAAATTGTGATTTCTGATACCTACAATTGTACAATTTTGATACTAAAAATATATTCCGTTAATCCATACACATGCAAGAGCCATGCCATGGCACTGTGCTGAAGACAATACAAGCATCGGGGCGTGAGGAGGCTAAGTGGGCACATCTTGATGCCATTGGCCTAGGCCATGTAGTGTGTCTTGCTGTAGTGGGATTTGACTATGTTATCCTCACAACTTTGGCCAAATGGTGGAATAGAGACATGGGTCTATATATTCTAGTTTGCAACAAGGGAGATGACAATTATTAAAGAATTTATATAGCATTTTAAGACTTTCTATCAGAGGGAAACACATTATAGCAGAGGATCTTACTGAGGGCGAGTGATGATTTGCTAATGAGTACTACATGGGGAGAGCTAGAAATCATGAGGATGGAGGGAATCTACAAAATACTGTTGATCAATATGGCACACCACAGTTCCAAAAATGCATGGTTGTATTTGTAAGCTCACTTGTGGTGGTTGACACAAGGCGTTTATCTTATTCATACGACTTCCATCACATAATGCAAAGGATGGGGGAGAGGTGGACCATATACTTGCAGGGATGTCACATGATTACCCATTTGTATTAAGACCTCTAGAGATTTGTTATGAAACACATGTTGGGCAGATTGTAATAGGGGCACTATTATGATGTTGGGCATATGATAACCTTGTAGTGACTAGGCCTATTAGCCTACCCATTGCTATAGAGGATAGAGAGAAACCACTAACAGGGAGATAACATGTAGTGGCCTAGAAGAGACATTGAGAACAAAATGTCTCACATTGGTAGAGGAACATAGACCATTTGAAGGAGATAAACATCAACCAAATACCATACATGGATTATGTAAGTTGTGTTGAGGATGCCACACAGATGTGATGGATTAGGTAGAATGGAAGGTACCAGTGTCTATATGGAGACAACCTCGATAAATTTGAGTATGAGCGGGTGCTAAGATAAATTGGACTCACAAAAGATGTACCCTAACAAATTACATTTAGGCACAAGATACAATAATGCTCTTAGAGGGACGAAGAGCCAATGCCACCTTATTTTGAGGTGTAGGCATTCAAAGATGATTACGAGGAGGATGATAGGCATCCTCACCCTGAGGTCGATGATGTCATAGCTACAAAGGATAAAAGACATGGTGGTTTGAGGTTCACCTTACACCACTATTCCCACAAGAGATAATTACACTATCCAGAGGAGGGGGACTATCATGTGAAAGGAAACTATGCAAAGGGTCATGACAAGACAAGAATAGAGGGGGTGAAGGAGGAACCACTTTTGGTTTCTCTGATCCAAGTGACATGGGACCTAAGTTGGTGAGAGAGAGACCTGGGTGAATATGTCAAACAAACTCATTTTTTAAACTTGAACTTCATGTTTAGGAGTTTGTTGATTAATATTTTCTTAAAGTGAAAAAAGAATGGTGGAGGATTGAGCCACCGCCATTGCGGTCACGACATATATATCGACTTGAGGCATACCAAAATATATTCTAGTATGATCGAGCAAGTTGACTTTTCTTCCTATTCAATTCAACTAATAAGGCTAGGGAAACATATCTACAAATATTTGCTAGGTTAGAGGAGGTGAACGTTCACACAAGAATAGGGGGAAGTCACGTAAGCAAAGGAACACATATCTTAGCTTGAGCCTTCAATAGAAACACAAATTGGGGAGAGAGAAGGACATAAACATGAGGTGATTATTGCTCCTCCTAATAGTGATGGATTTCTTATAACCATATTTGTTGAGTACTTGCAACTATAACATAAGTGCATGGAGGCTATGATATAGATCACAAGATATTGGAAGCGAGATGCCTTGAGGTTAGGGTCTATGGCTACGACATATCAAAACACAAACTCTTATGGTCATAATGGCTATTGTCCCATAGGCAAGAGAGAACATTTGAGGGATCATTCTAATGCATCGGATACACGATTTTTAAGGCCATGTGCCCTCTATGTGCATTGTATCTTATGGATATATAGTATAATTTATCTTTTAATTATGTGTGTGTATTGATATATTAAAATGTGTGTTCTTTAATACAATCACAATGTAAACAATATTTTTTCAATCATATAAAAGGAAAGAAATCATAGCATTATATTATTGTTCACTCCAAAATCCTGCATCAAAAGGCACTTATGAGATTAAGTGTTCTAGAGAGAAAAGTGGGAACAATAAGGGACTTTTGTCCTCTATTTTAGGATTAATGTTTGATCAATCTAAGGCACGATTGTAGGTATGTGGCTCCATGATATAGCTTGCGTAGAATAACTTCCAAGAGATGCAGTGCTACCACCAGAAGCTCAATACTAGTTGTTTAGACTTACAATTTAATGTTCTAATCTTGATACTAAAGTTAATGTAATTCATTTTTCCACTTTCTAAAATAGGGAAAAGTTAGTTAAATTCCAAAACAAACATAAAAAGGAGAGGGAAGGGAGATCAGAAAAGAAAATTTCTAGTCAAGTGAATGCCAATACTTCAAGAATTGAAGTATGCCAAATCACAATTATAACACTGTGTTCTTGGCTCAACAGTTGCAAAAACTTGTAGAGACACAATGGGCAAACTTCTTGGGATATAAGTTTGGATGCTCGACTTGCAAATTCTTTACTATCTATAAACACTCAAAGATTTGCAACATGCACACAAAGTTTTTGAAACACTTTATAGTTTAAAACACATAAAGCATAGAGCATTCAAAAGTAAATTAAAAAGAAACAACAAGGACTTAGATTAGCACAAGTACAATCTAAATACCACATCCAACTCTGCAAATAAGCATAAGATCAATCCTTTTGTAGAAGCATAGACTTAAAACTAGAAACAATGGACAACATTTAATGAGCAAAAGACATAGTCAAGCAAGTAAATGTTCTATTATAATTTTGACAGAGTTTCATTACATGAAAATGCCAACCACTCCATAATACAAGAATTTATATAAATAGATCAGCCAAGCCAATGGAGCAATAAATTTACAACTGATCCCAATGTTCTGACAACTAAATCCATGCTGACTGATCTTGCATTTAATTCAAAAATGGCTCTAAAGTCTTTGAAATTGATTTAAGACATTTAGGCATTTGTATAATACAACCCATGTCGATTGATCTGAATTGAATTCTGGGGCTATATGTTGTTGGAATTTATTGGGATTGTCACTCCACCATGCCTTACACAAACTTATGCATTTAATTTAGAGGTTGATTTGATGAATATGCCATTTTATGTTTTAATTTAGGGCCGTCTAGGTCAATTCATCACTTTAATAGCCTTGAATTCTACTGCTTATGAGTCCTTACATTGGTGATAAACTAACTACATTTGTATGTGCTTTTTAGATTTGACACACAATCCTTTTGTGAGTTCTGACGACCTTCTTTTGTTATGTTGTGGAGCTAAAAGCTTCACCAAGATGCAAACAGGGGAAGTTAAGGAGGATCCAGAGTTGCGGGGAGTTGCAGAATCTGTTGCAGGAAAAATGGCGTCGGTCTGATCAACCGACGTCGGTCAGATAGCAAGAGGAAGCAACCGACGTCGGTCACCAGTCGGCCGACATCGGTCATGGAGGAGCCGACGTCAGCAGCCTGTGAGAGAACAGACAGTTTGCATGATGAATCCGAGAGAGTCTATTTTTGGACTGCTAGTTTGCATGTTGAAGGCTAGTCGTAGTCTTGAGTTGCGAGTCTAATTATTGTAATTAGGTTAGTCTAATTATTGTAAGCATGAGATCTATATATGGACTCATGGGCTGTATTGTAAGTGTGTGCTAGAAAGCCATTGGGCTTGTAGAGAGAGCTAGTGTAGCTCCTCCTAGTTCCATAAGGGGTGCTGAGTGTGTATGATCAGGGAGAGTTGCAAGGTCTGCAAGGTCTAGGAGCTGATCCACCGGGGTACTGGTTGAAGAATCATTTGGTGAGGCAAGGACAAGGGTTCTTCAGGTGTGTAGAAAGACATCTACATGGTGAGTATGATCTAGTTATTTGCAGGTAGTAGCAGAGAGCAGGGGATCTACTTGGAGTGCGTGGAGCACTGGATTACTGGTAGTGAAGGATACTGACTAGTTGGAGAGGTGAACATCAATTCTGTATTGGAATTGATTGTTGTGACCAAGAGAGAGAGGGAAGAAGATCTTGAGGAGTGGCGAACCTTTGAGGTGGAGGAAGAAGTGGCATCTTCCTTATTGTATATTCTTCTGAGTGATTATTAATACAATTGTGTATTGTCTCTCAATTCCTGTGTTGTTTCATATTTCTAGTTACTTTATATTTCTGGTTAAATTTCATGATTAGTTGCTAATACGAGAAGTAATCATATGTGCTCTAATTGGTGGAGCAAGATCCTGACATCTTTCGATCAGACATGTCATCAATTTCAAGCTCCCATATTGATGACATCATTGTCCATGTGTCCTTTGATTGCAAACCTTGCCACATGTTTTCTCCTCACTCTTTTGCTGCTTAGCTTAGGGGCCCAATACATGTTGACTATGCTTTGACTATGGTGAAATGAGTTTTTTGCCATTTGATTGCATCCCACTCACTCGATGCTCTGATGCTTTTTGAGGCTGTACAGATCGCCTTGTGGTAGTGGGTCATCAGAATCATGCCACTTGGCAACATCCCACTCACCCACTTGCCTGGAAGGATTTTATTTGTATGGGCTGCTCTGAGGCATTGGGTCATAGAGATCATGCCACTTGGCAACATCCCAATGATCTAAAGGTTTGAAGGTCCCTGACTGAAAATAAATTGCTAAAGTGTTGCAAAGCAATAAAAACTCACCATGTGGCTTCAGGAAAAACTTTTGAAGAAATGACTAAGTTTCGAAGGGATTTTGCAAAGGGGTCAGGACCATCGGGAACCATGAAAGATTGCCACATGGCCCCAAGAATGAAGTGGGAGCCTGCGGACCACGATACAAAGAAACACAATCAACAATTTCAGAAATAAACGGCCAGGAAAATTCAAATGAAAATGACTATGCTTTTCAAAATAGAAATAATTAAGTTTTTGAAATAAAAACAAAAAGGGTGCAGAAACTTAATGAAGAAAAAACCATTTTCATTGAATTCATATCTTATTTTTTTCCCATTTATGTGAAATCTACTAAGGTAATAGGGGAATTTCATAAGCATTTAGTCATTCGATATTGAAACAATGAAAAAAAAACAATTAAATTGCTAAAGGTAAAATTGTAAAATACTCTTAAAAGGTCAGATAACCTACATAAGTCTAAATCAAATTTTGCCCAAATAGGGGGATTTTCAATTAGTTTTAAAATATGGTTTTAGAAAGGTCAAGACCTTTAGTTTTAGGCCAGATCATTATTTATATTAATTTAGTTCTAAATGTGCTATGAAGACCAAGGATTTATAATAAAGTTTTACTATGCAGACTTGGTAAAATCAATGAAACACAAATTTAATATTTTATATCTTCACATTCAAACAACTGCAAACCAAAGGCCCAACAGAAAAAAAAGGTCCCCATATAAAAATTGAATATGGGGTGTGTTGGTTACAACATATATGACACATGATAACATAAGACACAATCATAATTAAACCACTACATTTTATAACAGGCACATGGTAAACACTTGTAATAATAAATGTAAAAGATAAAAATGTTTTTAATTAATGACACCTACAAATGAAGTAACAACAAACAAAAGACAAGGGTAAGATGAAAGAGGGGTCCCTAGTCACCCACTGCTTCTATTAGAACCTATTGAAGTACTAGCCTTAGCCTAAAATGTTCATTCGTTATTAAGAAGTCATTGTGGATTTTTTGGAAAAGGAAAGAAAAGAAAAAGAAAGAGGAAGTATGAATGAAAATAAAGTAATTTTAGAAAGGTTTCATGAATAAAGGAATAAGTGGCACAAACACATAGAAAAAGCCAAATTGAAATAATCAAGACACAATGAATAATAAAACACGAAAGGAAAGATAGGCTAGTGAAACCACTTCAAAAACAATTTTGAAAGAAAGGCAGAACATAAAACATAAGCTAAGGCATGCATGAAACAATAGTAAAAAATAAAATTAAGCAAAGCACCAATTACACTTGTAAAACATAAAGGAAGAAAATCCCTGAATCCCAAGGTGGGAAGACACACACAAAAGAATCGAGGTGGGAAGATAGACAAATAAAGAAAGAACATATTTAGTCTCAAGCATAAACAATTTGTAAACAAAGATAACCAATAATGGAGTCATAATCTAAATATGCATAGTAATCAATACAAGAATTATGAGAAAAATCATTAGAAGAATCAGACACAACTATAGGTATTGAGGTATCCAAGAATCAAGCCATGATAATCCATCTTCTAAAGTGTCTTCTTTGTCAAGATTATCCACTAAATGACCTTCCTCATTGATATTAGTTTGAATAGGTGTATCATTTTTACAATCCTTTGATTTCCTTGTGGTTATAGGTTATGTTATGCACATTCTTGTTGGAATAGAATTGTGTACATGCATTTTATGCTATCTTTCCTTGGGTATAAGTCTTGGTTTCTAATTTTGTATCTCTTTGTGCAAGATCTCTTCTTGTTATTTTTCTTTTTGGAAATATTATGTCCCATTTAATTGTAATC
Source organism: Torreya grandis (assembly GCA_037957365.1). Lineage (NCBI taxonomy): Eukaryota > Viridiplantae > Streptophyta > Pinopsida > Cupressales > Taxaceae > Torreya > Torreya grandis. The sequence goes on from JARHVA010001778.1 coordinate 2,655,329, forward strand.
ACTTGATTCTCATCTCTAAATTTGAGGCATTAATACATATGTAGAGACCTAAGTTTGTTCTTTAGCATATTGGAAGCATCAACTTTGACATGCTTTGACACGCTTAAATATTGCACATATATTTGAATCTTGAGTATATTTTCCTTCTGTCTGTTTACTTATCTACTGTTTTAGACACCTCTATTATTTAGATACATTGATTTATAATTAGTGGTATCTATGCAGGAACCTTCCAAAATCCTATACATGTCATACCCATATTTCAAATATCTGTTTTATAGCTCTAGGACAATATTGGTAAGCATGGACAATATCAGTTACAATAGGTGTTGCCTTATGATGGTAGTATCTAGGGGCCCTCAATGGTTATTTTCAAATTGAGATGTCTCCTTTAGGTCTACCTAGACAAATTTCATGATTTAATCATAACATGAAATAACAGAGTCAATCTATAAATACAAATAACCCCTAAGGTCATTCCATACTTGAGTGTTAGTTAACATACTTGAGGAACAATAGGAAAAGACCTAACACTCTCTTGAGAAATTATAAAAAAGTCATACACATATCTAAAACCTTCAAGGAATATCCATAGAGCAGTCCACAAGTTACTTCTGAATACACAAAGTCAAAGTTCCATGGTGCCAAGTATAAAAGGTCAAAAGATTGTATTATGTTCTAAATCAACAGGGAGTGGTTTGGGTCAGTCCAACCCAAAATACTAACCCCTTTTTATGGGCATCATGTTGTCAAAAAATAGTTAGGGTTTGGAAGGAAGAGACAATAAAATAATTTTAGTGTAGGATCAGAAAGGTGCACACACAGAGGATCTCATTATAGGTGTAGGGACAAGGCTTCCATATATATGACCCCCACTGTGCCTAAGGATACTACTAGTAAATCTTAAAAAGTCTAGCTACTACAGGTGTTTGAGTTTGTCGATAGTGTCCACACAGGTTTTTAGCTCATGTTTCTAATCTGAATGATTGACGAAGCACACATTAAACATTTTTGAATTTAGTGATGACTTCTGTGAGTAACACACAAGTAGAATTAGCTAAGTACAATTATCCCTCTCTTGTTTTGTCATTTCTAAATTTAGTAAGTGCAATATCTTGCAATCCATTTCAATTTAGATTAGTGTGTTAAATGCCATTTTTTACATAAATTAAATTAGTGCATAGTTTCATTAATTATATATATTTTAGGTGTAAAATAATTTAAAAACATAGTAAAAGGAATTAATTTAATTTCATGTATCCAAGGTCTACTAAATAACACATTGTATAATCTATTATTGGGTACCATATGAGATAAGATTTAAATTTTCTTGGGACCTGCATGAATAGGAAATATAATACAACCAAGAAGTTCTCTACCTACAACAACATATATTGTGATGTTTTTTTCTAGTGCATTATGTCAATCTTACTAACTCCAACAACTTAAATAAATTAATTAGTGCATATATTTAGACTTAGACCATTATCCACCATTACTTTGTCCTTTCATTTCACTTATAAAATCTCTTATGAGTCCGGTTATGTTGTGTGAACTATCATAAGGAATATCACTCTCATCAAAGATAATTTGAAGAGAGGCTTTCCTTCTCTTTATTGAGTCAACAATAGCAATAAAACCATAAAGTGAATGAGTTCCATAATCCAATGGCACTTTTTAATATTTTTTTGTCTACCATATGGACATTTGCTTTTTCGCTTGGTTTATTGTTATGGTTTGGAAGGGGATTTGTGAAAATATTCAAGAATTGATTTAGAGGAGCCACCGATTCATTCAAGTTATTGTTGGCTCTATCTAATTGGATTTGGTTCGACAATGAGATATTGGATCTTATGCTTTAAAGGCATGCATCTATATGAAGAATGATGTGATTCTATGATAATAAAACATGCATTTGCATTATAATTCTTAGGCATATATCTTGAATGATCAAACTCCTTTCACTACTACATTTCTTGCATATAACACCTTGAATCAGGTTGAGTTAGTGTTAACCCTATAATTAAAAAAATCACTTATTTTGAGAGTAAACATGACACCAAGCTTGTGCATATTTGATGCCAATTATGCCACAAAAAAACATAACTAGAAAAAATAATAGTGAAAGGTTACATTTTCCCTCCCATTTCATTTCATTTTCACCTTGAAATAGACAACAAAGAGGGAGAGCAAAATAGGAGAAAGACTCCAAAGAGGGAGAGTAGAGAGGGAGAAAAAGACATCAAAGAGGGATAAAATGAGAAAGGATCAGCCAAAAAAGAGAAGAAAGGGACAAAAAAAGGAGAAAAAGGGACAATAAAGAGAAAAATGAAGACGTCTACCTACCAATAGAGTTTTGGAGGAAAGTAAGGGCAAGGAAGAGTAGAGGGAAATATAGACCATATTCAATTTCAGACGAAGAATAGGAAGAATATGTGCCCCTAAGAAATTGTATCAAAGGTATGTAGTTTTTTTATTTTATAGATAAATTTAATTTATGTCTATGTAATTCTTACAATTTTTTTTACAAAAAACAATAAGAAAATCACATGGTAAAAACCTATAAAAAAAAAAAACCAAGAAATAAACTTGTAAAAACTACAAGAAAACCCTTAAAAAACCTGTAAAAACCATACAAAAAACCTACAAAACCTATAAAAACCCTACAAAAACCATTAAAAAAACTTGTAAAAACCCTACACATTATATTCTTTTGCATGCAAATTGTTTGAAAAAATTCCTAATTTGGATTCCTCTCTTTTTCTTTTCTGTGTTGCATCCATTTTTTCTAATGAAATTCTTATGTTGGTTTTCTATCTTTTATTTTCTAGGTTGTATGTACATTGTTTGATGAAATTCCTAATTGCATCGGTTAGGACTGTGCATAGGAGGTAAATGTTAAAAACTAAATTCTATAAACTTGATAAAATATCATTGAAAGGGTAAAATCTTAGGTTAAGTTTTCATTAAATCTCAAAGTATGAAATAGGCTTTTACAAGTGGTTTAACAGGTCCAACTACCCAAACTAACTTACTTGACTCCTAGGTAATCAATAATTAATATTAATTACCTAGATATCAACCTAAACTACCAAAAGGGTGTATATGCCCCAATAAATTCACACTAATAAACAAATATGATTTTGGATCATACAACCCAACAAACCCCCTTGATCCAAAGAGGTATAAAAGATGATCTGGAGCTATGACTATGAAGTCATCAAAAGTATTTGTTGCACTTACAATTGACACACTATACATTGTGGTATTGATCAACCGATGCTAGTTGTAAGAATCTCGATACCCCATGAGTTGTTGCATGAATGATGAACATAATCAAGGCTTGCTCATCCCGTCTGACCATTCGATACTGTATTACAATAGAGCACGATCAAGGTCTGCTCAATTACAATGATCCACATAAGGTCTCACACATAAACCCATCTAGTGACTATCCTATAGTGTGTATGTAAAATCTCCCTGATGCCCAACTATGTTGAAGAACCTTTGAACAACATTAGTGGTGTTAGTAATTCACCTGCCAACTCGTATAATCATCGACAACTGATCAAAGGCCATGTGATATCTTCCCTTATCAAGAGAGAGGTGAGAAGCCCTTGTAGTGAAAAACCAAATACAAACTACTATGTCTTCACCTCATAAGGAATATCATTGAACCGAAGAAAACCAAAATTGAATGAAAAGCAACACAAAACTAAAAAATACCACTATTGCTCCCAAAAATGTTATTCAAGCATTTTACCTGAATTTAGAGTGAATAGCTAACAAGAGAAGGGGAATTATCCTCCAACCTCCTATGGATCCTCCAACCTCCATTTTGATGCTTATACTTTGTCAATTAGAAGGATCCCGATAGACCTGAAATATATAACATATTTGTATTTGAAAACTAGAGTGATAACTCTGATAGCACAAGCATGATAACAATTAGATGATTTGTATAAAAAATGCACCAATATACATGGAAATAATTATTTGTCATTTATTTTTAATACATGTTCAATAAAATTATATCCATAGACTTGTTGGTCTTTAAACGAATGCAAATGTCACAAAAACTCACAAGTCACAAAATCACACCCTTTTATTTTTACAGAATTCTTTAAAATAAAATATTCTAAAAATACTATTTATTAACCAACTAATTTAAGTAAAAAGAGAGTTTGACCCAAAAAAATGCTTTGATGGGGTTTTGAACCTTATACCTCCTTTTTACATGTGTTTTCAAAAACAACTCAAACCAACTCTTATACTAAAATTGAAACATAAACAAAAGACTTTCTATATAAACCTGAATTTTATGAGTTTGAAAAATAAAAATAAAAATATTTTGCATGTGAAAAATTTCACTCATGAAATCTATTCAAAGTTAAAAATGCATCTGATGTTTCACATCCTACTTTTGCTTCAAATGTTGTATAACTGCTTGAAATATCTTTGTGTAACATGCAAATATGTAAAAGTATGAGTTTTCAAGGGTTTAATCCCTACAATATTCAAAATACAGCTTTCTAACAACAAATAGGGGTCAACATGCCTTATATATCATAAAATTTAGTTTTGGGATAACACTACTGCATTCATGGACCGTACAACTACATTTATTGACTTGTACAACTAATTTTAAGCCATACAAACATATTTTTAGACCATGTAAAACAATAAATAAGGATTTAAATTAGATTACAAGCCACACAAAAGCACAAAAATATGTTTTACTAATAAAAAATACCATTCTGACACCTCTAACATGGTTTTTGGCTATATGATTGATATTTACTCACTATGGCTTCAAATGTTGTATAAATTGAATATATTAACTCTTCATCCTACAAGATTGATTTTTGAATGCTTTGGGCCATAAGTGATGTATTTATGGAGTTTTGAAGGCACAAACAAATGATTTTAAAGATGGAAACTCAAAAGAAAATTCTTAAATATTCATAACTTACAAAATTCTTACTTTCTCTCCCCTGAGGGTTGTAACCCTGTCTTCAATCCTATTTCATGTGGTTTTGATATTATTGTTAGGACAATGCATAAGAGGTAAATGTAAAAAATTACATTGTATAAACTCGAATTTTTTTTTTATTTAAATGATAAAAGCTTGGGTTAAGTTTTTATTAGATCTCAAAACATGAAATAGGCTTTTACAAGTTGTTTAATGGGTCCAATTACTCAAACTAACGTACTTAACTCCTAAATAATTAATAATTAATATTTATTACCTATCTATTAACCTAAAATACAAAAATAGTGTATCTTCCCCAATAAACTAACACTAATAAACACATATGACTTTGGATCATACGTCCCAACATCATCTTTGAAAATATGTCTATGTAAATATGATAAAAATTAGAATTAACAAATATGATTAGTTTTTTTTATTTTTTTACAAAATGCATTAATATTTTAAATATTAGCACATGTGGTGGCTAGTAAGCTGTTGTGTGTGAACATCATTAGGAGGGCATTGCATGATGTGGCTTGTGGGTTGTTAGTATTCATGAGACTATAACATGTGAGATTGATGAGGATTACCACACCCATCAAGTAACTTGACAATCTTACTATTAGTACAATAATTTTCAATTTTTATTTCTAATTAATTTTGTATATCGTTTTAAGTGTGAATTTTATATTCTATTAGTAATTAACACAATTATTGGGTTTTGATTACAAGGATTAGAGTGTTGGGATACGTCGACATTCTTCATATGTTAATAGAGACCCCTAGATGTATAATTATTATTTTTATTTTTTTCAATCGAAGTATTTAAATTAATTTTAATATAATTTTATTTTAAGGTTTTTATAATATGTCCACTAGTTATCATATAAACCTGTAGGAGGATGAGGCTAGGACAAGTTGAAGTCCTTCCTTTACTACTAGGGACTCTATGACGAGGCATAATTCTTAGTTTTATTTTTAGAGTTTAAGTATTTCTAGTATTTTTAGTATTATTTTCTTTGTGGGTTTTTGATAACAAGTTCACTAGTCACATGGACTCATAGGAGGATAAAGATGGGAAGGATCAACATCCTTCCTTTGTTACCAGGGATTCAACATAGAGGTATAATTTTCATTTTTTTTTAATTGAGAAATTTTAATTAATTATAATATTATTTTATTTTAGGATTTTTATAATGCGTCCATTAGTCAACATCCTACGAGGATGAGGTTAGGAGGAGTTGATGTCTTCATCTGCTACTGGGGACCAGGTGAGTAAGTAATAGTTTCAATATTTTTTTAAAATTAAAGTATTTCAATTACTTATTTTCTAACATTTAATTTAATTTCAGGTCCATGCCATTTGTGCCTCATGATCCCCTTACATCGAGTGGCTTGAAAGGTACAAGACCATCTTGTGCACAGAAGGTTTTGCAAAAGAAATGCTAAGAGATTGCCCATCTAGCATTGATAGAGTTATCCCATGTAATGGTGGAGGGATGTTGGAGATGCCACACCACACTTTGATGATGATCATCCATCTCATCATATATTGACTAATTACAAATGCCAAGTGGATAGGAATCTAAAAGTGAATTTATATGTGAATAAGGATATGTCAATTTTGGAGGATGCTCAGGGTAAGTATTTGAAATTATGTCATTAAAGTTTTCATAATTCTCTTATCTAAGTTTTTCAATTTATTTAAAAATATTTGATATTCAATTTTTTTAATTTCAGAATACAAATGCATTGTAAAACACTATTTTATGAATTTCCTCATCTTCCTTATAACAACCTGCTAAAGGAACACAAACGATGGCTCACAAAAAAAATTGAAGATAAAGTTGACAATATATATATTATAACACAAAAGTAATTAGAAAATATGCACAAACTATGCTTAACAGGAAGAGGATGTATATTCTGGTAAGGTTTCCAAACACGCTAATTATTATTTATTTCTTTTATAGACATCTAATATTTTGTTAAATTTGTAATTTTAAACTTGCAGACCAGAGAAATAAAGATGCAAAAATGAGAAGACTTCCACCTACCTACATGAATAATCTTGCTAGGTTAAATTCGTGTGATGATTGGATCGAAAATAATAGAAATGAGGCTGTAGGTCAGCTAAAAAATTAATGAGATGTGAAAATTTATAATTTTATTATACTAGACTAATTATAAGTTTTGTATTCATTACAATTAATGCAAGGAGAAGACTAGCCAACATAAATCCTAAGAAGTGAGAGTAGCTAAGGGTTTCTTGGTGACTCATCACTTAGGACAAATAAGATTAAAATAGTTTGCAGAGTTTATAAATTATTTTACATAAGTTTCTAAGTTATTTTATAAATAAGATTACACCTTATTTTATGACATACATTTTATTGAAAAAAAGTTGAAATAACTGGAATGGGACATAGGATTTCAACATATGGGTTCAAAAAAAGGGTTTATTCTATTAATAAATTTACTGTATGGTTAACATCATAAATTGTAACCTTATATTTAACACCTATATGATGATTAAATTATGCCTAATTTCTAGGGACATAGACATTCTTTCCTAGTTCATGGTGATGATATTAAGGAGGATAATGGCAAAGATCTTGATTACATCGATGATGAAGGCACACATTATACACTCTAACAACCTTGATCAGGAGGAGGATGATGACTATGATTTATTATGACATATCAGTTGTTTTTTTCTTGTTTGTAAAGGAGATTATATTAATTTTAGTTCCTCCAACATCGTACGTTATTGTATTTATATAAATATCATAGTTTATAATTTTTTTGTTTATTACATATAATATTTTAAAAATAACAATCTATCAATGTTATATATCTAAAGACACAATATATTTAAATAATAATATAATATAAATAAAAACAAATAAAAATATATTTATTATATATTTTTTAATATATAATATTAATAAATAATTTTGTACATATTTAAAATTTTCTTTATAAATTTATTGATTTTTTAAATTTAAAAATTTTAACAATTTTTTAGTGCAAATTAGGTGTTAATAAGATGCTAATGATCAATGTAAAACTAATGCAACTGCAACACAATAATGATCTAATAAATATGTCTATTCGTGTCATATTTGCGTTAGAATTGTGCTATTAAAATTGGTGCAATTTCTTAAAACTTTAGGTGCAAAAAATATTAAAAACCATCAATTTTGAGCACAATTATGATCTAAATTGAGTCAAAAATTGAACTAAATGTTGTAGTACTTATTGGAGGTAAAGTAATCATATTATACTCAAGTAATCTCCTCAACAATTATTTCCGTCTTTCACTAATTTTTGAAGTAAAATACAAATTTTCAATGGTTTTCTTTGGTTTTGACCACATTCTTGGAATCATTCTTAATTTGAAAGCCATTTTCATTATTTTTAGTCCTAAAATTTGCTCATACTTAAACATGAGCATGCTAGCATAAAAATTAAATTGACTCATACTTAAGCATGCTAGCATTTAAATGATTGATTTCAAATTATTTAATAGCATCATAAGGCTCATCAAAATAATGATAAGTATTGAAGATTAATTCATAGTTAATGATTGGAAGAAATCTATTAATGAATATGATTTTAAATTCACTATCTAGTGGTTTACAGATCATCTTTGTCACCATAGTCATAAATTCAAGCACATACAAATTCACTAATAGTTTATCTGGTCCTCGCTTGGTTTGAGTCAATTTAAAAAATAGATTTCTCAATAATATATCATTATGTAAAAAACTATAAGGAAGAATCAATATAAAAGGTTCTAATGTGATGTGAAGGATCTCATTTCCATTAAATATTTCAATCTTTAGAGATACAAACATTGTTAAAAAAAGATTTACAAAAACTTGTGACAAAGGGTTTAAAAAAGGTAATTGGAAGCAACCCTATTATTTGGTTTATTCTTGAAAAATTATTTTAATTTGTTTTTGCATGTTATGAAGAGGGTTCATCATAATAGCCATTTTAGGATTTGGAGAAGTAGTATATGAAGTAGCATAAGCCAAGATACAATAATTTTGAAAAATTAGAGTAACTATAATTTAAGATGATAGATGAATGTTGTAAGCAAGATTTTTTTGATAAATAAAAGAAAAAGTAGACACAAAACCATGTTGAAGAGTATGAGGATCATAGTGAAAGAACATTATTTAGCGTAAAAGGAAAATTAGTACCCAAAGCATGTTGAAAACAAATAGTAGAAGCATGTTGAAAAAGAATCATAAAAACATGTTGAGAAGGCATAATAGAAACAATGGAAGGAATAGAAAAAACTTGGGAAATGACCACATTATGAGGCATGCTTTAAAATTATTTATGACATTTATCAATACATGAAGTTAAGTAAGGTTCTATGTGGGGTATTTTCTAAATTGAGTAGCACAAGAAGCATCAAGAATACTATTATTGTTGTTTCTATTACTTATATATATCTATTATCTACCTTGTAAAACACATCCTGAATTATAACCGTATATTGGGTACTGAAGAGAAATAAACTCATAAAATTATGCAAGAGAAGCAACACTAACAAAAATATTAATCTATATAAAAAAAAAAAAATGACACACACAATACACAAGATTTTTACTTAGGAAAATCATTTTAGGTGAAAAACCCAACACAACAACCTTATTCATTATTGCACTAAATCAATTATTTATAATACAAAAACTACTTCAAAGATATTTTTAACCCTGATACATGTGCAAGTATTATGAGGCACATTGGTAGGAAATTATCCAAGCGGTATTGCCATACAATGGGTACAAACCATTGTCTTAGAAATTGTGAATTGTAAACCATGGGCCAAAACCACCCATACTAACTTAAAACCACATATATGATTCCCACTAATATATAATAATATATAAGGGATGTAAATTATGTAAATATACAACACATCCAACTATTATCTAAATGAGCTTCTTGATCAGAATCTTATTCTTCAATTTCATTCACATCAACATTTTTAGATCCATTCTCACAACTTTAACATTATTGGCAATCAAACAAGTTACATTGGTTTCAACATGATAGCATGAATTCAAATAAATTTTGGTTCCCATAATTTGCGTTGAGAGTTTTTCTTACTCTATGGAGAAATAAATTAGTTGAGAATAATTTTTTTTAATGCACATCTCAATCCAAATATATATTTATCTAGCATGGTTTGGGTGGCACATTTTTTTTGATATCATTATTGTTAGGTTGTGGAGCTAAAAGCTTCGACTTTGCAGACATGGAGGAGGTTGCTGAGTTCCAGGGATACCGACGTCGGCAGTGTGATCGACGTCGGTCAGAGGTGAACAGAAGGGCAACCAACATCGGTAGAAGGTCGGCTGACGTCAGTCACCTCCAATCAGATAGGGACCGACATCAGTCGCTTGTGCGATTCCAGAACTGTTCGTTGCACGAATAGTTAGTTCATTGAACCAAGTGTTTGCATGTAAAGGCTATTTCGAGTCTTGAGCTGCGTGTCTAATTATTTTAAATTAGAAGTCTAAGTTATTATTTAAGTGTGGGATCTATTTATAGACCCATTGGCATGTATTGTAAAGTGTGCTAGTGAAGAGAACAAAGTGTGTGTTCCTCCTAGTTCCACTGAGTGCAAATAGAGGAAGGCAAGGTAGATCCTTCCAATTGTAAGAATAGGTTGATTTGCAGGTTGTTGCAAGATCAGAGAGAAGTTCTACATGTGTAAGTATGGTCATTTGAGTTGCAGGTTGTTGCAAGTTCATGGGAGATCTACTTGAAGTACTTTGAGTGCTTGTGTTCTGGCAGTGTTATTACTGTCTGGTTGGAGGTGAACACCAACTCTGTGTTTGAGTTGTGTGTTGGGACCGTTTTTGGTAGGAGAGTGAACTCTTGAGAAGAATTACTGTACACTTGGTGTGGGAAGCCTGGAAGGTGTGGAAGAGTGTGGCGTCTCTTCATTGTATTCTTTTCTGAATGAGTATTAATATAGATTGTGTTGTCTCTCATATTCTGTGTCATTTGTGAATTCTAGTTACTTGTTAATTCTGGTTTAATTCCGCATTTAGTTGCTTATACAAGGTAATCATATTGTGCTCTTATTGAGGAGCAAGATCCTGACAAGTAGAATCAGAGCTGTTTGTTGTTCTTGATTTCCCCAACAACTAGTATCAGAGCTTTTGGTTGGGATTACTAACAGGTTGTATCAAATCTGGGTAGTGTTTGTTGATTATAGGTTACTCACAGGGATTTTTGTTTGAGTGGGAGTATAGCAATGGCAGAAGAAAGTAAGCTACGAATGGAGAAGTTTAATGGCAAGAACTATCAATTATGGAGGATGCAGATAGAAGATTATCTGTATCAAAAAGATTTGTACTTACCATTGGGTGGGGTTGCACGCAAACCCACAGATATGAAGGATGAAGAATGGAAGGTTCTTGATCGGAAGGCTCTGGGATCTATAAGATTGAGTCTTGCATCATCTATGATTTCCAACTTATCACATGCTAAGACAACGATAGAGTTGATGGAATCTTTGGCAAATTTATATGAAAAACCTTCAGCTTTGAATAAGGTATTTCTTATGAAGCAATTATTTAATTTGCAAATATTGGAAGGTGGATCTGTACATAGTCATCTTAGTGATTTCCATGGTTTGGTAAACCAGTTAAATTCAGTCAATATTGTTTTTGATGATGAAATTAAGGCTCTCTTAATCTTATGCTCATTACCTGAAAGTTGGGAGACTTTGGTAATGGCAGTTAGTAATACTGCGTCTGCTTCTAAAATCTTAAAAGTGGATGATGTTGTGAGTGTAATCTTGAATGAAAAAATTTGCAGAAAAAACACAGGTGAATCATCAGGAAATGCTTTGAGTGTTGAAAGTAGGGGAAGGCAAAGAGAGAAGATTGAGCATGGGAGATCAAGGTCTGAGATAGGCAGGAGATCCAAGTCTAGGTATGGCAGAATAACCTGCTGGAAATGTGGAAAGTAAGGGCACTTAAAGAGAGATTGTAGGTTAGATGAAGATCAGCATGAAGGACATGAAGAAGTAGATGTTGCAGAGTTTGTTACACAGGATGCTCTGGTATGTTCCTTGGATAAAGTAGAATCTTGGGTTTTAGATTTTGGTGCCTCTTTTCATGCATCCCCAAACAGGGAATTTTTTCATGAGTATGTCCAGGGAGACTTTAGAGAACTTTGTTAAGGGGATAGTAAGCCTTGTCAAATGGTTGGCAAAGGGAAAGTGAAGCTGAAATTGTAGACAGGTAACACATGGGTGTTGGAGGAGGTCATGCATGTCCCAATCCTGAAGTGGAATTTGGTTTCTGTAGGAAAGTTGGGTGATGAGGGTTGCAAAGTAACTCTCACAGCGGACTCTTGGAAGGTTACCAAGGGTGCACTTGTTGTAGCAAGACGTAAGAAAGTAGGTACGCTTTATCTATCTACTTGTATTACTGATTCTCCTTCTGGTTTATCTACTTTAGCTATAGATTCGAAGATGTGGCTTAATAGGCTTGGTCACATGAATATGAAGGAGATGCATGTTCTTGAGTCAAAGGGTATGCTTTTGGATTTGAAAGGCATGGATCATGATTTCTATAAGCAGAAGAAAAAAGTGACGTTTCTTGAGAAATCTGATGTTAGTGACAAGAACAGAAAAGCCTTGGTTTTCAAGGAGAAGATGACGGACATGTATCAGTCATAGGGGCTGAGGAATTATAAGCAGAGTAAGGTTGATTTGGACAGGGTTTTGATCCAAAAGGATCTTGCGGGAAAAAGTCATTTCTCACAAGCAAAACACAGAGACCGACGTCAATTAGAAAACTGACATTGGCATCCAGACAAGGACCGATGTCGGCTATGTATAGATCTATGTCGGTGACTCGAGACAGGTAATTACCAGCGTCGACCAGGGGGAACCGACGTCGGCAAGGTGACAGTCACATGGAACCGACGTCGGTCGAGTGCAGAGTGAGATGTGACTGACATCGGTCACTGAGACAGAATTTGGGCAGACAACAAGATGTTAAGGAGTCTCAAGCGCCCATATGGAGGACTTAAAGGGTAAGTAAGCCTCAAATTCATCATTTCCCTTCTTTACACTACTTGTTGCTCACTGATGGTTAAGAACCAGGAAGTTGTTAAAGAAGCAGAGCATGCAGATCTAGGAAATAGTGGGAGCTAGGCATGGATGAGGAATGTGATTTCCTTGGAGAAGAACCAAACATTAGTTTTTGGTGGAGTTACTAGCTGGAAAAAAGCACTGAGAGACGAATGGATGTTCAGGATAAAGAAGAGTGGGAATGGACACGCGAGACAGAAGGCTAGGGTATATGGTCTTGAGTAGGTTGCAGGATAATGGAGGTTTGATCATTGTGTTTCTCTTTACCAGGTTGGATAATATTAGCTATATTATCTTGTTACTATATTTTATGCTTGTTGCAGAGTCACATATGCAGGGAGTTGCTAAACTAAAGGTAAAGCTAGTTCAGAGGTGTGTCATGAGGAATCTGGGAGCAGCAAGATTCTTTGGCATGAGTGTGTTCTAGAGACATGTAAGGTCACAGGTTGATTTTGTCTTTAGATGATTGTGTGAGACCGGTTAGCATGCTGATGGTTGGACATGTGTCCTGATTCACATAATGAGGTTAAGTGCATGGTATGTACTAGATTTGAGTTTGCCCAAGCAGTGGGTGTTGTCAGTAAGTTTGGGGTCAATTTGAGAAAGAAGCACTAGAGGGCAGTTCAGTGGATTCTCAGGTATCTGAGAGGGACCAGCAGCAGGTGCACATGCTATGTAGGGTCAAGTTTTTTTTTTCTACATGAGTTGTACATGCGGATGCGGCAGGTGATTTGGATGACAGGAGTTGCACCACAGGATTTGTGGTGGTTGGTCTTCAAGAGTGATCTTGAAGAGGGATACAAAGCCAAGGGAACAAACTAGATGATGTATAGGTATAGGTATAGTTGCAGCTATTTATCTCCAAGTGGGAGATTGTTAGGTTGTGGAGCTAAAAGCTTCAACTTTGCAGACATGGAGGAGGTTGCTGAGCTCCAGGGATACCGACATCGGTAGTGTGACCGACGTCGATCAGAGGTGAACAGAAGGGCAACCAACATCGACAAGAAGTCGGCTGACATCGGTCACCTCTAGTCAGACAGGGACCAACGTCAGTCGCCTGTGCGGTTCTAGAACTGTTCATTGCACGAACAGTTAGTTCGTTGAATCGAGTGTTTGCATGTAAAGACTATTTTGAGTCTTGAGCTGCGTATCTAATTATTGTAAATTAGAAGTCTAAGTTATTGTTTAAGTGTGGGATCTATTTATAGACCCATTGGCATGTATTGTAAAGTGTGCTAGTGAAGAGAACAAAGTGTGTGTTCCTCCTAGTTCCACTGAGTGAAAATAGAGGAAGGCAAGGTAGATCCTTCCAATTGTAAGAATAGGCTGATTTGCAGGTTGTTGCAAGATCAAAGAGAAGTTCTACATGTGTAAGTATGGTCATTTGAGTTGCAGGTTGTTGCAAGTTCATGGGAGATCTACTTGAGGTACTTTGAGTGCTTGTGTTTTGGCAGTGTTATTACTGACTGGTTAGAGGTGAACACCAACTCTGTGTTTGAGTTGTGTGCTGGGACCGTTTTTGGTAGGAGAGTGAACTCTTGAGAAGAATTACTGTATACTTGGTGTGGGAAGCCTAGAAGGTGTGGAAGAGTGTGGCGTCTCTTCATTGTATTCTTTTCTGAATGAGTATTAATACAGATTGTGTTGTCTCTCATATTATGTGTCATTTGTGAATTCTAGTTACTTGTTAATTCTGGTTTAATTTCGCATTTAGTTGCTTATACAAGGTAATCATATTGTGCTCTTATTGAGGAGCAAGATCCTGACAAGTGGAATCAGAGCTGTTTGTTGTTCTTGATTTCCCCAACAATTATAGATAAGTTTGGATCAGGGGAATATTGACTTGCCACATTGGAAGGCAAGCCTTTGTAGGATTCAATCAACATTCTATGTCTAAAGTACTTTTATGCATGATTTTTGTATGTTGTCCAATGCCACCATATTACATTGGGGGTAACTTTTTCGCTTTTTATTACTTGTGTTACATTTTTTTCTTGAACTTATTGAATTTTTGTTTTTTATCATTTATTTATTGTTTAAATTTTCATTTCTTACTTTTTCATTTGGCTATAGTTGTTCATATTTATCTTTATCTTTTAAATTTTATTTATAATATTATTGTAAATAATCTTAAGAGTAACCTTTTGTCTTCTAGTAAAATATGAGCAATAATATTAGGAGATGAATTGAATAGTCATATAACTTTCTATATATATGTATTCTTGCTTCTCATTCAAGTATGAATCCAATTTTGGTTTGCACTAAATATATTGCTTAGTTTTTGTAGTCCATACTTGGTCTTACATTGGTGTTAAAGCAGAGGCTTGTTTATCTATTTATTTATCCTTCATTATTTTGATTGTACTATAAATTATTTTCCTAGCCATTCACATTTATATACAAGTTCATTCTAATCTCCATGCAACCGTACGATGGTACTGTAATATTTTCCTTTTCCCAATATACTTCCAACTATGCTAATCTCTATGCACAAGTAGTTAATCTCCTCACAAATTTATTCTTCATATTGTTGGACCATAGGATTCTTATTTGATTAGGAGGGATTTGATATAAATTAGTATAATTTTTGATTTGACCTTTAATTTAGAGACTGCAAGTATATATTTTACTAAAAGAATTTAGATTTTGTGGCTTATTTTGAGTAGTTGGGGGGGGGGTTTGTTTAAAGTCTTTATGGACATAATTGACTTAATTTTGATGGTGGGATGGGATGAAATAACTTGATAAATAAATTTATTGAAGCCATATTGTTTATTTTGCATGAAAACACAAACCTAATGCACTAGAACTGAAAAATTAGATCTATTTAGTGTGGGGATTGTGGAGTAAATACAGCCTGAACTTCACCATTTTGACCAAATCACCACCATATCCTAGCCTCCCATGATTGGTTTTGGCATAATTAAAATTTGTCTTCTGTGTCATACACGTCTCATTTATCTCAAAATTTGTGTCATACAAAAGATAAGTTTCTTTTTAGTTTTGAAAATTTATATAATTTTTATGCCTTAATTTGAAAAACATATATTATTTTTGGAGGATTTCCCCAAAATAAGGCAATATTATTTTTGACTTATTATAAATAATAAATAAGTCATTTTTGGTGCAAATTATTTTTTCAAACAAAATCAAAATAAATTTTGTAAACGCAATGTTCAGTGTATGCGGTGCCTTTTGTTCACTTTTGTGAGGAATGTTGTGCTTAAACTACTGCATCCAAAACTTAATACAACTAAAACAATGATGTTTGATACTTTTCCCTATAAATTGCAATAGATAAATAAGGATAAAACTTCCATTTTTTTCATTCTCCTTCGTTACCCATTCATCTCTATTATTAGATATAAATACTGAAAGTAAGAAATCTAAGTATATAGGGAAGTTATGCCCATATTAAAGGATTTATCGTTAAACATGTGTCATTGATAAAATTAATCCTTTTCATGTACTACCTAAGAGCCACATATCACTATGCTCTTATGTTCTTAAACATCTCTTCGACATATAGTCGATTATATCAAAAGGACAAGTTTATTCCATGTACCGACATGTATATATGAATAATGAACATATTTAGAGGTTTGATATATCAATCCGGTGGTATATAGAAAAGGAATCCTATTGGAGTGATAAAGAACCAATCTGTATCCCTTCATATCAAAATGTATTCAATACAAATAATTATTGGCATAACATTAATCAAGGAGGACACCTGGTTAGAATGGTCTAAACAAGTTAAAAACACTCTCATCTTCAATGAAATGTGCTTTGAAATTTGTGATGGAAAAAAAAACCTACTGAATTGATAGTAAAAGTAAAATCATAGACTTAGAAGCATAAAAATACTAAGGCACCGGCATTGATAAGGGCCTCATTTGATGCAGAAGTTTTTTTTCACACACAAAGGTGACACACTCCATGGGAAACACTAAAAAAGTTGAAATATTTGTAAGTTTCTCATTAAGTATTAAAATATATACAATTAAAATTGAAAATGTTTAGCCTTTAGCTAAAAAATGGTGTTGTAATGAGTTTGGTTTCATAAATCCATGTAATCAAGCATGATGTTTAAGATATCGGTGTATAAATTGATGTATATATGATTGGTTTCATAAAATACCTTCTTCCCACATATTAACCCTATTTGGAGTCTTTGCAAGCAAGCAATCAATATTGGTTGATAACATGGCTGAAATAGAAAAGGTGTTTGGAGGAAATACCAAAACTATAGGTGAAAGTATTTTCTATCCTCATCAAAAGGAAAATTATTCCTATTATAACCAAATTTTTCACTCTAGGGGAAGGTTGTTAGACTTCTCCAATTTGGTGAAACATGGGATTACCCCTAGACCTGTGGGTTGTCTATAGCAGGGGTCAACCTCTAGATTGAAGGGTTAACTCCCTTGATGAATAACTTAGGCTCAATTTCACTACTTAATTGATTTTAAAATTCATAGAAAGAAATAAAATAAACCTAACTAGAGTGGTGATGCACCAAAATTTGTTGACCACTACCACACATTACACAATACACTAAGACCTACAAGATAACATGAACATACACACATTTTTAGACTGAACTTATTGCATCAATGTTTTGTATAAGGGTAAGGCATTTTAGGGTTGAGAGGGAAGACTAATTCCACTTAAAAACCCACAAGACACCTCTGATGACACCAACTATAACCTACAATAAAGAAACAAACACATGAAACAAGATAAATAAGACACAAACAAGGTGACATACATCTACACTTGATGAGATCAACCATTTAGAGCTTTATCACTGGATGTAGTCATAAAATTAGGTAAAAAATCATCTATTTTATTGATCAAAGGTAGAAAAAATGGGTAGGGCTTCTCCATATCCAGGTGGAAGATACAAACTTAGTCAAAAGTGGCTCCATATATAGAGAATGTGGAAGAGAAGAGAGAGAGTTGTAGTAGAAGATGTTTGACAAGTGTCCATGAGAGTTATAATTAGAAAATGAGTTATGAGATAGTTCAACAAACTTTCAAGGCTATGTGTCTCACTCTTTTAACAAATCCAACCTTCCAAGTGGCATGGGAGTTACAAATTTACTTGACACCTTGACTAGCTCCTTAAAAACTGCCCTTCTTTGCATTGAAGGAGTGAAAAATGGACATTAAAACCATGAATTCACCTTAGAATTATATGAAAACACTCATTTCACAACTAAAATTCCTTAAGAAACTCATATGACCTGCCATTTCATCATTCAAGTGCATAGGTGTCTTGTAACTCTCTATTTCCCACACCTAGTTTGGTCTAAGTGGCCTAAAATTCAAGTACATCTTATTCAACTCATCCAAACTAGATGAATGGTCTTAAAACATGTTTTCAAGTATGAAAAAAAACATTTTGGTTCTTGGACCAACTCTCAAGAACTTGTTTTGCTCCTTAAGCCTTCAATAGCCTAGTTTCCTTGTAGCCTTTTTTTAGTAAATCTCCTTGTGTGGGAGTTATATAGATAATATTGACAAAATAAGAGAATATTATAAGACCCTCTATGGCATTATATTTCCTTGTCAAATTTAATCTGTAGGATCTAAGTGGAAACCCATTTTTTTTGCGTTTCTCTTCTATTAATTAGGCCTCCTTGCTTTGGACCCTATTTTATTGCTACAGACTTCTACCACACGTGTGAAATCACCAAAAATAATGTGATCAATTTTCCATATTCCATCACCAACCTCCATGTCAAATTTGGGGTCTTGAGACCCTATGAAAGTATTCAAACTAAGAAATGGCATTAACACCTAGTCTCATTTTGAGCTTGATTGAGACTACCTTGAAAAATGGGTCTAGTTTGATCATCTACAAAATTTCCTAAGCATTTTTTTGTATTTTTACAGCTAGGAAAAGTCCAAAATGACCTCATACCATTATTGGGAATCTCTCCCCTTATCAGAACACCTACAAAATACAAATAACATGCAAAAATAGGGTATTTTGGGTAGTCCATACAGTAGACTGTACAAGTGAAGTACATGTGAATAACATAATTATATTACCTAACAACATCCAAGAGGTTTTAAGATAAAATGGTGAGATTTTATGTGTATTTTAGCTCTTTTCCCATGACTGGTCACTATCAAGGTTTAAGAGAGGTTTTATACTTGTCTGAGGTCTTAACGATTGTTCATAAATAAAAAATAATTAAATGAACTCCTCCCACTTGGAAAACCTTATTGATATAATCCTTATAATAATCCAAAATATTCATACTCACATGCAAAGTGTGGAAAATCGTATGAGTATTTGAGGTTGCTTAGCATTCTTGGGCTTAGAGAGAGCTCTACTTTGAGTTATGGGTCTCAAATCTCATTTCCACTTATGTGAGAGGATCATACACCTATATAAACACTATCTCCATGATTCCACATGCTTTATAACTCTTCATTACCCCTCTATATCAATCTAATATACTAGTCAGGCTATTAGGGGTTTAAGACATACTTTGCTCTCGCTATCCCTTAAGGGATTTTGGATGGAAACTTAAGTTTGTTTCCACCTAAGAAGTGTATGGAGACCTATGATACATCCATTATCTACCTCAAGATACCCCCATGGGTTTTGGAAACCTACTTTGTGCCCTTTTAGCTCAAGTGGACCTCTAGGTCTCATGGTTACCCTTGCCCAAAGAGTGGGCAGGGTTTGAGATAAAACAATGAGTACTTCCATTGTTTGTCTGACCTAAATAGGAACATGGAAGTATTTTATAACTCTTTATGACCCCTTTTACCAATTTTAAACATATAATCATTCCTTTAGATGCCTTAAACCTTCAAACTTCCCCGAGACTGGATTATAGTCTGCGTGTGACTGATTGTGTGTATCCTCCTTTTGGTTTTGACTGAGTATGATGTTTGGAATAAATTCAATAAAGATTCCTCATGTTTCCCTTTTGTTTGGAGTGACCTTAAGACCTTTTTTCAAACTAATTTTGACCTCAAACTTCCATGTTCTTTCATTTTTAGGTCTTGAGACTAGTATGTTGTCATGTGGCCTGTAGGTGCTCTAGGGTCACTTGATTGTATTATCTTTCTCTTTAGGTCTCTCTTTCATAAAATTTCAAACCAATTAAATATTAAATGACATGCATTTA
Source organism: Torreya grandis (assembly GCA_037957365.1). NCBI lineage: Eukaryota > Viridiplantae > Streptophyta > Pinopsida > Cupressales > Taxaceae > Torreya > Torreya grandis. Next base: position 2,675,592 of record JARHVA010001778.1, read on the forward strand.
GTCTTTATTGAGTTCATATTATTTTCAAACACCTCTGTCTCCCTTTAGGTCTAGAACTAGCCTAGATTGGGTTCTTACATCCTATAGGTGTTTCATTAGAGTTGTTGGCTATTTATAAGGTGTGTTTGAACCTCATTTTGTTCATAGGAATAAAATACACTATAATATTATCTAATTACAGTTCTCAAATTAATTTTAGACACCATTCATACACATTGTCCTTTCACTTTAGCTTGAAAATCAACCAACTACCTGTCAAGTACCTGTAGGTGTCTCTCTTGGAGTGTTGAATGTATGCTTGTGTGTTTAGGACTTCATCATTGCCATGATATTATTGAATAGTTTATGAAATTTTTTGGTTCCTGAATTATATTTAAAACACCTTCAATATCACTATTATTCCTTAAGCATAACACTAGCCCATCTCAATGCTAGCTTGCTTATATTTCTAGTTTGTAGGTGTCCATGAATCATTTAACTGTCATTTGAGTTTGAGACATCATTTACTACAATAGTGGCTCTTATCCATGACTTTTAACCTTATTGATGCTCCAAAAATGTTCAAGAACCTTTTAAACCTATCACAACACTTCTGCTCTCTTACTTAGGTCTAGAAAATGAATTGATCTTGCAGCGTCCTATAGGTGCTTATGAGGGTATGGTATCAAGACTATATTATATGTTTTATACCATAGTCACCCTTATTTACTGATATTATTTTGGGCTCATTTACTTGGTTATATCCTTAGATTAGGTTCAAACCTTTCTTAAAACTTACTCTACCCTTTAGGTTTAGAACTAGCCTAAAGTAAGTATTGCAGCTTGTAGGTGTTTTGAGAGGGAATTGACTATGTTTAGGGTTCTATGATATTTCCCTTACATTAAATGATCTTATTCAATGGACCAATGACTTATTTTTGTCTTTTTACTAGTATTTAGTCTCAATTTGAGTTTCCAACATCTCTTTTTTCATTTCTTTGCCTCTCCTTGGAAAGGAATGACCCTCAGATAGGCTGTAGGTAACCTTTTTAGGATTAGGAATGTATGTCAAAGTTCTAAAACTATTATCTTTATTTTCCATGTTGCTTTAAGATGCTCTAATTAGAAGGAACTAACTCTCACTATCCATAGGGTCTTTTAAATTCACGTGACACCTTTCAAGCTAAATTTGTCCTTGTTATCATCTGTACAAGCTACTGTAGGTGCCTATGTTTAGAGACAATCTCATCCCATCCTAACTATGAATGGCCTAGTTACTCTTAGATGAGTTGGATTACCATTTTCATCTATCTTGAAGTGTCTTAGAGAATATTTCATTATCTTATCTTTGCTTTATGTTGATCTGAGGTTATTTAGGTCTAAAATGAGGACCTACAGGCTTGAGGTGTGTAGGTCTCTATTACTTACTTTAGGGATTTACCAAGACATCCTCTTAATCTCCTTGAATTATTGACATTTTACACCACTTCATACCTTATAACCACTTCTCAATGGTCTACAAGGCTTCATCACCATGCTTGTTATCATCTCAAACTCACCCTATAGTCCTGTACAGACTACATACATAATCTTCTTATGCATAAGCCTTGAATGTAAGAAATTAGAGCCTCTAATCAGCTTGATAAACTTAGTGGATGATATCGGTATATATTTATAGACATATTAAGGTATGGGGAGATACATCAAGCCTCTCTATGAGCAATGAACAAATTTAATACACTCAATAATCCATATAACATGCTTATAGAGGATACAACTGACTTCTTAGGTGTGCATATATTTCCATCTTTAACCTCTCATGATTAAAAATGTGTAATATGATCTTGATAGCCTCACACTATGGTATTTTACTAGTATTTGAATCAAATTGTAACTTCAAACCTCCATTGGATTATGCAAACATAGATCATGCTCCTAAAATCAAGTATACTTGAAGATCATAGACAAGGAGACATTTGAGATAAAATAAAAATGAAACCATGAAATTGGGGGAGTTTCTATGAATAATGAAACACTATAAACCTATAAGAATCACTACCATGAATATAAAATATATACTTGCAACAAAACCCAATAAAATAACCTATACACTAAGATGTTTTTATTCCAAGTGAAATAACCTTGTGGAGATGATTTGGACAATCAAAAAATCATGTAAGGGAGATAAAATACCTATATAAACCACCCTCAAAATCATTCCTCTCCATTATTTTTTGAACTAGAGAAACAGGTGCAAGAACAAACCCCTCTCAAATGCATGAGCCATAGTGACCTATCATAACTCTTAGCGATTGTTAATAAAGAATGGGACATAACTATGAAAAATAATTATATTAGTTTTAATCTCATTAATACCCCTAAAAATTTCCAAAATTTCATATCCTAACTCTCCCTCTCTTGGTTGTACCATGCACTTCAATTTTTCTTTTCTAAGCTTGTGAAGGCAGTGATGGAGGAGAAAAGGTATCTTAAGTATCAGTTTGACTTTAAACTTCATAAAAATATGATAAATGATGGGAGGGATCTAAAGAGACACTTAAAAGCTATTTATAACTGATCCTCCAAGGTCGTATAAGTGCCCAAAAGTGCTTGAAAAGTGTCATTTTTCCAATTTGAGAGGTTGAACCTACAAGTTTGTCAGTACCTGACTAAACCTTAAAATTATATAACCTCTATATGATACTAGGTACATTTTTAATCTTCTTGAAACATTTTATTTTTAGAGTGGTATTTCCAACCCTTCCAAATGGGCCAAAAGGTGCTAAAAATGTGATTTTTTTGCATATAGGAGTCAAACAAAGGTTATATAATGATAATATGATACAAATTACATCCAAATAACCTTTTTCAATGACCTTATACTATATTAGACCTTTGACCAAGTTTGACTATACAAGATCTTGTACTTGACCATAGGACTAAACAAGTGAACATAACACCAACTTAGACATAGTTAGACAAGGACACATATGACCACATGGGACTCTTTAGGACCATTTTATACCATGAAAAAACCATATGACCAACTTATGAAAGTTTTAATTTAGAGGGGTTGACCTATTTTTACTTGGGGTCAAAATTTGGTCAACAATTTAGTAATTCATAGGTGTAGCATGCCTGTAATATTAATGGACCGATAGCCTTCTCCTTCCATTGGGATATGGAGTCAATTTCACTCTGATACAACAAGATCAAACCTTGACACTTGACAAACAAGATAAATTATATACCTCAACAACACACAAAATGAAGACACACAAAAATAATAATAAAGGAAGACACACACATGTACTAACTAAGCACTTAGGGAACACAACAAAACAAGGAAGTAAACTAACTATATACAACTGACTTGAACTTTTTTTCTTCCTCTTAGGTCAAAATGGAAACTTGTACCATATTTTTTTTCATGAGATGAAGAGAGGCATGAAGCAAGTTGTCCCTTGGGCCTTGCTCTTGATGTATTTAACTCCTTCATACTTGCCAATCTTCTTGGCATGACCTCCAATGTAATAAAAATAACTGTAAACATATCCCTTATGAAGGTGAACGCTTCTTATGGTTCAATCATCTCATGATACTCTTTGGATGAAAATTGACCCAATGATGCTTCATCTAAGCATGATTCTTAGATCACCATGACCTCTTAAGGGGCCTCATTCTTATTCTCTTCTATTGTAACCTCATCAAGTTTTGCAAGGAACTTTGCATCATAATCTCCAAAGAATATACCTTGTTCAAACTCCTTATAATTTGGCATATCCAATTGCATTAATTGAAATGAATCTTGTGATTCACTTATAGGAATCGATCCAATAGGACCAAACTCTTTCTTCTTAAGAAATTGAGGCCAATAAAAGTTTGCCTTGTTCTTCAAGAGTGGGTAAGAATTTTACAATTGATTGAAGAGATGATAGCCCATTTTGATGACCTCAAACATATCATCGAGTGTATATGCCTCTTGAATTGGCATACTTGAGGGGTTTCTTCTTCCTTAGATGTTCATTTGCTTGCCAAAGGTACCTTCTTCACTCTTGAATAGACTATAGCCTCCTTGAAGAGGAGTGCAAGCTTCTCCTAGGACTAAAAACAAGTCTTCATCTTCTTCTTGACCATCATTTTGAAGAGAAACGACAAAAGTAACTTATTCAACTTTCTCCACTCCTTCAACCTCTTCATGCTCATTACTAAAGACTGATTTATGCTTTTCCTCTCTAAGTGGAGTACCAATGGAGTTTTATTCCTCATCCTCACTTGAGTCATCTTCCTCATGCCCTTTTGAATCTAACTAAAAATTGAAACATGATATTTTTCACTTGCTTCCCATAGGATATGTTCTTCCTCATGAAGGGAGATGGTGGGAGGGTGATGGTCAAGTTCTTGAGTTGGAGAGGGAGTATGAGGTGTGATGTATGGATCCTGAATGGGCATGGCAATGGAGGGTTTTTGGAAAAAATCTTGAAGAGATAGCAAGTTAAATTTAGAAATGGAAGGGACATCTTCTTCAATAAGAAATTCATTTTTCTCATAGCCTTCTTGAGGTTCTTCAACAACTACAATATGAGATTCCACCTTCTCAATTAGAATCTCATTCTTGTTTTGAATACACTCTTGGATAGACCTCCAAAATGGACAAACTATAGGTTCTTGGGGAGAGGGCAATGGGGCTTGATTAGGCACAAAGTTTTCTTTGTCTTCCATCTCTTGATCTTGAGTCTCTTCAAGTATTTTTATCTTCAACTCCAACTCTTTTCTTTGCCTATTCATATCCTCTTCAAAGAGATTTTATTGAAGGTGATTAGTGGCCTCATGAGGATAAGTATCATAAGGAGGTTGATATAGAGTATAAGATATCTCTTGAGGAGGGGTGGGAGAGTGATGCATAGGTTTATATTTATCTTTCCCTTCAACTCCCCAATCTATACTTATTTCACCCTACCCACTCCAAGACTTCACTACTCGATTCGAGCTTGGAATTTTGGAAGTCTCCTTGGGAGTTCCTTTGGGAAGAGAAGTGGGATGTTGTATTGAATCAATAGGTTGTTCTAAAATAATCTCCTTTTATTTTTGAATACTCTCTTGGATTGAATTCCAATAAGGGAAGGTTTGAGGAACCCATGGAAGACTTGGAACACTTGGAGATTCACTTAGAAAGGTCTCTTGGGGAAGAATGGGTGGCATGTATGAGAGTTGAGATGGGGTGTAATAAGACACATAGGGATGATGGAGTTGGACCTATTGTCCTTCATGGACTTTCAACATATCTTATATGATATTAATGAGACACTTACATCCAACATTTCACTTGAGAGGCTTTGCCAATTTTCTCTCTCAATAGGTGTCCATTTTGCTTTCAATAGCTGCAATGAGTCTCTCATGTCATGAATGAGATGGCTAAGAATATCTTGACCATGTTCTCTTTGAGTAAGAAGGTCTAACATGTATTTCTCATAACCTAAGAGAGTTTGATTCAAACTTGAAATAGATTGGTTTAAACAACTACAAACATCTTGAGCTTGAGAAGGCTACTCATATGCAACATCATGGTCATGTAGAGGAGAAATAGGTTGACCATAAGACTAATATGACTCATAATTAGGGTAACAAGATTGATAAGGTTGTTGAATCACATAGTTGAGGTCATAACTAGATTGATAAATAAGGCTAAATGGTTAGTATGAGTCATGATAAGGATGACAAGGAGGTGTATAGTAAGAGTTTTATTCATACCCAACCATCCCAACTTCATGAGCAAAGGAAAACACAATATAATATCAAAAATATTCACAATAAGTACTTGGGATACTTTGAACCAGTTAATTACATTCGAAGTCATCATTGGTGTTTAGTTGAGTTCCTCCAAAGGTTGATAGGTAGAAGAATACACCAAAAATTCTTCTACTCTTTTGGACCTTATGTCTCATCAGGTATGCCAAAATTGTTATAACCAATTTTTTCACCTTAGGAGAAGGTTGTTCATACTTATCCAATTTAGTGAAACATGAGATTACCCCTAGACCTATGGATTGTCTATAGCAAGGGTAAACCTCTAGATTGAAGGGCTAATTCCCTTGATGAATCACTTAGGCTCACTTTTACTACTTACTTGCTTTGAAAATGGGGAAAAAGAACTAAAATAAAAATAACTATAGTGGTGATGCACCAAAATTTATTCTCCACTACCACACATTGCACAATATAATAAGATCTACAAGACAACATGAACATACACACATTCTAGACTAAACTTATTGCATCAATGTTTTGTAGAAGGGTGAGGCATTGTAAGGTTGAGAGGGAAGAATAATTACACTTCAAAACCCACAAGAGACCACTAATGACAGAAAATAAAACTTTAAATAGATAAACAACCACATGAGGCAAGATAAATAGGACACAAACAAGGTGACATACATCTACACTTGATGAGATCAACCATTTAGAGCTTTATCACTGCATATAGTCATATAATGAGGTAAAACATCAATTATTTTATTGATCAAAGATATAAAAAATGGGTAGGGCTTTGCCATACCCAGGTAGAGAATATAAACTTAGCCGGAAGTGGCTCAATATAGAGAGAATGTGAGAGAGAAGAGAGAGAGATGTAGTAGAATATGTTTGACAAGTGTCCATGAGATTTAAAACCATAAATTAAGTTATGAAACAGTAAAAAATACCTCCAAGCCCATGTGTCTCACTCCTAAATCAACTCCAACCTTCCAAGTGACATGGGAGTTACAAACTTGCTTGACACCTTGACTAGCTCCTTGAAAACTACCCTTATTTGCATGAAATGAGTGATAAATGGACCTTAAAACCATGAATTCACCTTTAAATTATTTGAAACCACTCATTGAACATCTTAAATTCCTTAAGAAACTCCTCTAACCTACCATTTCATCATTCAAGTGCATAGGTGTCTTGTAACTCTCCATTTCCCACACCTAGTTTGGTCCAAGTGGCATAAAATTAAAGTGCATATTATTCAACTCATCTAAACTAGATGAATGGTATTAAAATATATGTTTAGGATTGAAAAAAACTATTTATGTTCTTGGACCAACTCCCAAGTACTCATTTTACTCCTTAAGCCTTCAATAGCCCTAGTTTCTTTGTAACCTTTTAAAATTAAATCTCCTTGTGTGGGACTTGTATAGATGATATTGAAAAAATAATGGAATATTATAAGACCCTCTATGGCTTTCTAGTTCCATGTCAAATTTAAACTTTAGAATCTAAGTGGAAACCCATTTTTTTTGCCTTTCTCTTCTACCAATTAGGCCTAATTAAGCCTCCTTTGCTTTAGACCCTATTTTCTTGTTCCAAACTTATGACACATGTTTTAAATCACCCAAAAGAGTATTATTAAGTTTACCTAAGACATCAAAAATCTCCATGTCAAATTTGGAGTCTTGACACCTTGTGGAAGTATGCAAACCAAGAAATGACCTCAAAACCTAGTCTCATTTTGAGCCTATTTGAGACTACCTTGAAAAATGGGCCTATTTTGATCATATAAAGAATATAATATGGTTTATTTATTTATTTTTAAATCTAGTAAATGTCCCAAATGACCTCATCTCATGATTGGGAAGCTCTCCCCTTCTTATAACACCTGTACAACACAAAAAACATGAAAACACAAGATAATTTGGGAAGTCTATAGAGTATTTCATATAAGTGAAGTACATGTTAATAACCTCCTTGGATTATTCAACAACATACTATAGTTTTTAGGATCAAATAGTTCCATTTTATGTGCATTTTATCTCCTTTTCCCATGACTAGTCACTATCAGGGTTTAAGAGAGGTTTTAGACCTGTATAAAGTCTTAACGATTCTTCATAAAGAAAAGATCGTTAAATGACATAATTACACTTGTAAAAAATTATTTATAAACCATTAAACTACTCCAAAATTCTTATACTCCGATGCAAAGTGTGGACAATGGTACGAGTATCTGAAGTTGCTCTTCGAATGGTTTACTTAGAGTTCTTGGGCTTAGAGAGAGTTTTACTTTGAGTTATGGGTCTTGAAACTCATTCCCACTACTGTGATATGATTAGACACATATTTAACCACCCTATACATTATTACACATGATTTTTAACTCTCAAATACCCCTCTATATCCATCTGGTATACTGGTCAAGCAATTTGGGGTTTAAGACCTACCTTGCTCTTGCTAGCCCTTAAGGGATTTTGGATGGAAACCTAAGTTTTTTTTTCCTCTTGGTAAGTTTATGGAGACATATGATACATATATTATCTACCTCAAGATCCCCCCATGGGGTATGAAAACCTAATTTGTGCCCTTTTAGCTTAAGTGGACCTCTAGGTCTCATGGTTGCCCTTGCCCCAGGAGTGAGCAGGGTCTGAGATAAAATAATGAGTACTTCCACTAATTTTATAAACTAAATAGGAATATTTAAGTATTTTATAACTCATGATGACCATTTATACCAATTTAAATATATAATCATGCTTTTAGAGGCCTCAATCCTTCAAACTTTCTCTAAACTAGATTGTAATATGTGTGTGATTAATTGTGTGTATCCTCCTTTTAGTTTTGACTGAGTATGAGGTTTGGAATTAGATAAATAAATATTCCTCATGTTTCCATTTGGTTTTTAGTTACCATAGTACCTTTTTTCAAACTAAGGTGGACCTCAAACTTCCCTATTATTTCATTTTTAGGTCTTGAGACTAGTATGTTGTCATGTGGCTTGTAAGTGTTATAGGGTCACTTTACTATATTCTATTGATATTTAGGTCTCTCTTTCATAGAATTTAAAACCACTTAAATATTTAATGACATGTATATATTATTTATTGAGTTCATATTACTGTCAAACACCTCTATTTCCCTTTAGGTCTATAACTAGCCTAGACTGGGTTCTTGCATCCTATAGGTGTTTGATTAGGGTTTTTGACTATTCATAATGTGTGTTTTAAACCCATTTTATTAATATTCATGATATCCTATATAATATAAGTTAATTTTAGTTATTGGATTAATTTTAGACACCATTTATACACTTTGTCCTTTCACTGTAGATTAAAAATGAACCAACTATCTGTCAAGTACATGTAGTTTGCTCTCTTAGAGTGTTGATTGTATGCTTGTGTGTTTAATAATTATTCATTGTCATGATATTCTTGAATATTTCATGAAATTTTTTGGTTCATGAATTATATTTTAGACACCTTCAATATCACTATTCTTCCTTAAGCTTAGCACTAGCCCATCTAAATGGTAGCCTACTTCTATTTGCAATCTGTAGGTGTCCATGAATCATTTGACTGTCATTTAAGTTTGAGACCTCATTTAATACACCATTTACTCTTATCCATGACTTTAAAATTTATTTATGTTCCAAAAAGGTTCAATAACCTTTCAAACCTATCACAACACTTCTGCTCTCTTACTTACATCTAGAAAATGAATTGATCTTGCAGCCTTTTGTAGGTGATCATGGGGGTATGGTATCAAGAATATATTATAAGAACCTAATAACCCTTATTAATTGATATTATTTTGGGCTCATAAAATTGGTTAAATCATCAGATGAGGTTCAAACCTTTATCAACTTTTAGGTCTAAAACTAGCCTAGATTGGGTATTATTGCCTATAGGTGTTTTGAGAGGGTTTTAACTATGTTTAGGGTTCAATGATATTTACATTACAATAAGTGATATTATTCAATGTCCCAATGATGTATTTTGGTGTTTAAACTAGTCTAAAATCTTAATTTGAGTTTACAACATCTCTTTTTTCATTTCTTTACCTCTCCTTAGAAAGGAATGGCCCTTAGATGCACTGTAGGTGACCTTTTTAGGATTAGGACTATATGTTAGAGATTTAAAACTATTATCTTTGTTTTATATGTTTCTTGAAGATGATATGATCAAAAAGGAACTAACTTTCACTATCTTTAGGGTCTGTTAACTTCATGTGACACCTTTAAAGCTAATTTTGTCCTTACTCCCATCCGTACAAGGTACTGTAGGTGCATGTAGATGTTTAGAGATAATCTCATCTCATACTAACTATGAATGGATTGGTTACTCTTGGATGAGTTGGATTACCATTTGTATCCATATTGAAGTGGATTAGATAAGATTTCATTCCTTATCTTTTCTTTATGTTGATCTGAGGTTGATTAGGTCTAAAATGAGGACCTACAAGCCTGAGGCCTGTATGTCTCTATTAATTATTTTAGGGCTTCACCAAGACATAATAATAAGCTCCTTAATTTATTTAAATTATCCACCACTTCATAACTTCTAACCAATTCTCAATGGTCCACAAGGCTTCATGAACATGCTTGTTATCATCTCAAACTCACCCTTTAGTCTTGTACGGACTGCATACACAATATTCTTATGCATAAGCCTTGTGTGTAAGAAATTAAAGCCTTGAATCAAATTGAAAAACTTAGTGGATGATATTAGTATATATTTAGAAACATATGAATGTATGAGGATATACATCAATCCTCTCCATGAGCAATGAACATATTCCATACACTTAATAATTTGTACAACATGCTTATAGAGGATACAACTGACTTCTTATTGAAAGATGTGCATAGATTAACATTTTAAACCTCTCATGCTTAAAAATGTGTAATATGATCTTGATAACCTCACACTATGGTATACTACTAGTAATTAAACTAAATTGGAACTTCAAACCTCTATTCGACTATGCAAACATAGATCATGTTCCCGAAAGCAAGTATACTTGAAGATCATAGACAAGGAGACATACGAGACAAAATAAAAATGAAACCATGAAAATTTGGGTGTATCCATGAAAAATTAAACATTATAAATCTCTGAGAATCACTACCATGAAGATAAAATACAGACTTGCAGTAGAACTAACTGAAATAACATGTACACTAAGACACTCTTCTTCCAAGTGAAATCACCTCATAGTTATGAGTTGGTAAATGAAACAAAAATTAAAGGGAGATAAAATACCTATATAAACCACCATAAAAATCATTCCTCTCCATCAATTTTTAAACTATAGAAACAGGTGTAAGAACATACCCCTCTTAGATGCATAAGCCATAGTGACCTGTTATCACTCTTAATGATTGTTCATAAAAAATAGGATATAATTATGCAATACAATTAAATTAATTTGAATATAATTATGAACCCTAATAATTTCCAAAAGTTTATCTCCTAACTCTCTCTCTCTCTCCTGGCCATACCATCCACTTCAATTTTGCTTTTCTGAGCTTGTGAAGGTAATGATGGAGGAGAAAAGGTGTATGAAGTATAAGTTGGACTTGAAACTTGGTTAAAATATGGTAAATAATTTTAGGGATACCAATAAACACTTATAAACCATTTACAATTGACAAATGATCTTCCAAGGTCGTACAAGTTCCTAAAAGTGCTTGAAAAGTGTCATTTTTCCAATTTGGGAGGTTGAACCTACAAGTTTTTCAGTACTTGACTGACCCTAAAAATTATCTAACCTCCCTATGACACAATTTATGTTTATAACCTTATTTAAATGTTCTCTTTTTATATTGGTACATCCAACCCTTCCAAATGGGCCAAAAGGTGGTAAAAAATGTGATTTTTTGCATATAGGAGTCAAACAAAGGTTATAGCATGATAATATGATACAAATGACATCCAAATAATTTTTTAAAATTAAACTATACTATATTATACCTTTGACCAAGTTTGACTATATAATACCTTGTACTTTACCATAGGACTAAACAAGTGAATGTAAGACTAGAACTTAGACAAGGACACATATCACCACATGGGACTCTTTAGGACCATTGTATACCATGAAAAAACCATATGAATGCCCTATGTAAGTTTCAATTTAGAGGGGTTGACCTATTTTGACTTGGGGTCAAAATTTGGTTAACAATTCCAACAAGGCTTCCTCTTCCAAAAATGAAGGAAATGATAAAGGTAAAGGGAAAAATAAAGGATGAAGAGATAAAATAGAAAAAAACTATGGTTAACATAATGAAAATAAAAATTAAAAATAAAACTTGTTTTGTAAATGTTATGGTAGAAAATGGAGTGATGAGGTTTATGAATGCAAAACATCATGGAAAACATTGGAGGCCTATCAAAAACAAAAACACTTGGAAACAAAGAAAATAAGAAAATCTCAGAATCAAACTCGAGTAAGTTCACAAGTGAATTTGTGATTCTCATTTAAGATGAATTAAATAATGCCTTAGTGAATTCATCTTTGGATTATACTTGGGTCTTAGATACTGGTGCCATGCAACATATGAATTTTTGAAGGGACTTATTTGAGGAGTTTTTTAAATAAAGATGTGGTCTAGTATATTTGGTAGACAAAACAAGTATGCAACTTGAAGGAAAATGACAATTTGACTCAAGTCACCAAGGCTTTAGATGTCTACCAGGGCACTTGAGACTACAACATATTACAAAAACTTATTTTTGATTAATATTTGGTTGATGTCCATGACCTATTGCAAAAGTCTCATTTTGGCATAGATTAGTAGGATGTTGGAAAAGGTTGGAAGGTTTGGGTTTACACTTGCCAATCACATTTGCTTAAAATTTTCCAAGGATTTCTAAAATAACCCATTTTGTGTATATATTGCGATCATTTGAGTTTATGAGATCATGTATCCTTGAGGATATTGCAACCAATTTATCTAATAAAAATCCATTGGGAGAAATTGAAACCAAGAATTCCCATAAGAAGAATTGATATGAGGATACTTGTCATGAGAAGAACTACCTTGGGACTTAAGCAACATCATAAGAAGTAATTAAATTTACTTGAAGACTAGGTTAAGTGTTAAATTATCTTTGAATGTGAAAGAATATAAGTCATTCTAGGGATAAAATTTTTGGAAATGGTTGCTCTTAGACTTATTGCTCTAATAATCATGATTTTAAAGGCTCTTAACTACAAATATTATTAGCTATTATCATAACCTTAGGATCTCAATAATGGTTTCCATGTTGCTTATGGCCTTTATTCAATTGACCACTTGATAACACTAATTGATTACCATTTAATGCCTAAGAAATACGTATTTGAATTTTTACCTACTGGTGGGTGGTATGTTAAGTATATAAAATCAAGTGTTGTAGGGAATGCCCTATTTGATCTTAGCTTGAGTACTACCTTGAATTGCATACTATTGATATATCAATATGTATAAGTAGTTATCAGTTGAGGATAGTCAATAGAATTTGGAGGCACTTACAAGAGATTTATAGGAAGTTGTGCTTCAGACAATGAGGTAAATATCTTATATAAGTGTGGCATGACTGTAGCATGCAAAGTTTTAGAATTAAACTTTACCCATTTGTGTTGAACATGACTCAATATGAGATGAAAATACAACCTTACCGTGTGTATTAAATCTTCACTCCCTTTAGTGTAATGTTCTTATCTATGTGAGGATGCATATTAAACTACTCAAGGTTGGTATGGGGGACTATATAAATAACATACAACCTCTGTGAAATGTTAACATCTATCCTATGCTAAATAAATAACATTTAGAGGATTTGAATGTATTTAGAAAATTTGTTTTTATGAACTAAGGTTGTGAAATGATAAGAATAAGAGTTAAAAAGAGTTAAGAAGTGAAATTATATTTTGTTCCTTACTCCTCTCTTCAACCAAAATATCAATCATCAATTTCCTTGAAATAAACAATCTCATACCTAAGCCATAATTTCTCTTGATGATATTAATTGCCCCGTGCACTCAAACTTGCTATAATAGATGTTGATGACAATAGGCATGGACCATGTAGAGGTCATATTAGTATGAACTTCCAAAATCAAAATTTTAATGTTACCTTAAAAACCTATAGCTTTCTTGAGCATGTTTAAAGCCCATGTGATGGATCTTATTTAATGGATCTATATTTTTTTGGATGTCACATTATACATTGCGAAACTTAGGTTTGTCTCTTCATTTCTAGGGATTTGATAATATTTTATTAAAATATTGTATACTTAACCTAAAATTTAGATGTTATCACTTTAAATGTGCACCCATTCGAGAATGACTCTTATGCACAACCATGTCACACTTTTGCACCTAACGCCCTTGACTTTAATGCTTCAGATTAATTTAGTGCTTTGATGTAATGATGGGATCATTCCCCAAGGTGTGGGACTCTTGTTATCCTTGGGATGAACCTTTAAATAAGGTAAAATTCATTCTAATCTAAGTGCATCTAGTTTAGGACAAGCACAGTGATCTATAAAGAGCAAAAGGGGAATCCACGACTAATGCAAAACTTAATATCAATAAAGGAAAAGGGGGAGAGAGGGTAAGAGGGTTGTTGAAAGGAAAAGAAGTGATACACCAAGAATAGAGTGATCACCTCACCCACTTGATGGCACAATAAAACTAAGGAACTAAAAGCACATAATATTCAAATTAGACACCCAATGCATAAGTATTTCACATGGAGGTATGGGAACACAACACAATGTTAGGAGGTATGAAAAATGGTCCATAGATAATGCCTACATAGACCCATTTATCCACATCATGTGGGATGCAAAGGACTCTAATTATACATAGAGGTGTGAAGGGAGGATGAAAATGAGAAGGAAAAATATCCTTAGACAAATATCAATAACTGTTAATGCACACAGAAGATAGAGCATGAATAAAGGTAGTTCAATTCTTATGAATTTCAAGGCCTTAGTCGATATTACAAACTCAAATGGGTAGATTTTATTTTATACAAAGGAGAGAGCTCCCATTTATAATAAAGATCAGGTTTTATATATAGATTTGGGAAAGATCCTACATAATTAATTCATCATTTGAGATGGTAGATAGGAAATTTTAATTTGAAAGTTGGTGCTCAAAACTCTAGGTTGATCAAGAGAACAAAACTCCCACACAATATTTTTTGTGAACCATGCTCATTTAATTTGGGCTAACAATTTGATCATATAATTATATGGAAGGTCACTGCTGGATCTTCAAATAATCTACGTGTGCATCAAGGACATAAGTACACTTCTATAGTCAGAAGAGATGTGTGTGCATGTTCTACCCATCTACCAACCACCTTTACATATAATTATACTCTAACTCAGATTCACTCAACATCTAATTAGGCCCAACTACCACCTTTTATTATTAACACCACCTATCAATCCACCTGGACTTATTTTATGATGTGGAAGCTACATAGGTTTTCTTTAGATTTTCTATGTCATCCTTACGTGCACAGTAGATTTCTACTTGTGGAAGGTTGGATACACAGAGATGTTGGGGAATTGTGAACCCATGAAATGGAACAAAGGGTAATTTATTTATGAAAGGTATAAGGCCTTAATCCTCCATGCTCTTATCCCCCTTTTGGTGATTTGGAAAGTTTGCACCTTACAATTTGGAGCTTACACTAGATTGTGAAGGGAATGGTGCGCAACACAATCACAACCTATAAATCATGAAAGCACAAGTGTGAATATCTATGATTGAGCTTGAAACTGCATAATTTAGACATGATGAGTTTCTTGGATAGGATTGTGCAAGAAGGATAAGATCTCATGGGTGCACTTATAATTAGAAACTAAACATTATGTACTTTTCTCTTACTACTACTTGAAGTTTGGGAACCTTGCACGCTTGACCTATAGGCCTATAGTTTTATGTTTTGTATTAGGGTGAAAAAATATCTATGTGGGGAATGTATTAATGGTTTTTTAATTGACACACATAGATACCTAGTTGATGTGTGAATCTGCACTAGATGACAACTTTGGGTGCTTACAGAGAACATCTATGTGCTAGCTTATATTTGAGAAACCTGATATTGTGTAAGCATAAAAACCTTTCATGGGGTCTTATAAGCTCCATGTAGATGGGGGTGAATTGAAAATTCAACACTTTTGGTGACCTCTATGCACTGCTTGCCTATTAAGTGGGAATTTAGAGGCCTTAGGTGATCCATTGGGTATAGAGTCATCTATAGCTCCTTGATTTCTTACCCTTCATGAAATCAACTGTGACAAGCCTACTTTATATTAGAAGAAAATGAGATACCTTTCACAAGAACAAGTAAATCAATAACCATGACAAACAATACGTAGAGGAAATGAAAATCTAAACTAAGCAGAACATTGTACTCGAGCACTTAGAGGAAATGAAACTAATGTAAACAACAACATATATGCATGATACTTAGGGAAATTAAGACATATAATATACTATTTAAAATATATATATGATTGTTAGAGGTATTACTTGAGATGAATCCTATTGATTAGGATGGGAAACACTTCATCACTTGGATTTTCAAGTTAGTAGGTGTTGGCTTATTTTCAATTATCTATGGTGTATTAGCCACTCCATATAGTATCTAACTTTGTATGATTCCAAACTTTTTCCCTATTTGCATCCCATTTGAGTACTAAGTCTCTTTCATCGAATCTTTTGTTAGCAACATTTTTATCAAATGTCCCTTTTGTTTATGTCTACTAAAGCTCCATGGTACACATGGAATGTGTTTTTATTTCTTCAAGCTCTATTAGCTTGGATAAACTTACTATTATGGAATCACTCTCATGCAACTTTAGCTAATGGGCTAGTTCTAGTGAAAAAAACTCAAGAGATGTAGGCAACCTCGCTTCCCTCCCATAGACTAGAATGAAAGATGAATTCCCTAGCACCCTTTTTAAAATTATTTGATTTAACTAAAGTGATGTATTGAGTTTGGTGTGCCAAGATCACTGGTTGTCCTCCATGATTCATTTGATGATGTAAATCAAGTTGTTGCTCATCAATTCAGATAGGCCATTACCTTGAGGGTAATAGTTTGAGGAAGTGCTCATGTAGATGTTGTGTTTAAATTCCCATTCAATGATTTTGAACCCAAGAAAAACCATTGCATTGTTAGAAATAATAGTGACTAGAATACCAAATCTTGCTATAATGATTTCATATAAATCTAGGATAGAAACCTCATTGGCCTCCTTGAGTGTTATTGCTTACATCCACCTTGTGAAGTAGTCAGTTGTCATGAGGATCCATTTGTGTCCAATGCTTGACCACAAATTTATCATTATCATGAAATCCAGGCCCCATTGAGCAAAAGATTGATTAGCTTGTATTAGGCACAGGGGCAGGGCTACCAACTTCTGCTCCTTATAAAGAAGGCACACTTATTGTAGCCTCACACATGCATGTTTGTATTTGAATAGATTTACCCAATAATATCCAACTCACATGATTTTAATAGTAGTGGTTTAGGTGAGTAATGGCCTCCTGATAACCCACAATAGAACTCTTTAAGGATATTGTTCACATGATCATGTTCTATGCACCTAAAAAAAATCCATTAATGTTTCTTCTAAATAATGCACCAATAAAAATCACACAAGGAATAATTTTTAATCTAAATTGCTTCTACTTGGATTTATTTAGTCCTGTTAGATATGCACCGATCTGAAGGAAAATCCTTATACTCTAGGTCCAACCTACTAGAGCATTATGATCTATTGGTTCAACCTTGAGCAGTGCAAAGACTGCTCTATCTTTAACTTTTACATCCTCTACCAATTGTTCACACAATCCTTTACCTTGCATTAGCTTAGTGATTTAGATATCTACATCATACTCCATCATTTTCATGATCTAATAAAATCTCTTCTCACTGATATCCTTACTATGTAGAAACTATTTTATACTTGAATGCGAAATGATGAGTTGAACCCTATTGTTAGAGAGCATATGCCTAAACTTATTAAGTGACCTTATGAATATGAGGGTGTGTTTATCCACAAAGTTTTAGTGTAAATCATAATATTTGAATGCCTGGGTAAAGGAAGTAATAGGCTACTCTAATTGGTCATTGTTATATTGTGCCAAAATGGCTAAGATGCCTTCATCTCCATCGAATGTGTAAAGGATAAAATACTTATTGTAATCAAGTTTTATCAAAGTGAGAGCTTATGAGATAGCATGAATGATGGCCTCAAATTTGTTTTTTCCTTAATGGGTCCAATTGAATGCAACATCTTTCTTGAACATTATTGTTAGGGGCTTGGTTAGAGTAGCAAAATTTGGCACAAACCTTATGATGAATTTTATTTTTCCTAAGAAGTTCTAGAGGCCTTTATTGTGACCTAGAAGAGGGAGAGATAGAATTAACTCTACTTGTTCTAAATTAATTGTGAGTCCTTATTTTGAGACAATATTCTCAAATAATTTTCCCTCATGGAGAGTGAATACACATTTTTTTGGGTTCAGAGAAATCCCAAACTCTCAACATTTTTCAAAGACTTGCTCTAAATGGTTTAAATGATCTGCCACACACTTAAATAAGACAATGGTATCATCAAGGTAGACCAGGATGATATTGTTGAGGATCCCCTTGAATGCCATGCCCATATCACTTTGAAAGGTGGATCTTGCATTTGTCAATCTAAAGGGCATCATATAATATGTGAAGGTACCCCACTTAGTAGTTGTGTTCTTAAATCAATCGCACTCCTGCACAATTATCAAGTTATAGCATTAGTAACCATCTAGCGGTGAAAACCTCTCCACACCTGTGACTATGTAAAAAATTTCTCCATTAGTGGAGAGGGTAGTGATATTTAAGGGATGCTTTGTTCAAAAATCTAAAGTCCACACAGCCATAGTTATTCATTCTTCTTCCACACTGGAATTAGATTGGCCACCCATGAATAATGTTTGATTGGAAATATTATGTTGGCCTCTATAAGCTTTGATATCTCTTTACTCATTAGGTGATCATGCTTGGGGTTTACTGGACTTTGCTTCTTTCTAACTAGCTTGGTGTCGAGGTCAAGCTCAATAGTATGTTGGGATAATCGTGGGTCATAGCCTCTAAGGTCATGGTAGCTCCATGTGAATATATCAACATATATTCTAATTAGCTGAATGAATTTTTTGATTTCAGACAAAGAGCACACCTTACTAGCCTTTAAGAGCTTGTTATTAGAGATGGTGGTTACCTAATTGAAGATTTATTCCTTAACCATCATGTGTCTTCCATTGCCATTGAGCTATTAATCAGAATTGAAGATACTTTCTAGTGTGACTAACCCCTTAGTCAAATTATCTACCTTTAGCTAAATGATTTGCTCCTCATATTGTCCTTGGAGCCATGACTACTTTTGTGTGCAAAATTTGGCTTCATCTTTCAAGTTAATAATTTGTTCATCAATTTCAAACACCTACCAATTGTTTATGTTGTTTGGGACTATCAGTTTGACCACAAGCTTTATGAGCTATTTGGATTCATTTATTATATTGTGCAGGAGGTCATACTACATGCCCATAATTATGAGCCTATCAACATTATCATTTTATTCCCTCATTATGGAATAGATGTTAAAATCATCAAACCCCTCAATTATGTCCCATGTCTTATATTTGTAAGATTTTAGGAGACTATTCTTGGACATATTTTATGCTTTGACCTAGTTTATGACTAGTTCACTATCCCCAGATGATTAAAACACTTTGATTCCTTTATTTTTTGCTAATTAGAGGCCCTAGATCAACACCACATATTTGATGACCTTGTTTGTGTAACTAAATTGCAACCTGAATATGTCGAAATATTTCTCCTTTTGAGGGGATATCATTACAACACTTTCTCCTACGCCATTTTTAATTTGGGATCCATCAAAACATAACTACCATATGCCCTTTAGATCCTTTTATGCATTTATGAGACTTGGAAATAAGGAGTCCTCTTTGAGAATACAATATGTGCCTAGCCCTATTTATTTTGCATTTCCATATGGGTCAAACTTACATTATTTATGTGCCCATTCATCTAGTAGGTTATCCAAGATCTCCTCAAGGGCCATGGTAGTCTCTTGTAGAATTAAATTCTCTTCCTAGTCAAACATAGTGTAGTTTATATTAGCCAAACTATGGGAGTATGGATTTATATAAATTTTAGAAATGGGTTCAGTCTTTATGGTCATGTTGGTTCCATATCTGGTCTTGAGTAGCATATGCGAATAATTTGAGGATAGATATCCACCCATATACTAAGTTAAATCTTGGGAAAGGCATATAACAAAGTAGGGGGTAAGTCAATGACTGTGATGTCCTGTATGATGGAGAGGCTCAAACATGCATGCAAAGTGAGGATCAAGTCCTTGATGATCCCCATAGTTTTATCTGCTATGTCATCCAATTAGATGATGCCTTTAGATATTGGAGAATATGTTATACCTAACACTTCTATGATTTTTTTGGTCATCCTCGAGCTGCTCATACCCATTTCTATCATACAAATATGTATGATATTCTTACCAATAATCAAATAAATGTAAAATAGGGATGGTTTACTACTTCTTTATGTTTCTCCATCCTTTGGTTGACATAGACTCATAGGAGCAATGGGCATGTTCCATGACAACTCATGTGATTGGAAGTTCCTTAGGGCATCCTATAATAAATTACTTTGAGAAGGAATACCAAGAGCATCCCACATAGTTGATTTTAGGCTAATTCTATTCATTTACTCAGTTATGTTAAAAGGGATTTGAGCCCCCTTTGTCTACAATTTATTTAATGTTAACCTTCTTTCATAAATTTTAACTAATCTGAGGCTAAATCTCTTTCTACATGACTCACTCCATACACATTTGGAAGTTCCCCATAGGTGCCCTACCCTCAATGTCTATGCATGGAACTTAGGACATAGAAGTTGAGGGTGTGGAAGAAGGAAACTTTCCTCCCATTACCCTCCTTTTAAATCTTGTGTTGAAAGTTATTTCAGTGAATTTTAGCTTATATTTCAAGAAGGGAAGAAGAAGAAACTAAATACAAGTATGGCTGGAAAACCTATTTGATTGTGTGCATGTTGAATTAGATGATTATGAAGAATTCCTCTTTGGCTTGGGAGGATGAGATGCAAATAAGACAACACTAAAGCAAATGGTTGGTTAGATAGATATCTGAATGGATTTCCTAGCGCTAGCTAGATCCCATAAGCAAGAGTTTTTTTAGGGGCTATCAATCCACACATTTAAAAATATTTTTATAAAGAAAATGATAAAATACTTGCATCAATAATCAAAAGGTACTGAAATTGAACACAAGAAATGATTGCTAAAGAAATAGACTAAAAATGACTAATATAGCAATGAACAATTCAACACTAATGCTAAATGGGTCAAGTGTGCTTTAGAACATCAGGTAGGGGTCTGTGAACAGGTAGGGGCACAAAAAATTAGATTTGGTTGAGGGTAAGAAGGTGAAAGTAACTTTTTATTTTTTTCTATAGTGACCATCGACAATTGGATAGAGTATCGATGGTTACTATGTGTTGGCTGTAGGTAATAAATACCAAATTGATGGGATCATAGAGTTGGATTCTAAGAGATGGATTGGTGATGGGATGATTACAAAATAGAAATAAATTTAATGATTATTAGAAAACAAGTACTTATCTTGGTGTGAGGTTGATTGGTGATTGATTGAGGTGGTTGGCCTATTAGTGGATTCTAGCATGATTTCAATAAAGTAATGGTACTCGATGCTTTGGTAGAGCGGTGATGACAAGTTGGCTCTCTAATGTGATGTATGCATCACTGGATCATTGATGATGATTAACCTATAAAAAAGAAACTTTGGATGCACAAGCTCTTGATAATAATTGTAGATGATCTTCACCTTCCTACTCCTCTCTTTTTATATGCAATAAAGGAAAGGTACAACAAGATGTTAACTGGGATTTCTAATTTTAAATCATGCATGTAGTGGATCACACATGGATTTAGATGAGTTATTTTTAGAAGAGCAAGGTGGGTGTTTACATGTAGTTGTTGAGGTTGATGGACCATGACTGTCGATGGTCAGGGTGACCATTGGTAGTCTAGGGATAGGGTACAAAGAAGGTAAAAAGGTATGTTAAATTAGTTGGTCAAACTGACCATGGTTAGGTTTGGTTAGGGCTTAAAGGGTCAAATTGATCCCAAGGGGGTCCTTCGGTGGTCCAAGGGTGTTTTAACATTCAATATCATGGTGTGCAAATTTTTTGTGTCTACATTTTTCCCCTTTTTGTTATGTGGCTTTGAATCAACAAGCTATAAAACAAAAATAGATTGCTGGTCAAGGTTTGGTTGCCCTGAGTATGGGAGGAGGTGTTCCCCCTCAAACTGAGAGTCGATGAGGTAAAATAAAATTGAGTATGATTTTGATAAGGTGGATGAATGTGATGATGAAGGTGGACATCATGAAGGTGGGTGATAGGTTGGGAACTAAAGTGCAAATATGCACATAAAGTGTGATAGCCAAGATCACACATTGACTAGGTTGCCATAACTGGTAAAAATAAAGATTGATGTTAGAAGGACAAGTGACAAGTGGACCGTGTGATTACATTTAGGCATGGTGGTTAGATACACTCGTAAATGTAAGTCTCATAAGTGATGTTTATGTTTTGATGGGTATCCAAGGCTGGAAGTGATCTTAAGGAAAAACAAATGGGTCAGGTGTCATGAGTATCTAAGGTAGAAAGTGATCTTGAGAAGACACAAGTGGTCTGGTATGTGTGAGGTGGCATAAGGTATATGGCAATGTTGTCATTGTGGTCAAAGAACCAAGAAAAATTTATTACAAAATACACGCTAGGTTGGGCCAAAATGGCCCAATGGTGAGGTGTTGAGGTGATCATGCTAGATAGAGAAGGTGGTCTCCATGGTTGGTTTATTGATGAGTTGTGCATTAGAAAAGTTTGATTGAAGAGATAATTTGGTAAAAAGTGAAGACCCTAATCGTCGATGGTCAGGGATCAAAGTGTGATCGTCAATGGCCACCCTAACCATTGATGGTCAAAGTGAGAACCCTAAAAGTCTGATGATTAAAAGTAATTTTGAAAGTCATTTTGTTCATTTTAACTTGCTCACTTTTAAGCTTTAACTTTTGGCACTTGTGGCAAAAGTGTTGACAATGACTTTTGGGTAGGTGAGTGATTGAGGAGTGGACCAAAGGGACCAAGATTGATAAAATTTAATCAAGTAAGGATGTAGGGTATATGTGGATGCGGATGAGGACAAATAGGTCTATGGATTACTCCTTGATGATGGTCAAGGAATGAGGTAGGTGGTGCCCTTAAATTGATAGTTTAGCTTAATTTTACAATTGCATTGGGTTTTAAGGGTGGTTACTTGATTGGTTGGGTTTGAATGGGTATGCCCTAGTTAGGGTTTGTTTGGTTTTTGTTTTTAATGAATTTGATGGGTAAAAATGAAATTGGGAGGGTAGGTAGGTTGGGGGTGGGATAGAGATCAATGTGAGGGTAAGGATTTGGTAGATTTGGGATGTTTGGGTGGGTTTCAAAATAGGGTAGAGATCAGGGTGAGGGTATAAATTTGGTATATTTGGGGTGTTTGGGTGGGTTTTAGGGTAGGGTAAAGGTTGGGGGTTTTCTATCGATAGCATACACAGTGACCATTAGTGGTCACCCTCACTGTCAATGGTTGAAGACCATCGATAGAGTGCCACCTAACCATCGATAGTCATAGTGATCATTGGTGGTTGACTGAATGGTAACTAGGTTTGACAAAAATATTGAACAAAGATATGTGTATAATAGTTGTTAATAAATGTTTTTTAAATTTTAGAAGTTAGAATGGGTATATAGGATGCTAGATCTATTTTAAACATTTGATTAAAGTGTTGGGGTACTATTTGTAAGTGAAAACTAGTAGTGAGTATGAGGTAATAGAGTTTAGTTTTTTGGGAACTAATTTGTGTTTTTGAATGAATGCTTATAGGCTCAAGAGTAGATACAGATGCACAATAAAGTGTTTCACATCTTCATAGAGATCCTTCAAGGGATGACCCTAGCTGATTGGGCCCATATGGAGGTCAGGATGAAAGTGATGTAGCACTACCAGGACATTCCACATGATGATCCATGATCTTAGTTCTCATTGAGAGATGGGATCTAGATATAAATACCTTCTTACTACTAATTGATGAGATCATGATCCTACTAGAGGACATGTATAAGATTAAATGGTTACCCCTATGGGGTGATATGATCTACCACATAGAATAGGAGTGTAAGGATCACCTTGAGCTATTATACAGTGATGATCATGATTGAGTCAGATGGCATGCTAGGGGCTTTAGCTACAACATGCTATATGAGAGGGTGTTAGTCAAGAGGAGATTCATGACTATATTGATGATTATTGTTTCATGTTTTTCCCTTCTTTATTCGAGCAATGAGAGCTTCCCATACTTGCTATTGGGGGTGCTAGTTGAGTTGCTACTGGGGTGGACTATATTCTGCTAGGTACCTATTCTCTTGGTGTAGATATACAAGGAGATATGGGGATTTAGGACCCATATGAGGTATGACATTAGTATAAATCTTATTCTACACTATTGGGCCTATAAGATATAGACTAAGAATTTGACTCAAGAAAGGATGGTTAGTATTGTGTTAGTTTTAAAATGAAAACAAAATGAAAGAACCACACTAAATAACATAACATCTCTAGGCCTAGTCACTAGGGGGAGCTTAATGAGGAAAAAACATTTGAAAACACAACTAAAAAATGGAAATAAATGAGAGATATGAACACAAAACACAAATTTCGTACCAAATGCTTGATTGTTCCAAAAGGCTCCTTCTTTGGCTTCCTTAGCTTGTGCTTCAAGAGATCTTCTTCAATGGAATGTGGCTACCTTCATCTCCTCTTGGCACCTTTAGATTTGGCTTGGCTTGGCTCAACAATTTGGTATTATAACACTAAAATTCAATTATTTTGGAATGATTTAAGCATTATAACTTTGCTCTATCCAAGCTTTTTGTTATGGTTGTAAAGCCTCCTATGTATAGATTTTTCAAAAGGGATTGGATCAACCATGACCATCCATCTCAAGATGAAGATGTGTAGCCATGAATTAATCTAATTATGCAAATAAAATCCATAAATACCCTCATTATGATTTAGGAATAAGGGGCATTAATGAGGCATGGGAGGGCTTAACCCTAATATTTTATGCATTTATGGCTTGTGGATGCCACCCCATAGAAATGATGTCATTTGTTGATGTAGTTATTCAATATCAATTTACAAAAATAAATATTCAACAAGTTTCATGGAAAATTAACTTAAGCTCTTAATTCATATTGATTAGTTTTAAACATGATTTATCAAATTTGGTGCAAATCTTGGCAATTGGTACACAAATTAATCAAATTGGTCAAAATGTCATATTTTTGGCTCAAATTTTGACTGGATTAGAATTGAAAGGCGATTTTAGATGTATTGAATGAATTATCCCATTTAGGATATTGTCAACACAAATAAAAAAGGTACATATCTCATGCAAGAAAATTGGTAGAAAAGAGCAATCCAGAACACCCAGGTGTGAAAATATCATTTTGACTCAAAATGATCTAATCAAAGTTAGTTACTTCATAAATTTAATTTCCTCATTTAATGATACTATATCCAAAATCAACACTTGAATATGATAAGTTCACATCATTTAGTGCGTTTTGGCCAAATTGTGCATTTTTGATAGAAATTGGTCAAAAGCATGGTTGGAGGTCATTGGTGGATAGTTTTAGGTGTCTACAGTTTGCCCTTATTTGGGAAGGCATTGCAAGCTATAGGCACAGTAACATATTATTATAAAATAAAAGGTCCTATATGCCAAAAAGAAGATGATGATTGAAGAATAAAGCTCCAAATGGTTTTTGAAAAGCCTATGATGATGGCCCCTCGAGGGAGTGGCCGTCACATATGTGGATGGACGATCCCTTGAAAATAAGTAATAATAAAGGTGAAAGTAAACCATGGTTGAGATTAATCCAAATGAAAAAATTCTTACATGCATTGATTTTAAAAAGTATACTAATTTGCCAAAAGGCGGTTATAATCAGGAATAAAAGTTAAAATAATGATTTGCCCATAGGTGGTTATAATCACTAGGATGACCTAGATTGTTTGATAAAGATGATTGTGCCGCAATTAGGGATTATGAGCAAGCATAAATCAAGGATATAACTCAAAATATAGATTAAATATGAGTGGGCACAAACATAGATGTGATGGTCTAATGACTAAAGAAGCCATAACAACCAGGTATATAAGGATGCACAAAGTGTTGAAAGAGATGAATAGAAGAAGATTGATCAATAGAAATGATTTGGTTGTACCTATCAAAGAGGATATGCTCATCCTTATTAGAAATGATACGACTAGAATGGTCAATGGGTTGATTTGATCAAGGGTCAGATGGAAGGATTTGCCAAGGTACCAAGGATAAACTTCAACTCTATTGCTTGTAGACCTTCTTGAAGCTTATTATTATTGTAGCACTTGATGGTAAGCATCATGACAGATCATCATGAATAATATCCTAAAATATGCATAAGGACTAACTCCCAATCCAATAAACACTTGAAAATTATGCATTAATGATAAAAACCAAGATGACAATGTTGACATATGAAGATGGATGGACTCAAGAATAATGTGCAAGGAATCACCCAATAAACACATATAAATTAAGTCAAGGTAATAATTTTGAAAGCAAACAAATAAGAAAATAAATAAAAAATAAACATAAAGCCTAAAAACAAAAAGTAAAAGAAATCATCCTAACAATGACCATGCCCCAGTAAGGCAGATCGAGGATAACTGAATAGGCTTAGACAAGACAAATGTTTTTAGATTTTGAAATGTTATGAATGTGTTTGAAATTTTGAGGTATCTTAACTCTTTAGAGAATTACAATATACCTACTCATAAATTGGTGAGAGCATTTATCTTAAATTGCTCGCAAAATGGTGAGAGCATATGGAAAAGAATGACTAGGGTGACTTTAACATGAATTAAGCATGACCTACTTTGTCTCAAAATGGCATGAAGTCATAATAATTCACAATAAGTTCTCAAATCTGGCAAATGACCAATCAAATGAAAACAATAATGGAAAGGTGATGTGACAATGCATGATAAACAAAAATTTTCCCTAGTTTTCCTATAGGCGGTTATAACTAAGATATAATGGATAGGATCAATGACACTAATTTTCTCATAAGTGGTTATAATTAGTAGCAAGACTAGAGAGACATTGATTTGCCCAAGGCAATTATAATCAAGCTCATATAAACAAACTTGATATAAGATGGAAAATTAGAGATATCTTGCTAGATCAAATATCACACTACTATCATAGACTATCATTATAAACATGGATTTTATCGATTATTAAAACTTGATCAGAATCACCTCTCAAAAAGTGTGGGAAGAACCAAAGTAACCAAGATCAAAATAGGATTGGATAGGATGACTAAAAATTGGCTTTGGTCTAGATAGGAATGATATGGTTAAATGAAATGGTTTTTCTCTAAGAGAATGATGGGTTTTGATAGATTGGATAAAATGGTAAGAGGTTTTCCCCCAAGTGATGGGGTGAATGGCTAGGATATGTGACAATGGAAAAAAGGAAATGTAACAATGGTAATGGCATGGAAATTTGAAATAGTATGGTACATTTTTTTGGCCTAGATGATTATTTTTGGTATATGATTATGTTGTTCTTGTTAAAGTGGAGATGCATGTCCTAATCACCAAATGATACAAATAGAATAATGAATCATGTTAATTACTACCCCACACCTCTTATGAATAGTTACTCTATCAAGAATTGCCTACAGATTTGGATGCAAAGAATGTTGTTGTGATCTTCATTGGTCATTGATTTTATTTCCTTCAAACATCGAGACAAGGTATCTTTGTAGCTTTTGCAAAGGAAAGTGTGAACATGGATGGTAAATAGGGATAAGTGTTGGTTGATAGGTTTAATTAGGAAATGATATGATGGAAGATAATGGAATGTGTAATGGTTTAGAAACAAATGAAGATCAGGACTCTCAGTCACATGTAATGTTACTGATGTTGGATTTAATATAAATTTGGATGTGGTAGGGATGAAGACCTATAAATATGCTCTCAATATGACTACTAATTTTTTTTGTTGTTTGATCTTGAGAGTAGATAATATCTAATTAGGATGTAGATTGGAAGTTATTTTTATTTGATCTTGAATAATGTTTTCATTAAGTAGTGAAGAAATTTTTTGCTCAGCTATCAGTGCCTTGATGAGGTTTACACCAATGAAGTTATCTTGATTGTCCCATAGCACATCTGAGAAGGTTTCACTAATGAACATTGGATTTTAGCTTTAATTATTTTCTAGCACTTCCTAAAAATATTCACTAAAAGCTGCCAAGTTTAAACTTTGATTATCCCATAGTGCCTCCAAGAAGGTTTCAATAATGAATGTTGGCTTTGAACTTTGATTGGTTTCTAGTGTTTCCTAAAAATTTTCACTAGAAATGCTAATTTTGAACTTTGATTATCCCATAACACCTCTGAAAAAGTTTCACTAGGAAAGTATTCTTCTGATACATGAATATGGTCTTAGCCTCCATGCTTTTCCTCCACTACTATGTCTCCATGGATGTATTTCAATAAAATGATATTCTATTGGTCCCAATCAACACTTGTGAGAGATAGAATGTCAATGAAATAGCTAGATTGGTTGGTGGTAATGGCTTGTGAAATGGTAATGGAATGGAGTTTGGTAGCACAATCCTTATAGAAAATACTATGATAACTTGTGTCGATGCTAAAGTATTCATTCTAAAAAAACATAGAAGGATCATAAATTTATTTGTATTGATCTTCTAGGCATACATAACCAATATTTTAATAGTCATGAACGTATTCAGTTTATGAATCTGATTCTAACTCAAGGGATTCTGAATTCAAGGTCGAGATTGATGTTGATTCTAATTTTGATGCTAAATATGTTGTTGGTTCAAAAATAAAACCTGACTCTAATTTTAATTATTCATCTGATGGATACTCTATTACAATGATGTCTTGTTTAATGTTTAGTATTGGATAACTAACAACCTGTGATGGCATAATGGGATCCATAAAGACTAGTTTGTCAAAGTGAGACTCTTCAACGATAGGAAAAAGGTCAAGAAACAACTCTATAGAGACTGGCTTATCAAGGGGAGACTCTTGAAAAATAGGTATATATTTGAGGTAATGATTTTCCCAAAGGAAATTATAATCATTAAGAAGTGACTTAGCAATGACTAGCTCATCAGAGTGAGACTCCTCGATAACTAGTATAGGATCAATAGGTGATTCATCATAGGTTATCTTATCAAAAGTGATTGGTTCAACCAAAACATCTCAGATTGGTTAGTTCTCTTGGCCTTGGTTTCCAATGAGTTAAAAAATACTAGTTTGGCACACAACTTCGTTGTCTAATGACTAGCTTGGTTGAGGTTTGGATGGGATTAGTACTGGATGAGGAATGTCATATGGTTGGATAATGGTAGGGTATTGGGGAGCATGATTAATCACATGAGCTAAAGGATGAAGTCTTGAAATGGTAACAACAAGGTGGTGTGGATCATGGTTGTTCACACAAGCTAAAGGATTAGGTCTTGGAATGATGAAAGGGCATTATGTAGCTTGATTTCTTGCACAAGCCAAAGGACTAGGTCTTGGTATGGAAATGGTGTGACATTATGGTCTTGTAATAGAAATGGTACAATGTGGTAGGGCCTAATTACTTACATAATCTAAATCATCCAAGTTCTCCTCATAAACCATATCATCCTAGTCAGGGATTCGAGTTAGATTGTAAGTTGGTTCTTGACTTTGTTCCCCATATGGAGTATTATAGGGAGAATAATAAAACTCCCTAGAAAATATATCTCTATAGGGGTTTCTAGTTGGATTTTGTGCAGCCATTCTATCATAACTTGGATTTTACATGACTCTACCATAAGTGTAGCTAGACATATCTACATAAATGACAAAATCTCCAAAGACAAAAAGGCTTAGAGGTTTGAAAACTCTAAAACACTATGTTAAAAGGATAAATGGTTCAAACTTGGTCAAAAGGGTAGATTTGTATCTCCTAAAAATGATCTAATCATGGAGTTGTATCTCTAAAATGGTTTGTGCTAAGACTTGGCATATAATAGTCTAACGTCAAATGTCTTATGTCAGATGCCATACACACAAAAGGTCAAGTGTCTGAATAAAAACCAACATGTCAAAGGTCTAGTCCAAAGTGTTCCAAACAAGGTCTAAACTATGAAAGGGAAAAGAGTTGCTAGGTCTTTTATCCAAATGCAAATTTAAAATATAGGCTCAAATAAGTTGTGCTAGGACTTTTAGCCAAACGGCATCAAACTCTAGGCATAAAAAACTAGGCATCATAAGATAGGCATAATAGGATTGATGTGAATTTGATTTAATATAACAAGTTTAGAAACAATTTTGACATAAACCCGACACATAAAATCAAACATAAACATGATCAGTTGGCATAAGCCATAAGGTAAAAGGCTCTTGGAGAAAGGTTGTGTTCTCCCAAATAAAGGCATAAACAATGATGAGGATAGACATTAAACAAACAAATAATCAATAGTCTTCAAATTTGGGTAATCGATTAATCAAAGTTATGCAACCCAAAATAAAAATATCTATGTATCAACCCCATGAATTAAGTCCTAAATAGAAATCAATCAATGTTTGAATCCAAACTTGACAAGGTTAATTGAAAAATCAATGTTGAAGACTAGGATTTGACCAAACAAGCTAGACAAGATTGGATATTATGATGATGCATAAACAAGGTCCAAATGACATATGTGACATGGTATTTAAACAATGGTTTTGGTATAATTCAAACAAGTCTTGAAAAAATTGATCAATATAATGGTATTAGCATGTTATAATTATGTGATCAATGCTATGTTTTAAAGACTTAAAGGCAAAATAGTTTGACATGTTTTGGGCAGCATAACGCTAAACTCCTCAACTCAAATGACACACACAAACAAGTTTAACAAAAATTTCAAGGCACAAGTGTGGTGTAAAATGACCAACATAACACCTCTTTGACAAGGGAGTGGTGTATAAACAAATTGGTTTGGACGTGGTTTATAAACAAAAAAACAAATTTTAGTCTCAAAACATACCAAGCAATAAAGAAAAAGTGACAAAAATACATTAAGTATAATCGCCCTAAATCCTAAAAAAGGTATGGCAAATTGGGGTTGACTAAAACTAATTGGTTTTTGATCATTCTAGATAGATCCCATGCATAAGATTTTTACGTCAACATGCAAGAGAAGCAACACATCAATTAGGTCTATGGCAGTTGGATTGTTATAAAAAGGTATAGCATTTTTTAAAACCACTACATCTATCACGTGTTTAGTGTATACGATGTTTAATATGTTCATATGTCTCAGGCTTAGCCCCAACACTAAAAGAAGGTTTAACCACTCAAACCTTTGATCCCAATGGGGTGATCCCAATTTATATACCCCCCATAGAGAGGGGTTAGAGACAAGGCCAGGAGATGAATTCCTAAGTCAATACTTCCTTAAAGAACTTGTGGGAGGTAATGAAGTCCCCCTCAAAAGCCAAGATGCATTAAATAAATGACATAATAAAAAGACTTTATGGTTGCCTCAAGATCACCCAATACTATTACGAGTTTTTGGGGAGGGCTTTAAATGACATTCTTTCTATGCCTTGGACTAGCCTCAAAGTGTGTTGAGATGGTGATTTTGATCCCAAAAGTTCCCTAAAAGGGATAAATGGGGGAGCATACATGCACATCTCTTTTTTCTAAAACACACAATCAACAAGCAAGTTTGCAAACAATTGAAGTGAGGTTAATTTTGTTGCACTAAATTGAAAGTGTTTGATTAGATTCATTACTATCCCCTTGGGTTTAAGATGTGCAAATAAAAATAATTGCAATCCACCCAAAAAGAAGTTGGTGTTTTTGATCTCAAAAGTTCCCTAAAGGGAATGGATGGGAGAGCATACACACACAACTCCCTATTTACTCAAACAAGTTTATACTAAACAAATAATGAAAACAACCTGCAAAAACTTTGAAGTTTATTCAATTTTATAGCACTAAATGAAACGTGTGGTGGTGTTATTTTATCCCCTTGGCTTTAAGTTATAAACTTTGAAAGAACAATCAAAACATTCAACATAAACATAGAAATTTTTCTCTATAAACCCAAAGTTAAAATGTTTAATTCTTTTTATAACATCCAAAAATAAGTGTGAAAGTACTAAATAAGATTGTTTTAGCACTTGTTCAAGTAAATTTTACAATAAAATGGTCAACACTTCTTTTAGCTTTGAAGCATTTTTCCAAGTGAAGCAAATAACTTTGCAAATTGAGCTCTTGGGTTGGGTTAGGTTACACAGTCAAGTCAGGTTGGTAGTAGATTAGGTTGGTTCATGTTACATAGTCAATTTAGATTAGTAGCCAAGTCGGGTTACACAGTCAATTTGGGTTGGAAATTGAGTTGGGTTAGATTAGGTTACACAGTCAAGTTAGGTTGGGTCAGGTTATACAGCTGAGTCAAGTTGGTAGCCAAGTCAGTTTGGGTCGGGTTACATAATTGAGTTGGGTTACATAGTCGAGAACAAAATTGTGACTTAAAAAAATAAACTTTTGCTCAAATTTTCACCTTCTTTACTTCCACACTCCAAGATCCTACAAGGAAGTGGTTAGTAGGTTATTTGTAGGTTCTTGTTGATCAAATTCATGGGGTGCAGTCCCATCGAACATGCCATTATGTAGACTTGGAATTTGACTCAAGAGAGGATGGTTAGTATTGTGTTAGTTCTAAAATGAAAACAAAATGAAAGAAACACACTAACTAGTATAACATCTCTAGGCCTAGTGACTAGGGGAAGCTTAATGAGGAAAAATCATTTGAAAAAACAACTAAAAAATGGAAAAAAATGAGATATATGAACACAAAATACAAATTTCTTACCAAATCCTTGATTTCTCCAAAAGGCTCCTTCTTTGGCTTGTTCGGCTTGTACTTCAAGAGATTTTCTTTAATGGAGTGTGGCTACCTTCATCTCCTCTTGGAACCTTTGGCTTTGGCTTGTCTTGGCTCAATAATTTGGCATTATAACACTAAAATGTAATGATTTTGGAATGATTTAAGTATTATAACTTTGCTCAATCCAAGATTTTTATTATGGTTGTGAGGCCTCCTATTTATAGATTTTTCAAAAGGGGTTGGATCAACCATGACCGTCCATCTCAAGATGAAGATGTGTGGCCATGAAATAATATAATTATGAAAATAAAATTCATAAATACCCTCATCATGATTTGGGAATAAGGGCCATTTATGAGGCATATGAGGCATTGATGAGGCATGTGAGGGCTTAATCCTGATATTTTATGCATTTATGGCTTGTCAATGCTGCCCCATATAAATGATGTCATTTGATGATGCACTTATTCAATATCAATTTCAAAAAAGAAATATTCAACAAGTTTTATGTAAAATTAACTTAAGCTCTTAATTCATATTGATTAGCCTTAAACATGATTTATCAATTTTGGTGCAATTCTTGGCAATTGGTGCACAAATTAATCAAATTGGTCAAAATATCATATTATTGGCTTAAAATTTAACTAGATAAGAATTGGAAGGCAATGTTAGATGCATTGGATCTATTATCCTATTTAGGATGTTGCTGACACAAAATAACAAAGGTACATGTCTCATGCAAGAAAATTGGTAGAAAAGAGCAATCTACAGCACTCAAGTGTGAAAATGTCATTTTGACTCGAAATGAGCTGATCAAAGTTAGTTGCTTCATAAATTCCATTGCCTCATTTATGATACTCTAGCCAAAATTGACACTTGAATATGATAGGTTCATATCATTTAGTGCATTTTAGTGTGTTTAGGCCAAATTGTGCATTTTTGATAGAAATTGGTCAAAAGCCTGGTTGGAGGTCATTGGTGGCCAGTTTTAGGTGTCTATATAAGCACATCTAGGTGCTAAGGCTGATGGGATTATCATGGATGGGATATATACAAATTGATTTCTTAGTTATTTACATGAGGTGGAGAGCTAATTTTTCTACTTCAAGTGTAGGAGGAAGTGCACATGATGTAGATTGGTTCAGGGGTGTACTAGAAGCACTAGTGATTGGAGATATTACTTGGAGACCATATGTTTAGTTTCTAGTATGGCCTAGCTATAGGAGGTAGACATTATACCTATAGAGTTACAAGTGGATCCTTGGTAGGAGGGATGGGAAGGAATAGCTTATTCCTTTTGACAGGGTTCACAGGTAGTTTACCCTAGTTCAGGGTATTCTAGGCGTGTTCCCTAGATACAAGCATGAGGAATCAAAGATTCTATTTCCAAAGCCACATCTTATGAGGACACTGCTAGATCATGAGGAGTTACCAATTAGGCCATTGATAGATGACACTAGATTTGTAGATGGGTATATGGCATGATACTAGGCTTTATATGCAGTTGTAGATTTTGGTGATGGTGACAGTGGTAGGAGGTTAATGGATGTGGACTTGGCTAGGAGAGGGGGTCAAAGAGAACAAGTATAAAGGGATATCCCTGATGCACATACATGAGCGGTGATAGCCACAACATAGACATAGGTGGTAGCATTACAAGGGTAGGTGGTTACATTACAAGGTCAACTAGCCATTGTGATAGGTGAGAGGTACTAGGATAACGCTACACTAGTCTAGGTTACCCAAGAGTGAGATGCTCTGAGATAGGTCAAATGAGAAGAAGTATCACCAATAGCTCTAGTAGGGACCACTAATATGTAGGGGTACATAAACACCATCCAGGAGTCATGATACTATGAGGCTATAGTATTTACTCATAATCCAATGGATCCCTGATGGGGTGAGTACAAAGCTAGGCTAGCAACTCACACATGTGTAGTGACACCTGGTTAGTGGGTTGCATCTATAGCTAGATAGGTAGGTACCTTAGGATAGGCATTAGGAGGTAGCAATTCTCTAGGAGATAGTAGTACCCCAAGGGCATAGCCATGACATAGTTTAGATATAGTTATATACTATTGTATATCATTTTTTTCCCAACTTACGAGCTAATGCAGTAAGATGTACATTTTGAGAGAGAGACATGTATATTTATTGTATACACTATGATATTATTTGACTTATGAGTTTATATATATGATATTTGTTTATTGCTCATGCTCATGGTCTATGATTTTCTTTAATGTTAATGCTTACGATGTAATGCTTATATTGATTATGGATTATGCTTATGTTATGGATGCTAGACATTGATGTAGACTTACCTAGCTAGGCATGATATGTCTTTTATTTATGGGTATGCTTTATTCCATGTATGTGTATGGTGATGCTTATGACATACTAAGTTTTAATGAGTATATGCTTTAGTATTTGGATTTAGACATGTGATGAAAATGGTTGATTATTTTATTGCTCTTGGACGCTATGGTGTTATTATGCTTGTTATGGATATGATTATGGTTATGTGTTTGCTTATGACACATGTGCATATGCTTAATGTTAATTTTTTTAAAGTTAAAACACATGAGGTAAGTTAATTAACAACACTAGATGGGAGAATAAAGAATATAATCAAGAGACAAATGACATAATGAAAATATAAACTAGTCACAATAGGATAGGAAGAGGGCATGATGATTTTCTTTGGCAAGGACAAAAACAAAAACAAGTTGGATTGGCTTAATGAACATAAGCCATTCAAATGCTTTGCATTAGCATTCGTTAGTTGGTTAAAAAAGGTGTTTGGATCACATAATGTTTATTAAGCTCAAAATCCTTTACTTATAGTGTGTAAAGGAGGGATGGATGAAAATGGAACCTTCGTGTGAAACTAGCGTGCATATTTTGTAGGTTTCCAAAGAGTTAATATAAACAAGTCTATGTCATACAAAGTGTAGATTGATTGATGCAGGAAGTCTAATCATGAGAGTCGATTGTGGCTTTCAATATTTAGTTTTCTTATGAGAGTTGATTGCGACTTTCAAAATTATTATGTTTTTACTTTTTTCTTGATAATGGATCTTTTGTAATTTTCTTAGGAGGGTCAAGGAAGATGATCAATACATAAAGCTTCCAAGAAATTAATCACTTTGACAAATGCTTTACTCAGCCATCCTTAGAGGGAGTGTTCTAAGTTTGTGTGCTTTGTTTAATGCTTTTGATAGCTATCCTTCAAGGGAGCAGTCCAACTTACATTGAATAATTTCAAATATGTTTTTAATAGTTGTCCTTTAAGGGAGTAGTCTGTGTATGCTAGAAATGACCCATGATTTCTATTAGTAAGGATTTTTATTTTTCTCTCTTTTTGATATGTTTGATTTTTCTCAACATAGACTTGTTTATATAGGCTTAAGGGTTCACCTTTATGAAGGCAAAACTAAAATAACAAGAAGGTTGAGTAGGTGTAAAGAGGTTTAGGTGAAAATGATCACGGGAATCCATCTTGGGAAAGGGGCAAAAAGTACCATGAGAATCATGTCATGGGTAGAGCTGTGGTACCCATTGTTCAAGATTAGGCTATGGTTGTGATGCATAATCACATGATTTAGTTTTAATTAGTTGCCCCTAAAATAGGGAGATTAATGTGGTTGAAATCAAGGGATAATCTTAAGTTAAAGTAAAAGGTGAACTTGATCCTTCTTAACAAAAGAACAAATGTAGATGTGAAGCATTGAAGGGCTCAAGTTCTGGGTTTCCCTCAAGAGAAGATAATTGGTAAGATCCTAATCCATACTTATGGGTAATGATATAGGGTCCAAGATAATTGAAAGCAAACTTACCCCACTTATTTTTCTCCATATTGGTGACATGATAGTTTTCATTTAGGATGAGGTCTTTGACGTTAAATTATCACACTCTAAGGTATTCATTAGAGGCACGCTTGACACGCTCTTGACAAACATGAAGATGGGTAAGGGTTGATAACTGGCATTCATCAAGTAGCTCAAGCTAGGCTAAGAAGTGATAATGATAATCATCTTCAGTAATGAGAACTTACAAAGATATGTAAAGAGAAGGTATTTGGACTTGGGAAGGCAAGACGACCTCCACCCTAAATACAAAATAAAATGGGGTAGTACCTGTTGGGGTTCTAACACTAGTAAGATATCCCCATAAGGTGAAGGGGATGTACAAATGCCAATCTTGATCGGATGCATTGACCATTTTAGTGAGCATGTTGTTATGAGTTTTGTTAGAGGCCTTGGCCTGCCCATACGCTTGAGGGTGATAGGGTGAGGAGACACTTAACTTAATGCTGAATGCATCACATAGACCTTAGACTTGATTTTTATTAAAATATTTACCATTGTCAGTGATAATCTTGTGAGGAACATCGAAATGGTAGATGATGTGATGGTTGATAAAGTCAACAATCTTATCTGCTTTGGTGGAGACTAAAGGAATAAATTCTACCCATTTGTTAAAATATTTGATCGTAGTGATTATAGAATGGTGTCACTATGAAGAATGGAGGTTAATTTTTCCAATGAGATCTAGAGCCCATTGGGAAAAGGGCCAAAAATTAGTAGAAACATGAAGACTATGGCTAGGTGCATGATGTAGATTAGCATGTTGTTGACACTTAACACACTTTTTCACATAATCAAAATAGTCTTGGTTAAGGGTAGGTCAGTAATAGCTGAGGCAAAGGATGCATTTAGCTACAACGAGGCCACTAAAGTGTCCCTCATAGATTATATCTTGTATTTCCTTGATAGCATGAGAGGCTTCATAACTATGTAGGTAACGAAGGAGGAGACCATCAATGACATGATTGTGAAGAATTCCCCCATAATGGTATAACATGAGGTACTCTAGATAAATGCTCTTCAAGCATTATTGAAAATCCCATAAGGAATGATGGAAAGGTTGAGATAGTCAAAGGTCTGATAATACCAAAGGTCAGGTTGGGTCTCTTCCACATTGAAAATGGTGGGAGAATATGGTTTGACATAAGAAGGTTCAGTAAGTCTGTGGATAATAATTGATATCTTGGTGTTAGAGGGTGCAGATGGGATTTGAGAGGTGAGAGAAGCATTGGTATTGACAAATTTATTGGTAGATCATGGGGTTGATTGGTATGATAGTGTTTAAATGATGCTAAGAGTTCATCAACTAGTTGTTTGTACTATTGCAAAACATCATTCTTACACTGGTAAGAGTCATTGATTTGATTGACCACAAGTTAGGAGTCACCAAAGATGTTGATTATTTTGACTCCCAAGGCTAAAGCAATCTAAAGGCCTATCACTAGGGCTTCGTACTCAGCCAAATTGTTGGTACATTTAAAATTAAGCTTGAAGGACAAAGGAAGAGGTTCACCATCAAAGGGAATAAGGATGATACCAGCTCCCCCACCATATTGACATTTTGATCCATCAAAGAACATGATGACTTGATAGGTGAAGTCTGCTTGAGAGAGGGTCACGATAGACTCATCGAGGAACTCAAGAGGAGGATGTTGATTATCTGTTAATGGTGCTTGG
This sequence comes from Torreya grandis, assembly GCA_037957365.1. Classification (NCBI taxonomy): domain Eukaryota; kingdom Viridiplantae; phylum Streptophyta; class Pinopsida; order Cupressales; family Taxaceae; genus Torreya; species Torreya grandis. Next base: position 2,714,049 of record JARHVA010001778.1, read on the forward strand.
GCCAATTGGTTGGGGATGACTTGCCCCTTAATTAATTTTTGTTAAAGGAAGTCAAGGTCAAAATCTGATAAAAGCATGATCTACTTAGCTAGACATTGGTTTTGGTATGGCTTGGAGTGCATATAATTGAGTGGGTCGGTATTGGTTATGACATAGGTTTTATGGTTAAGAAGGTAGTGGCAAAGTTTGATGGCCATGAAGATCAAAACTTAACAAATTTTCTTGGTATAGGTGTACTAAGTCTCATACTCTAAAAGTGTGTGGATGATGTAGTAGATGGCTTGATCTTTATGTTGTTCATCCTGATGGGAAAGCATTACTCCTATGGAGTGGTCAGTGGTGGAGATATATAGGTAGAAAGGTTGGTCATCCTTAGGAGGGGTGAGGACAAGTAAAGACAAAAGGTAATTTTTAAGTGAATCAAAAGCCTTTTGATAGTCATTATTCCACTTAAAAGAGACATACTTATTCAGAAGGTGGTGGAAGGGTTGGCATTGATCTAAAATTTGGTAGATAAAGTGACAGATGGATTGAAGCTTCCCCTATAAATGATGAAGTTACTTGAGGGTTATTGGAGTAAGCATGTTAAGGATGGATTCAATTTTCACTAAATAAACCTCTATTCCATGAAAGGAGACAATACAACCAAGAAGCTTTCTTGACAAGATCCAAAAAATTCACTTCTTAAGATTAAGGTGGATGTGGTGATGGATATGTCACTCAAAGATGATCTTGAGAATAGCTAAATGATCCTTTTAGAGTTTGGATTTTCTGAGAAGGTTATCTACATAGTCTTCGATAATATTGTGGATAAGGTCATGGAGGATATAAGTCATGGCATGTTGGTAGGTTGCACCAATGTTATTTAGTCCAAAAGTCATGAATCTATAGTAGAAGGTCCCCCATGGGGTGGTAAAGGTAGTCTTGTGTTGATATTTAGGGAAAATTAAAATTTAATTGTAACCTAAATATCCATCCATGAGAGATAACATCTCGTGGCTGGCTATAAGATCAACTAGCTAATTGATGCTTAATAAAGGGAATTCATCTTTAAGGCAAGTAAGGTTGAGGTCACAAAATTCCACACAAATGTGTAGTCCCCTAGTGGCTTTGATGATAGACACACCATTCGAGACCCATTGGGGATAGTCGACAGGTTGAATGAAATTGATAGATAGAAGATGTTGAAGCTCTTATTTGATGAAAAGGGCTATGTAAGGGTGTATTTATCAAACTTTATACTTGATAGGCTTAGCATCACAATTGGTGACTATGTTATGGGTATCAATGGTGGGGTTAATTCTAGGCATGTCACTATAAGACCAAGTAAATGTTATGCTACGGTCTTGGAGGAAGGAGGGGAAGTCCCAAAGTTCCTTGACATTTAAGGATTAGCCAATTTTGATAATATAGGGGTTGTTTGAAGTGCCCAAGTTGATATCCATGAAGGATTATTTCAAAATGGTCAAAGTATTAGGAGGAAGGGATTTATGGATGGAATAATCTGGAGCACCAAGGTAGGTGAGATTGGAATCATCATTCTGACATTGAAAAATGTTAAAGGTAGGAGAGTCATCTCCTGTCATATTAGAATGGGTAAAAGGGATCATTAAGGTTTCCCCCTCCTTTTGATAAGTTAGGGGTCCAAGGATGATTATGTTGAAAAAAAATGTTAGGTGGGATGATGTCATCATCCTCACACGTAGGTGGAAGAGAGGTCGGTGAGGAAGGGGTGTCTTCCTCAATAATGGTGATGGTAGGTGGTTTGATTTACTTCTTGGTGGGTAAAATGAAACCAAGGCCATGCTTCTCATGAGGCTTTCTGGTCTCAATGGAAATCAACTGATGTGGGTCATGCTCATATCATCTAAGACCAAATCCTTTGCAATCACACTTGTGGAGGTATGTCTTGGCAAAACTTGGCTTGTCTAGATAGAAGAAGATGGAGGTGAATGGTCAAGGTAAAGAGGAGGTAGTAGGAGCATTGAGAGGTTTGTCAAGTCTCCCATAGATGAAATAGGTTTGATAGTGTGAAGGTCCAAAGGGAATAATGGCTTTGATAATGAGATCATATCCAGGTTGGTGGTCAAGTTTCCCATACTCTTAGGGAGTAGGGAAAGCATCCAGATCGAAAAGGTGATATTACCTCATGAAATATGTTAGAATGTGGATTCCAAGCAGTCTGAGGTGGGGATATGATTGGAGGGGATGGATGAGCTAGTTGATGCTTCATTGGTAGAAGAAGGTATGACTTCCTCTTTCATGGTTAAAAGCTTATTTTTGGCTAATGAGGGTGTGCTAAACAGAGGTAGGAGGATGTCGTTTGGTTTGTAAGTTAGGTTGTATGTCAAGAAGGGACTTGGGTTAGCTTAGATGGTGATGAATTGATGTTCATGGTCAAATTTGATGCAATGGTGAAAGGTAGAGGGTACAAAACCCATGAAGTGAATCCAAGGTTGGCCTAGCAAAACATTGTATTAGAATTTGCCTTACACTACATAGAAGAGTTTGGGGAGTGTGTGAGGTCTTACATGGATATGAATGATAATTGATTTTAGGGTAGTGGTCATGGTGTCATTAATGGATCAGAAGATGGTTGAGGTTTTGGACATGACATTACTTAGCAGGTTGAGTTGGTTATAGGCATGAGAGGAGATGATATTAATCTAGCTCCCAATCAATCATGACCCATTTGATGCAAATTTGGTTGATGTAAGTAGTAATAAAGAGAGGGGGATCTGGGTTATTAGGATGGATAGAAGGTATTTTCAAATCCTTGAAAGTGACAAGGTTACAAATTTGGAGAGCACCAATAAAAATTATCAGAGGTTGAGGGTCTTCAAGTTAGAACTTTACTGATTGTAATGCCTCGATCATTACTTGGAAATGATGAGGTGAATTAGTAATCAACTCATATAAGCTCATCTTCATCAAGGTTTGGTGAATCTATTTGAGTACCACTCTCTTGATGGAATCAGAGGGGTTGGATTGGGAGGAACCTAAGATAGATACCTTGGGTTTGGATGAAGGTGAAGATGTTTGGGTAGGGTTTGGTTGGGAGGTAGAAGATGGGTATGTCTATGGGATGGACACTTTGGCCTTCCCCTTATCCTTATATTGTGCTCTCATGACCATGTGGATGGTATGGATAGAGGGAGAAATTGGGGTAGGAGAGTTTTTTTGGTTCCTCGTCACTCTGAGGTGAGAGTGGGGGAAATATAGGTTTTGTCTAGTGGTTGTTGGATTGCTAATGGGCTTGTGGGAGGTTTTTCTAGTAATAGATCATCCTCATCATAGATTTGATGGAAAATGGTTTGGAAAGATTTGCAATTTTCCATGTCATGTCCTGGTGTCCTATAATAAGAACACACTTGGTGGTCATTATATTAGATGAGTTTTGAACTAAGAGGGTCAAACAACCTAATAGGGGGTAGGGTCAAGAAAGAAGCTTAAAATAAATTAGAGGTTTTGGTCTTGGTTGGTGAGATGATAGTCTTTTTTAGAGTGGGCTTGGTGGTAGAATATTTGTTAAGGTAGTGATCTTAGTTGATGTTTTGGGTTTTGGTAAGGCAGAGGTTGATAGGTTGAAGGTAAGAGGTTTTAGGGTAGGTAGTTTGGTATTTGATGGCTTGATGAAGATAGGTGTGTTCAAAAGAAAGTCTGATGGTGTAACCAACAACAGTGGTTGGGTTTTGGTTGGGATAACTAGTTTCCTAATCAAAGTGGAGGGATGAGGCCCCAAAATAGAAGGCAAGGTTGAGGGAGGTAGAAGTTTGGGCCTCTGGCCTTTTTCTAGATTTACTTCCTTGGTTAATTTGGTTTGGAATTTGGTTGTTGGGTTTGGTGAGGTAAGCTCTAATTTTAAATATGGGTGATTAAGTCTCTATGTAGGGAACGTACCAATGTTTTTGGTTGGTTTGGCTAGAGAAGGTGATTTGTATTTTGGGGTTTAAGTGCATTGGATGGTTGAGAAATTGTTGGGTTGGTTTTTATCAGTTTGGTTGGTTAGTTAGGGGTTTGGAAAATAAGAGTGGTGGGTTGGTTTGCTACAGTGGTGGTTAGAGGTTCTTACTTGATGATGTAAGGGAGCCTAATTATTGATAAAATGTGTCTTGATCCATGTTAGGATTTGAGACAAATTTCAATTTCTACACTAACCTAGAGAATGGTTTATAAACTGGTTTTGTTCCCTAGATAGTGGAATTGAAAGATACACCCATAGGTTGAGAAAGGGGAATGGTGATCTCATCCTTTTCCTCAATAAAAAGAGGCAAGGTTTCATTGAGTGAATCCTTTGTGGGAAGTGAAACCATAGAGGATTCCTCTTCGAGAATGATATCTAAAGGGGTAGTAAATTTCTTGGTGGTTGAGGGAGAAGGTAAAATGGGTGCTTGTTCTAGTGTATCAGTGGAAGGAGGGGTTGATGGCTCCACTACCTCAATAAGTGGATTAGGAAAAAGGGGTGATTCCTTAGTTTGGGTCTCCAAAATAGGAGAAGGTAACTCCACTACCTCAATAAGTAGAGAGGGTAAAGAATAGATAGATTGGGTGGTAGGTTCTTCAATAATAAACATGTTAAGAACCATATTGACAGTATGGGCATCATGAGAACACTCAACCTTGTTGTTCTCATTTTTGGTAGGTGCATGATTTGGGAAAGGTTGCCTAAAGATGTCAAGGGCTTGGTTTTGAGGTGTGTTGGGGTTATCCAACACAAGCCCCCCCTTGTCAATGAGAGATTAGACAACATTCTTGAAGGTATTACACCTACTAATGTCATGCCTAACTACTCGATGGAAAGCACATAGATCATTCTCATTGTACTAACTAGGTATAGGGTGAGAAGAATCAAATTGTTGAGGTGGTTTATAGGAGGAAGATGTATGATGTTGGACTTCAATAACTTCTCTAGGATTGTAGCATAAGATTCTTAAAGTGGAGTAAATTGATTCTGAGTGTTCTAGTTTTGGTTTCTCATGTTTTACTTTGAGGAGCTAGAGGAATTTGGTAGGTTGATAGATGGTCGAGAAGTGGATTTAAATATAACCATGTTTGTAGTTCCCTTGCTTTTGGTCTTGGTGTTGGTTTCACTATTTGGTTTAGAGGAAAATGCCTCATTGGTTTTCTAAGTAAAGTTTTAATTTTTTAGTTTTATCTTTCCTTTGTTGATGGCTCTATTTTATAACTTACGTGTCATATAAAATATTTGTCAAAAGTTATGAAGCTCTAGACACACAGTGTAAAAGAGATGTGATCGGCACATGCCCAAGCAAAAAGTTCTATCAGTTTAGGTTGGGGTAAGGGGAAGGAAACATGATTGATTAGGCTCCTTCAACGAGCTACAAAATTAGAAATAGATTCATCATCAAATTGCCTGATAGAGTAAAGGTTAGTGATGGAAACCTTCTTGGAGATATTTATGAAAAGTGATCCAAGAAGGTTTGGGCTAGCTAGGTGATGGTGAACAAAAAGTGTTTGTTTATGTCACTATACCAGTCTAAGACTGGATTGGATAGGGACATAGGGAAGGTATGAAGAAGGAGGGAATCATTGTAAAAAATTAGATAACATACATGCCTAAATGACCTAAGGTGTTGTTGGGGATCCTCCTTACTCTGAATAATAGATAACCTGGGATGTTCCCACAAGGAGGATATGGTCTGATAGGGCTAGATGGGTGAATGGATTTGTAATATATCTGATCATATGATAAGACGTTGTGAGCTCCAAAAATGGATGACTCTAGGGTAGTCATTTTATCCATGATCATCTTTATGAGGTATACTTAGGGTTGTGCACCCAAAAGGTTGTAAGGTGCATACTATTATGGTGGTTGGGTAACATACTAATAATTGGTTAGAGGTTAAGAAGCTACCACATATTTGCATGTGGATATTGGTGGTTCAGTGGAAGCTATATAGGGGTAGGTGGATGCATGTGGTTGGGTAGTAGGTAGAGGGACATGACCTTATGGGTAAGGGATGTAACCCGAGTTTGGTGCAATGGACACCTATTGGGTTGGATTGGTGGTTAGGTTGGTGATTAAAGGAAGGGTGGTGACCCTTGTGGTGATTGGTGGTAAGGTAGAAGATATAAGTAGCATGAGATTTTGAATTAGGGTAGCAGTTAGAAAATTAGAGGTAGTTGATGGAAGGTTGGGAATGCTAGTGGTAGGTACTCCCATGGTGATGGGAGTATAGGTGGCTAGTGGTTGGGTTGTTTCTAAGGTAGAGGAGTTGTTGGTGGGGGTGGAAGGTATAAGGGTGTTTATAGGTTGGGTAGATTGGTTTTCCATAGTAGTTTTAAAGGGGTTGTTGGTGGATGAAGAGGCTTGGGTAGTCAATGGTTAGGTGGTGACTGTGGCAATAGAATTTTTTCTCTTGAGGTGGCAAGGCATGCCATAAGGTGGGTTTATAGGCAAAACCAAAGAAGGGGTATGGTGAGTCATGGTGTTAAGGTAATGCTGAAGGGCCACAGGGTTATTAGCTAGGAAGGTGGAAAAGTTTGTATCTCCTTGGGAACTTCCCAAGGAAAAGGACTTCTTGAAAGGTGAGGACAATCTACTAGTTCAAAGATGTATTCCATGGATGAGGAGGTAGAAGAGTCTAATTGGTTTGGTTATGGGTTTTACTTTGCTAGATTCTTTCATTGTTGGTGGGTTAGAACCATCCAAGGTAAAGGAGAGAGAATGCATAAACAATGTCACCTCTCAAATAGAGAAAAGATAAAATATGATCAAGAAAATCAAATCACACTCTAAAAAACACATTAAGTCCTAAATTTCATTTTAGTCTCTCTCTTGGCTTATGCCTTAAGCTTTCAAAAAATTGTGTGACTGAAATTGGCTTGTAAATTAGGTACTAGAAAAAAAGTCTATTGTTGGTTTCAGACTGTGTTTAGGCTCTCAAAATGAATTCTATATTGGGAATCAATACATGGCTAGGTATTAGGGTCTACCCCCTCACTTCACCCACCAAAATGATAAGGGTATCAAGTGATTAGCCAATATACTAATTTTTAGATTTTATACTCAACCAAAGAGCTAAGTTGGTTCTCCCCTTAGTAATGACCTCCAAGTAGGATTACCAAGAAAGGGTAAGGTGACCTCTAGGTGACGAAATCCTAGTTGGACCTTGTCTCAAGTTTGTTCGATGTTTAATTGATGAAGGTGGTTTGGTTTAGTGTGTGTAACAAAAGTGCTGATACGATCGAATTAATTTACCTTAATTTAAACTATGTGAGCTAAACTTGTAAGCAACTAATGTATGCAATAGAATTAAAGCCTAAAAGAAAATTTGGTGTCATTTATGAGCACATAATTAAGAGAAAATCATATAGATGCAAACAAAATAAAACTTGAGTAAAGACTCAAGGTCCCACCGAGCATGCCAGAATGTTTCAGTGAAGTTTAGCTTATATTTTGAGAAGGGAAGAAGAAGAAACTAAATATAGGTATGGTTAGAAAATTTATTTGATTATGTGTGCATTGAATCAGATGATTGTGAAGAACTCCTCTTTGGCTTGGGAAGATGACTTGAAAATAAGACAACACTAAAGTAAATAGTTGGTTAGATAGATAGTTGAGTGGATTGCCTAGAACTAGTTACATCCTAGAAGCAAGAGCTTCTCTAGGGGATATCAATCCACACATTTTAAACAATTGAGTTTATAAATAGAATGATAAAATACTTGCATCAATAATCAAAAGGTATTGAAATTGAACACAAGAAATGTTTACTCTATAAACAGGCTAAAAGTGACTACTATAGCAATGAGTAAGTCAATACTGGTACTAAATGGGTCAAGTGTGCTTCAAAAAATTAGGCAAGGACATAGAAAATTAGATTTTGTTGAGGGGTAAGAGGGTAAAATTAATTTGCTATTATTTTTTTCCATAGTGACCATCGATGATTGGGATGATCGTCAATGGTTAAGGTGACCGTAGATGTTTGGATAAACTATTGACAATTGAGACAACCATTGATGGTTATTATGTGTTAGATGTAGGTAATAAATGTCAAATTTATGGGATCATAGGGATGGATTATAAGAGATGGGTTGGTGATAAGCTAATTGTGAAATAGAAATAAAGTAAATGAATATTAGAAAACAAGTACTTATCTTGGCATAGTTTGATCTGGTGATTGATTGAGGTGGTTGTCCTATGGGTGGATTTTAGCATGATTTTGATAAAGTAATGGTGCTCAATGCTTTGATAGAGTGGCATTACAAAATTGGCTCTCTGACGTGATGGATAGATCATTGGTCATTGATGATGATTGACTTGCAAAAAAAGAAACTCTGGATGCACAAGTTCTTAATAAAAAATGTAAATGATCTTCACCTCCCTGCTCCTTTATTCTTATAGGCAAGGAAGGAAAGGTGCAACAAGATGTTAAATGGGATTTATAATTTTAACTTGTACATGTAATGGCTTGCACATGGATTTAGATAAGTTATTTTTAGAAGAACAAGGTGGGTGTTTACATGTAGTTATTGAGGATGTGGACCCTAATCGTTGGTGTCAAGGTGACCATCAATGATCATCTTGACCATAAATGATTAAGGGACAAGCTAAAAAGTGGGTAAAAAGGTAGGTTAAGTTAGTTGGTCAAACTAAGCATGGTTAGGCTTAGTTAGGGGTTGAAGGGTCAAATTGGTCCCAAGGGGGGTCTTAAGGTGGTCCAGGGGTGTTTTGACATTCATAATCATGATGTGTAGATTTTTTATGGCTACAAAATCAAATGGGTTACTTCCTACACTTGAAATTTCATTTTGATTCACATAATTTAAGTCATCCTCTTTCCAGTTCATGGTCTCTACTCCTGTACTTGCATTTGAAATTCCTCTCCTTACGGAGCTAACATATTTGGCTATCTATGAGGTGATGATGCATTTTACATCATAGGTGCTTGATTAAAAACTCTATTTGAATATGTGGCTAATCAAATGAAAAACATCATTCATAGTCTCGTGCCATATTTTTTTGCATGATCACGAGGGCTCTACAAGTGTTAGTAGTGTTAAAATTTTGCATATAAAGTGGTATATTATATGCAAGTTTATTTTGAGATTATGTACCACCTCTATAGGAGGGATTATTTGATTGATATGGTTCATTTAAGGTTTGATAAGGTCTAGAGTGATGTGCTTGCTACCTTTTATGCACTACTAGCTCATTTTCAAAGCTCTGTATAAAGATTTAACTTCATGTAACTCACTTGAAGGTGCAACCAAGGGAATTGATGGGCTAGTTATAATAGGAATGGGTGATAGGGTCATAAAAGAGGGAAATGTAGGTTAACTTATAGATGGGGACTTAGGAAACAAAGGCATAGGGGGTTTAGGTGTAATTTTCCTTACTTGCATCAAACAATTCTCTATGCACATAATAACCTCATATGCATATGGTAATATTGTGTCTCCCATAGATTGAATCATCATGGACACATCATTGTTCAACACTCTTAAAAAATATTAAAATTTAGTATTAAAAGAAGGTTTTACCAAAGGTAGTAGTCGATCCCAAGTATTGTAGAATTTGAAGTTGAAATCGACCATTTGCTTGTGAAAAACTCTTTTAATGGTAGTGAGTTGATCGATCAATGATAGGTGGTCACTTTTCTCCTCAAACTATTATATAATCTCACACCTAGCTCATCCTAATTTAGAATAGTACCATGATATAAAATTTGATACCATTTGAGTGTTCTTCCTTTCAAATAAGTAAGGATTTAGATTGTGACGTTATCTTTGGTTACATTATAGAAGGAATACATATTTTTAATGTATTTTATGTGTTCTATAGGGGTAGTAGAGTTATCTCCAATAAATTAGGGGATGCTCTTAATATCAACTACAAAAATGTCATCATATTGGGGGAGGGCCAATCAACTGCCTCCATCTAAGGGAACAAAGGGTTGATTTCTAAGAGTAGCCATGAATGGGATCAGGGATAGTCTTTCTCTAAGTGTAAGGAATCTACTAAATGGGTGGGTAGACTGAGCTCTAGAAGAAGATTTTCTTGAATTACTTGCCTTATTAACAAGGGATAATTATGTTTTAACTCTTATTATTCTAGTAGGTATAGGTAATTCAATAAAATTAAAATCAGTACCTCTCGAAGATGATCTTATTTGTCTTGGCATGTAGGTGAAGCACTGATCTTTTTAAACCAGAGATACTTGGAGTCATTAGGTTATATGTATAGTATACTCAATAGTATTGATTAGGAATAACATCAAATTATTAGTTAAATATTTGAACCAGGTCTCATTAGGTGTGCCAAAAATTGTTATCACTCAAAATGTGCACCCATTCAAGAATGAATCTTGTGCACAACCACATTGTACTTATGTGCCTAGTGCCCTTGAACTCAATGCACAAGATTAATTCAATGCTTTGATGTAATTATGGGATCATCCTACAAGGTGTGGGACTCTTACGCTTCTTAGGACAAACCTCCAAAGGTCATATTCTTTCTACTCTAAGTGCATCTAGTTTGGGACAAGCACATAGATCTAAAAAGATTAGAAAATGAATCTATAAATAATGATAAACTTAATATCAAAAAAGGAAAAGGGGGAGAGAGGGTAAGAGGGTTTCCAAAAGTAAAAATGGTGATGCACCAATAATAGAGCAAACACCTCACTCACTTGATGATATAATAAAACTAAGGAATTGAATGCATATAGCTTTTAAATCAAACACCCAATGCATAAGTATTTCACATTGAGGTATGGGAATACAATGTAGCATTAGGAGGGATGATGAATGATTCATAAATAATGCCTACATAGACCTATCTATACATAATGTATAACCTACAAAGGATCTTGATTCCATGTAGAGGTATGAAGGAGGAAAACAATGAGAGGGACAAACATCAATCGACAAAGATCAAAAGCCATTAATGTACATAGACCACAAAGCATGAAGAAAATTAGTTCAATTATTATTAATTTTAAGGCCTAACTTGATATTATAAACTCAAATGGGTAGAGCTATTCTTATACCAAAGAGAGGGATCCCCTTTACTATAAAGTTTAGGATTTATATTTAGAGTTGGGTAAGATCCTTTGTAATTAATTCACCACTTGAGATGGTAGGTAGGAAATTTGAATTCAAAAGTTGGTATTCAGAACTCTAGGTTTATTAAGAGAACCAAACTCCCATATAACATCTACTACAATCCTTGTTTATTCAATTTGGGATGACAATTTGATCATAGAAGTAGATGTAAGGTCATTCCTAGATCTTCAGATAATGTATATGTGCATTGAGGACATAAGTACACTTTTATAGCTAGAGGAGATGTGTTTTCATGTTCTTCCCATCTACCCATCGCCTTTGCATCTAATTCCACTCTAACTTAGCTTCACTCGATGTCCAATTAGGCCCAACTATCACCTTTGGTTATTACTACCACTTGTCAATCCACCTAGAATTATTTGTTGATGTGAAAGCTACGTAGGCATTCTTTAGATTTTTCCATGTCATCTTTGTACACATGATAAATTTATACATGCGAAAGGTTGTCTACATAGAGATGTTGGGAAACTATAAAATCATGAAATGGTACATTTTAAGGTGATTAATTCACCATTATTAAATAAATGAGTAATATTAAATTACTCATAGTTGATTTTAATACAATTATTTATCATAGTTAGATGTTAGGTTATTTAGGTGGGTAAATATCAAAAATCTTGTAAACTGAGTAATTGTAACTCCTGATTAAATTTTAGGAGATTTTATTGTTTACATTGGTTTTATCTCTCCTATTTTGTAGCAGCTATTACGAGATCATATTCTTGTATAAATATGAAGCTCAACTATGTATTTCTTAGTTGGACTAAATAAATTATTATTAATCTATCATATCTGGTATCAGAGCTTCATGGAGATATTTGAACCTGTGCATGAGGAGAAGCCCAAGCTCTCCCAAAGTATTTATAAAGCTTCATTGTGTGTAAAGTATCTTATGCACTCCCATACTAAAGACAAAAGCTACAGATAAATAGAAGCAGTATATTTAAAAAAAATATGAGATGACTCTGTGAGGTTTTCCAACACATAGAGCATTGTAGATTGGCTTTGGAGGATTAGCAGATCATTGAGGATTGGTTTCATTAAAAAAACTGAGGCATTTCATTGATTGATGATCAACCTTTAAAAAAAAGGCATCTGGTATCTAAAAAATACAAAGGTGTGTTGAATAGACACTTGGCATTTCATGAAAGAAGCTTGATCTTTGGCATCCATAGTGGAGAAGGTTGGCATCATAAGTTTGAGATTGACATTGAAAAGATCTGCAAAAGCTTTGGAGATAGGTGTTAAAGGCATATGAGTGGCTTTAATCGCTGAACAGAGCTTGGTGTTTAAAAAAAAAGGTTGGCATTTATCTTTTTTAAGATTTTAAACACAATCAACGATTTGTGTCTTTAGATTCAAATCATAATGCCCAACCACTTATAAATTCATAAACCATTTGCTAAATTTCAAAAACCACCTCTTATTTACCCAAAACCACCTATTATTTTCTCAAAACTGCCTAATAAATTAACTCCTTTGTTGTAAAATTTAATTAAAACCACTTATTTCCCAACCCATGGTATTAGATGGGAGGGTGATTTAAAGAAAAATTAGGATTTTAAGCCTTTTTATATATATATATATATATATATATATATATATATATATATATATATATATATATATATATATATATATATATATATATATATATATATATATATATATATATATATATATATATATATATATATATGTCTTATGTAAACTTGTCAATACACATAGGTGAGTTGGTGGGTATCCTTTTTATTGAAGGAGAGGTTGTGAGTTCAAAACCCACTATTTAATAGACCCTCTAAATTTAGAAAATCTGCCAAAGTTAGTTATAATTAACTAATTTAGAGACAAAAGTTCTAAAAAAAATTAGAAAAAAAAAGAAAAGACACACACACACACACACACACACACACACACACACACACACACACATATATATATATATATATATATATATATATATATATTGCCAAAAAGAGGCCAAAGAGCCCAAATATGAAAAAAAAGAAAAGTGAATTTTCAATTTTTTGAAAAGCATTGTAAGTTTCTTTTGCAAAAAAAAATAATAATTATATTACATATCTGATACTGCACAAAATCAAGATTTTTTCAAATTTGATGAGTGTTCGGTCAAAGTTATGCCTCTGACTCATGTTTATTGGTAATGTCATCGTGCTTGAGTTAATGCATACACGACCTAACATAGCTGGAACAATGACATCTGAGCATCATTATTTTAAATCGTCAAGAAGAAATAAGGCACATTCACTCATAGCCTTCCCCTCATTTACTTGTTTGTTACAATTGAAAGGCGTAAACCCTAACTGATATAATTTCCAAGGATATAGCAAGATTATGTGTGTATATGTATAAATCCATCCAAGCAGGTTTTAGTGATTAGACAAACCATTTTTAGTACTTTCTAGGTACCAAGTATTGGATTCTTTCCCATATGTTTATGCCTCTTTCCCATATCGTCAAGTATACAAAAAGGGCAAGATTCTTCTCCATATAAATGGGTATAAAGGAAGGGTGTGTATAAAGAAAGGTCTAGTATATCGGTCTAACGATATATAGAAAGGGAAACCTGTCTACCTAGAGTGATGAGGAACCAATCCATTACTTGTAGTCTTGATAATGGCTGCACAAGCTTTGAAATTATTTCTATTGGATTCATAGTTACTCAAAGGTGGCACCTACTCTGCCTAGAAGACAAATCTTAGAACTCAATTGGAGTTTGAAGAAATTTAGTTTATAGTAGATGGCTCATATACCCAACTTGCAAAAAACATTGATCAATAATGTAAATTTGACAAAGCCAATTAGAAGGCTAAATTGATAATCATGTTCAGAGTATTAGATAAAGTCCAACCACATATCTATGAAGCCAAAATAGCTAAGAAAGTTTGGAACAAGCTCCAAACTATATATGAGGCCAAAAATGAGAGAACTTTTCTACATTTGCAAAGTCAACTCCACTCTCTCAAATTGAGATCAAGAGAAATAGTTGAGGCCTTTATAACACATGTTTCAACACTATGAGCATCACTTCAATCCTTGGGTGAGATAGTTTCAGATGACTCTCTTGTACCTATTGTCTTGAGAGCACTGCCACCCTCATAAAAACTATTTGTGAACACTTTAACTATCATAGAACAAAAACCAATTTTTTAAAAAACTGGTAAATATGTTGCAATAGGAAGAGGCTTTCAACACTCATGATAAATAAGAACATGTACTGGATTCTCATTAACAGAAAGGCAAGAAACTAGTCAAATCTTCATCAAAACCTAATTCAAAACAAAATTCACAAGGAAAGTCATAGAGACACTTTCTCATTTGTGTTTGTCAGGGACATGACCTAAAATATTGTTGGTATAATACCTTCAGAAAAAGATCCTATAGTGGTTAGAAGTTCACTAACCAACAATCATCACTTGGCTCATTCAATAAGCCACAAGGATAAAAAAAGGGAACTTGGCAGAAGAAATCAAAGCAACAAGGCAATATTGTTAAACAAGAAGAACATGATGAGGAAGATGACTACCTATATTATGTGAATACCCATGATGTATCCACATCATAAAGTGACATATGGTATGTTGACTTAGGTGCAAAATAACATATGATAGGTAGAAAATATTGGTTTTCACTTTGAAGGACATACCCAATAAAAATCATGTTTCTTTGGGTAATGATACCTCATACAGTGTGCAAGAAATTGGAAACATTGCCTTACCCCTAAGCACGTAAACATGTAAATCATAGATGTTCTTTATGTACCTAGTTTAACCAAAAACTTGTTATCAATAAGTCAACTCTTAGACCACAATTTGAAGATTGACTTTGACTCTAAAGGTGGAATAAAATTGTGTTTAATCAGAGATAAATCCAGAAACTCAAGAATTATTACATGAGCATCCAATGTGAACCATATGTTTTAGCTTAATTTCATTCAAAAAAATAATCAAGGACTTATAGCGAAGGACATAGACTAGGCACAACTGTGGCACAAGAGATTTGGCCACATCAGTTTCTTGTGTCTCGATACACTCCACCACAAAAACATGGTAAGATTCTTACCACCTCTTAAAAAGGGTACAAAAAAATGTCATGATTGCTTAGCAGGAAAGCAACATTGAGTTCCATTTTAGAAAAGTACTAATAGATCTAATGGTAAACTTGATTTGGTTCACACAAATTTTTGTGGACCAATGACACCTAACCATGCTGGATTTAAGTACTTTATGCTCTTTATTGATGATTATTCTAGAAAAATGTGGATCTAATATCTGAAAACAAAGGATCAATCCTTTGAAACTTTCAAGAAGTTCAAAGTGACTATTGAAAATGAATATGGTCGACACATCAGGACCCTCTACACAAATTGTGGGGGGGAATTCATCGGTAATGAGTTTAAACATTTTATGCAAACAACTAGAATTCATCATCAAATGACACCTTTGCATACACTATAACAAAATGTAGTTGTTGAAAAAAAGAATCTTACTATTATAGAAATGGTGTGATGTATGATACATGATTCAGGATTAATAAAGGTATTTTGGGTAGAAGCTACCAAAACTACCATATATCTACTCAATAGAGTACTCAATATAGCTCTTGATGGAGTAACACCATTTGAAACCCGGTCCAGAAAAAATCATCTATAACACATCTTTGAGTTTTTGGATGTCAAGAAATTATGCACATTCCCAAAGTGGAATGGACTAAGCTTGATATGAAAGCTAAAAATATGTGTTCTTAGGGTACAATGAAGAAGCACTTGCCTATAGACTCATAGATCTAAAAACCAGATAAATATACACCAGTGGGGATGTTGAATTCTTTGAAAAGAAAGAAGTAGAAGTTCCTTCTACAAGTACACATAATAAACAAATCAATCCCATAAAAAATATAAAATATGGTTATCTCTCAGATGACTATAGTAATGATGATGGGAATAATGGTACAGTTCCACCACCCACAAGAACTACTCAATGTATGCCTAAATGGTATAGAAATACTCTCATAGATGCAAATTTGGATGGTGTTCCAAACACATCCACCACTGGACCATGGAATCTTAGTATGGCTTGTCGTGAGGTAAATTTGGCCTTAATGAGTACAATTTTTGAATCTATCGAGCCCTATACAGTTTAGGAAGCCCTACAGTTGAAACCTTAGAAAGATGTCATGGATGCAGAATATAATTCACTAATGAAAAATAAAACATGGTAACTTGTAGATATTTTATCAAATAAGAAGCCAATCAGATGCAAATGGATCTTAAAGATGAAGTACAAAGTAGATGGTAGTCTCAACAAGCACAAGGCAAGACTAGTTGTGAAAGGGTATGTTCCAAAAGAAGGCATTGAATATGAGAAGACATTTACTCCCACAAAAAAGAGCAAAACAATTAGAATGATTTTTTCTCTAGCTATAGAGTTTGGCTAGAAAGTCTATCAAATGGATGTGAAAAGTGCCTTCCTTAGTGAGGACTTACAAGAAGAAGTCTACATGACTTAACCAGAAGATTTTTTCAAATCTAGAAAAGAAGATAAAGTTTGTAGACTTGTCAAATCATTGTATGGGCTTAACCAAGCTCCCAAGGCATGGTATATCAAGATTGATGAGCATTTCTTAAGTCATGGATTCGAAAGGAGTCCATATGATCTGAATCTCTACCTAAATAGCAAGGGGGGAGATAGTGATTATAGTTGTATATGTTGATGATCTAGTCATCATTGGGAGTTTAGTAAAGATGATTGACTCAACAAAGAAATATCTGAATCAATCATTCAACATGATAGATCTCAGGGGTTTGCATTATTATCTTGGTTTACAAGTTTGGCAGAGGGAAAATCAAAATTTTGTATCTCAACTCAAATATGCCAGGATAATGCTTGAGAAATTTTAAATGATGGATATCAAACCATTTGCCACACCTATAGAGATAAAGCTTCAGTTGTGTTGAGTAGATCCATCACCACAGGTAAATGCAACTCTATATCGACAGTTGATGGGGAGTCTCATTTAACTAACCTACACTAGGCTAGACATCAACTATGCTATCAATTATCTATAAAGGTTCATGCAAGACCCTAAGATCAGTCATTGGAGAGTAACAAAGTGAGTATTGAGGTACATCAAAGGAACTATGGATTTTGGCCTAGAATACAAGAAGAATGATAATTTCTTCTTGAAAGGATACTTAGACTCAGATCATGTAGGGTACATTGATGATAGAATTCCAATTCAAGATTTGTATTCTTTTTGGGATATAGATTGATATCATGGGGAAGTAAGAAGTAAAATTGTGTTTCAAGATCCTCCACAGAATCAAAATATCACATCACAAGAGGATCTACTATGAAGTGATTTGGCTTAGATGTATACTTGAAGGATTTGGATTACCAAAAGATCAACCAACAATTCTTCATGTAGATAATAAAGGAGTAGTGAAGCTTGTTTGCAATCAAGTATTTCATGAATGCACTAAACACATTGAAGTGGAAGTTCATTTCATTCGTGAACATGTTCAAAATAACAACATTCGGCTCCAGTATTGCCAGACAGATCAACAATGTGCAAATGTTTTTACCAAAGCACTTGCATGGGAAAAATTTGAGGCATTCAAAGAATTTAGCTCCTGTTCACTTGAGACAATGCTGAATTAAGGGGGAAATGTTAGGGTGATTAATTCACCATTATTAAATAAATGCGTAATATTGAATTACTCATAGTTGACTGTAATACAATTATTTACCATAGTTAGTTAAGTTATTTAGGTGGGTATATCTTAAAAATATTTTAGACTTAGGAATTGTAACTCTTTTCTAATTTTTGAGAGATTTTATTGTTTACGTTGGTTTTATCATTCCTATTTTATAGGAATTATTAAGAGCTTATTTTTGTGTATCAATAAAACTCTGTAAATGTATTTCAATTTATCAAAATAAATGTAATTTGATTATTTTGCAATAGTATAGAGGGTAAATTTATATATGAAAGGTGCAAGGCCTTAATCCTCCATGTGCATATCCAATTTTAGTTATTTGGCAAGTTTATGCCTTACATCTGGGAGCTTAAACTAACTACCAAAGAGAAAAATACATAACAAAGATCGCACCCTATAAATCATAAGAGTGTAAGTGTAAATCTCTATGATTTAGCTCAGAACCTCATTATTTAGACTTGAAGAGTTTATTGGATAGGATTGAATAACAAGGATTAAGATCTCATTTGGGCACTTATATTTGGAAACTGCATATTATGAACTTTTCTCTTACCACTACCTAAAGTCTAAGAACCCTATCCGCTTGACTTACAGGGCTGTAGTTTTGTGTTTTACATAAGGGTACAATAATATCTACGCATGGTATGCATTAAGGGTTTATTCATAAAAATGCATCAACACTTATTTTATGTGTGAATTTATGTTGAATATGAACTTTAGGCACTTACAGAGAACATCTATGCACAAGTTTATATTTGAGAAACCCAATATTACACAAGCATGAAAACCTTCCATGGGGTCTTATAAGCCTTGTGTAGATTGGGGTGACTAGAAAATTCAATAATATCTACATACATCTTGAATCCTACTATTCACTTTGGAAATCCCAAACCTTAGGATTTATTGTAAACATGACCTAGTTTCATGACAAGTCAATTTTTACCATTTTCGAGGGTTCGAAGGCAATTTTAAGGATTTTGTGTATATCCGTACCATATGGTAGTAGAAGAGAAAAATGTTTTCTAGGTTTTACTAGTTTTTTATAAAAACCTAGTGGATATTTGATTCTTTTGGAGTAAACTATATGTATTTTTATAGATCTAAGATTTTTTGTGTTGGTTTGGTGTTTTGGTAGGTTCTGTAGTCTTCATTTAGATTTTTGGTTTATTTATATCTGGCCTCTTCACAGACCATGGCCTACTAGTTCAACCTCTAACTATACCCATATATGACTTGGATCTCCTACCTTTTATTTATGTGATGACTTGATGGTCTATTGTACCCTTGATCTATTGCCTGCAATCTAACAATGACTGCATCTAGGCAGGGACTACACTCATACCACATGAAGCTATACCTACTATACCTGATGGTGACTTGGTACAATGAGTGACATGAGATGTACCAATTATGTATATCTTGGCAAAATCTTACTCAAATTTTGTTACTCATTTTATTAGATTGTGTGAGGTAGATGATGTCAAATTCAAAGTAGCAAAATGCAACACTATTCATGTGTAAAGGGGAGTCTTTTTCAAGGTGATGTCACTCACCCATCAATAAAATCAATAAAGAAGGGGAACACCCATTCTCATCCTTATCCCCTGGTCACATGGAATTAAGCCCTTGGCCACAACCAACACAAGGGAGCTTAACTTTTCAATGAAATTTGAGTCAACCCAATATTTTCATTTTGCAAGGTGATTTTTTTTTTAAATTTCAAACTCACATAATTTTTAGCCTATAACTCCTTTTTAGGTGTAATTATTTTTGAAAATGCAATTTTTTTATCTCTATGCATTTACACTATTCTTGAACCTTAAAAATTGATCCTTTGTAGTTTCAATGGGATTGCATTTTTCTTATCCTTTGCATACTTGTGTTGCTTTTTGTATATTTGATGATTGTATATGCACTTAAATGTACTGGTTGTATATGTACTCAATTATAAAGTGACAAATTATGTAATATTAGGGGAAGTTTGTGACTATTACACAAATTATTCATTTGAACACATTTTTAGTTAAATTCAACATACATCACATTAAGCATGCATGGTTACTTATGGTCACGTCGACTCACCTATCTCCACTTGGGAGATGTCATATGAGGATAATTGATTCTACTCTAGTAGTTCTTATTGTAAATACTAACTATGCATCATGGTGGATGTACGTGAAACATTTACTCATGAAACATGACCTTATTCCATATATATATGGATAAATTCTTGTTCCCACTAACTCTTATCAATACAATAATAGGGCCAATTCTTATGACCATGTCTATGGTCACTTATTGATGAATGTTTCATGGGATCTAAACCACCATGTGGAGCACACAGAGTGTCCCTCCATTGTTTGAAAGACTTTTTAGACTCTTTCCAAATATCCTATTGATATTTATATCACTCCTCATCTTCTTACTTTAGAGCTTAGTGTCACTTCATCAGGAGCTTCTAGTGATTATTCACAATATGACATTTTATGGGATATGTAGTGTAGTCACATGACATGCACTAAGATTCCAGCTTCCCATGTTGCTAGGACAGAGTTTAGAGTCACTCCTTTGAGAGTTTTTAGTTATTATTTGAAGCAAGATTGCATGTCTTTTAGATTCACCTTATTGGGACACTTTTATACTAGTCATTTCTTATTTGTTTGTAGAGTCTCACATTCTATATCTAGGTGATGCCATTGAGGACGTTTGTCTTCTCTTTGATGAAAACTCTTTTGGAGTTGAATATTATTATTTTGGATGTAATGAGGGTACTTATAAACCCTCTTGCTCTCTCCCCTTCATTTTATGCTTCTTTATTACCATCTTATACAATTAATCGATTAAATTTTGACACATTTGAGCATGATCTTAGAGACATTTGAGCATTTTCCATAGATTTACATCATGATTCCTACCTACATTCCACTTAAGTAGGAATTCAATAGTTTTATATCATGAGGTCTCTTTCTTCTGAAAGGAATAGACATCATTTGTTGTATAAGGACCTACTACAACATTCATTATGTGACATTATGTGTTTATATTCTCTCTCTTCTTTGTAGAGTCACACAATCACCATATTCTGTAGGATATAAGGTGGCTACAGGAAATTGTAGCTTATAGTGTGACTTGTAAGCCCACTCTTCTTATTTTATCTCTTTTAGGGGGGTGGGAGTTTTTCCTACAAGTTTTCTCCTTTTATCTACTTTAAGAGAGATTGTTATGTACTTGGGTACCTTATCAGGCCTCATTGTTTGGACCTAATTACTCTACCACTTATGCTACACTTAATGGGGGTGTTGGTGTAGTATTTTTACCACCATGTGATTTTACCTGCATGGTCTAGTTATCTTGATTATGTGTCACTTCAGTCTTTAATAAAGGTCATTGGGGATGATAATCCCACATTCATAAGGATGTGAGGACATGTCTATCTTTCACCTCTATATGTAACTTTCTTATAGCTATTTGAATATTTATTCCAAAACCAACCTAAAATGTTATTTCATTTGAATTATTTTGCACATTGTGAAGTTTCATCTTCTCATGTGTCCATGACTTCATTACTCGATACAATTCCACCTTCCTGCATTCAATCCTATCCAGTTTTCAATCCTCAAATGTGGCCCACTCTGACAAAGATTACATACATAGTACATGATGTCTTTGCTCTTTTAAAAATACATCAATAAGTGTGTTTAAGCTTTGTTTAGTTTACTTCTTTGCATAAAAAATCAATGACTGTGGTATAGGTGATAAAATTAGGAAATCAAATTTAATTTTTTTTGCATTCACCAGTCCCCAATAGGCCTCCTTATGGTGTTCACCAACATTATAAATAACACTAATTCACTATAGCCACATATAATCCATAACTTGAATACATTTGTTTGGGTGAATGCCTAGCTAGACATGTATGAAAAATGTTTAAGTGTGGAGGAAACACATATATTTTTTGATAAAATTCCTTAATAAAAAGTGGCATTTGGGATTATCTCTTGAAATTTTAGTTATATCTTTACTAGGTTAAAAAAAATAATGCTATATAATTGCACATGGTGAATGCACAATTAAAGGGTTTTTTATACCTAGCATAATAATGCCTCAAACAATATAAAATCACATAAAATATGATACTAAAATAAGAAAAACATAAAAAGGAATCTTGTATGTGAACTCCCCTTAATTTTATGCCTTGTAGCACAATTTTTCGATATGAATTTACTACATTGATGTGATCAGTCCATGATGCCATAAGATATACCAGAAGAGAAAGTAAATGACGAAGTATAAAATGCATTATCTAGCTTATATTTCTAAACCTTGGACCATGTATGGGTCAAAATTATAGAAACCATGTGATCTTGTATAGTTATTAATGTATTTAGTTGAACTTGGGAAGTTTCAATATGAATTTTATTTTAAAAGGACATTGAACTACTAATATTGGTCATGTAGGAATAAATACCAACATAACTCCAAGTGTTAGAGAAGGAGATTTAACATAGCTACCCTCAACCCATTTTGCACATGGCATGCCAAAAACTTTATGTTATGTTGTATTAAACTCTTTATTTATTGAAGGAGTTGCATACATCCATTGTCCTTCCATCAAAATGGGAGTCATTGAATTTTATATTAGTGGCCTTGTGTGTAGCTCCCTTTATGAATTATTAGCCTATGATAACACATTATTTCCATAATTTTTAGTTTCAGTACTTTTTTACATTGAAAATTAATCATTAAGTGTTTGACAATGTTTAATCTTGGAATCCTTACCTTACTTGGTCTATTTGCCATTTATCTAACTCATAATCTATAAGGGAGCCTCTATTGTCTTTTTTTTTTAAAGAAAAAATTGCATTTTTATTCTAATTGGAATTAAACACATTCCATAGGTGTATGTAGCATAGTATAATAAACATTACCATAATGGTAACCACAAAATGATAGTAGTAGAGATGATAGTGTAAATCTTTAGGCTACTCAGAGCCAATATAAGATTCACAACTTCTAACAACACCCCACACGGTGTGAACAACAAAGCCCTAAAAACAAAAGGGAAAGTAGTTAATGAGAAATATATCCCAAATAATCTTCTATTATACCCTTTTTTACTCTCTTATTTTTAACCTCCTACCATGCCCCTTTTGTGTCCTCCATTGTGGCGATCTACAAGTGTAAAGTTTATATATCTGAAAGTGGATGTGGAATCAAAAGTTTTGGATTTGTATAAGTCATAAGTTCCTTATCAGAGTTGGAACTCTCTAAATCATGTACTCGCTTCACCCCCCTAATGTGGTTCCTTTCAAATCAATCCCCAAATTTGGATTTTGATCATCTCCTCCTTCCATCATAGTTGAGACATAAGCCACAACCTAGGAATCAAAATTCTCCATTTTTATTCTTTTCTATTTTTGTTGAATGCTGAAATTCCTCATCTTGTTCTTATTCATCATCCACTACCTCTTGTGTCAGAAAGCTCCATCTTTTGGAGGTAGTTTAACCCCTTTTTTCCTAGGAGGATGGTTTCATGCTTCGGGATAGGTAGCTTGTAGGTGTCCTAGAAGTTTACCATTTCTGCATTTAAAAGTTTTGTTCTCATAATCCAATATCTTAATATGTTGTGATTTTCCACATTTAAAAATGAATTTTTCTAGTAAACCTTTGTTAAGTTCTATCTCCATGTAGATGTGAGCATATGTATATAGCCCAACAAGTACTCTCATAGTATCACTTTTGATATAGCTACCCAAGGCATTACCTATCTATGCAAATGCACATGAAAAATGAAGAGGTAAATTGGGTAACTAAACCCAAACTAGCACTTTGGTGATTGAAAGTGAATTTGGATCAAATTCTAAAAACCATGGAGTGATGAAAATCCCTGCAATTCCCCAAAACCAAGGTCCATCCATCAAAATCATCTGATAGTCTCCTTCTTCAATAAAATGTACAATGAAAAATCCCTTTGAATAAATCATGATCTCACACTCTTTTATCCATGTTGAATATATCCATTGATATAAAGCCATTGTGGAAGGCCAGAATCCATTGAATCTATAAATAACAACTATTGATTTTAATTTTTTTTGATATAAGTGAGCCTCCTCTATGGAATTTCCACTATTGGCACCTCCTCATCATGTTCCATTAGATAAGCTTTGGGAATGGAAGAAGGCTTCATTAAACTTGGTTTGTTGGTTGTATTTTTTATCACTATTTTAAATGACAATAGTTTGGATGTTGAAGGCACCCCTAAATCCATAGCTCCTCCACATAGTCTTAGCATCAATATGAGAGTGGAATCTTTACCTATATTGTAAATCAAAAGAGGATTATGATCTTCTAATTCTCTACCCTCAAATATAAGGCATTGTACATCCATTGGAATCCTTTGTAAGAGCTCCACCTTCCATTTAAGATCTATCACATGATCGGTCATTTGTACCCAAATGAAAATTGTTTCCATGAAAATAGATTTGACCATTAGCTGATACCCTATTTCCAGTGTTATGTTGTTCTTGTCTGTAATGGATGTATCATACAATTTACTTGCCATCCTATTGATAGGTAAATTCCCTCTATTATTCCTCTATCTTGTTATCAAAAACATCATTTTTCATTCAATCATTTTTTCAAATGGTTCATGTGCATCCTCTATATGTCCAAGATAGAATACGTATTCCTTGAAAGCGTAATTCTCTGAGACATTTTGTCATGTAATTTGTGTGCAACAATTAGGTCACCACACTTGACAAATAAGTCAGACCCCAGTTTAGAAGGATTATGAAAGATAATTATTATCATCCCTACCAGAGTGTTACTCAAGTACATTGATAACCACACAAGTAGACTTGGGTTGTTTGTGTAACATAGTTTTTAGGCATACGACCAACAAGATCAATGATAACAAATTTAGGATTATCTGGTGTTGCGTCAAGATATGGAACCACCAAAGGGATATGTTGTGGTAATAAAATAAGGTCTATACCTACTTTTTAAACTCTGAAGGACACTAAGCCCAAGCCTAAAGGACCTTCATAATCTAGTCTTGTGCCCTAGTGAGTACAACCCCCTCGTCTCATGTCTAATTAACCAAATCTAATGTATTTGGGCTCCCAATCAAAAGTGATGCCCTTCAAAAATTATCTATGAATTTATTATTAAAGCTGATCAAAGGGTTAACTAGACACTCCACCAGTTCCTTTTGAAGCCTCTGTAAATCTATCTTGCTCCACCCCATGTAATTATGGAAGGTACCACCAACCGCTCTTGGTGGCCATGGCCATCTCATCCAACCCCCTCACCAACAAACCTATAGAGCCTCTATTATCTTACAAACATATAAAATATAATATAAAAATCCATATTTTAAGAGTATTCATCCATATTTAATCTACATGCTCCTTTCAGACCTTTATCAATAGTCTTTTTCCTTTTGGGACAAGTTTGTGCTAGGTCAGATAAGGCCTTATTATGGCCTTGCCATTAACATAGTCTTGTCCCCTATGCTATAATAGTTAATTTTTTGAATTGGCATGTTTCAAAAAAACTCTCTTGCATGTTTTGTAAAGTTGGGTAGAAAAAATATTTCAAATATTCCCTTATATAAGCACATAAAGGATTCTCTAAACACATCTAGAAATCACTTTCCAATTATATTGCACATTGAACAAAAGAACATTATATATTCCATTTTAATTTTTTTAGTATTCTAATAGTCACAGGCAAGATTGAATATATTTTATTATAAGTCAAGGGTATCCATTGTAAATCATTTCAATAAACATTCTAGATTCAATTATATATATTCATAATCATGGATCACATAATCACATTAGGAGGGAGAATTATATTGGATTGAGTCCCATTTGGGATATTTAGGCAAAAATATTTTTATGAGGGTTTTTCTAAGGATTTATCAGATATTCCCCTTACCCATTTCACCCTTTTTGCATTTTATCTCAATATTGTTTATTATAAAAAAGGTTAAGGTTTCATATTTTATAGGTCTTTCATGCAGTAACACAAAACAAAAAAATTATTAGTAAACCCTTAAAGATAGTCACACAAACCTAGATCTAAAAATTAGGCATAAAATCAACCATGACATTGTCATATTTAGTAGAGAAGACTGAACTACACCCCTACCCTCTTTCTATAGATTTATCCAAACACAGTTTAAATTCTTGCATTTGATACAACATAGTACATAAGTTTTATCAAATAGTTTTAAATCAGAATTATTTTGCACAATTAGTAAAATATTTTTTTTAGGGAGGTTTGCATATCTTTAGGCCCTTTTACTATATTTATAAAATGCCTAATTTTGTAGCATACTATATTTCATTATCTGATATTTAGATCCCAACATTCAAATTTCAATAGTTTAATATCAATTAATTTTATTCACTTCAGCTAAAAATAGATTAAACATTGATTAGACCTAAAAAAACCTTGACCTTTTACTCTTATTGATCTGGGAAACAATTTAGGCGACAATTCAGGGGACGGTTCTACCCCAATTGATGATGGAACTTTCGGGAGCCATAACTTTTACACCATAGCTCTGATTGACTCACCGTTTGAATTGTTAAAAATATAAGAATGAGGAGAACATGGTGAGATGGAACTAAGCTCCACTTGGTGTATTTTTACCCTCAAAAATCCAATTAAAGTGCCCCAAATTTTAATTTTAGTAGTGCAGTCTAAAAATAGTAAGTTTTTGCAAATAGTAATTCCTCAAATTATGTATTATTGTAAATCATGGAAGTCAAACCACTTAATCTCCCTCGAGATTGGTGACCTTAAAATTCCTCCTCATACCTTCAAAATATGTATAAATAAAGATGTAACCCAAAATGGAAATCAGACATCTCTTCCCAGATATAAGCATATGTTTGCATTTGCAATCTTGAGTAATAAAACATCTCTTCTCAAAGAAATCATTGTTACTATGTTATTTTTTGTGTTCTTGAAATATCTTTTAATCAAAACTTATGGGTTTTAGATCACTTATTCACACTCTCACTTTAAGATCAAGCCATTGATGAAGCACCAAAATCATGTTAATTGTTAGAGGCAACGAAGAAAGTAATCTCTTGTCATTAAGTACTTCTTGACCAAAATAATCAATTTTTAATGGAGTTTTAGGTTTTTCTACTGAAAGAAACATCCCTAAAAACTAATGATGATTCATACATATGTGTTTCTCTTAATTTTTTCTCATTTATTAATTTAGAAACAAGTAATAAAACTAGTATTAGGGGTGTGTAACAGAATACTTGATAAAATTGTACACATGATCCAGATGATAATGGGAACTCCTCTTTGGCTGGGAAGGAATAACCTACATATAAGAAATATAATAGAAAAGGAGTTGTTAGAAAAATAGTTGAGTGGACTTCCTAACATGAGTTAGATCTAAGAAGCGTATTCTTGCTAGGAAGTTGTCAATTCACTATTTATAGTAATTAAGTTGATATAAATAAAAATAAAGGAAACTTGAATTGAATAATGTGAAAGTAAATGCATGTAATATCAGATGAAAGTAAATTGATTATTAAATAAAATGACTAAATATAAAAAAAGTGGGTCAATATTCATGTTAATATAGTTGGGGTCAAGTTCAAAAAATTAGATGAGCCTCTATGAATAGGTGGGAACATAAAAAGTAGGGTTTGGTTGAGGTAGGGGGACTAAAAATAACTTATTATTTTTTCCATAGTGATTGTCAATGGTTCGGTGAACCATTGATGGTTGACCTAACTGTCAGTGGTTGGGTAACTGTTGATGATTGAGGTTACCATTAATAGTTGGGATAACCATTGGTGGTTGCCTATGTAATTCTAGAAATGTTTATAAAGGGATTTGAAGATTGGGTAAATGGTCTGGTGAGGGTTGAAATATGGATTTGGTTAGAAACAAAAGGTGGGTGAGCATGTTTGATTAGGTTAGGGGATTTAGAAATGAAATGTAACAAAGAAATAAGAATGAAGTTACCTATAACTTGTTAGATGGATGATGGAAGGATGAAGCAATTTGGCCAGAATGATAGTACTTGGGCCTTCAAAGGTGATTCCAATATGGGTTTAGATATTTGTTGTTGTTGCTTGTTTGTTGAAGGAATGTGGGATACATGTATGAAAGATAACTTGGATTTGGATTTGTGTATTTCTTGATCCTTTTCACTTCTTACATTTCTCCTTTTATAAGATGAAGTTATTAATTATGTAGGAGGAAGTTGTTAATCAAGATGGAAGATAAAGTTGCCATTTAGGATGCTTTAAATCTTGTTAGAATAAAAAAAGGGAAGTTACTAAATTAAAAGGTTAAGTTAGTAAACTAATAAATGGGCTAAGTCAACTAGGTGGTCAACTAGCTTTAGGGTTGGGTAGGGGTTCAAGGCATTTTGACATCTAAAACTATGTAGTTTTTGAGTGTATATATTTTTGCCCTTTTTGTTATGCAACTTTGAATCAAGATGTAGAAAAAAAATGAATATATTGTTGGTCATGGTATGATTTCCTTGAGTATGGGAGGAGGTGTTCCCCCTCAAATTTAGAGTTGATGAAGTGAAAACAAAATCAGGTCAGGGTTTGATAAAGTGGTAAATGGTGATTCATGAGGTAGCTGAAAAAAAGGGTTGGGCATTTGAAACACAAACATGTGCACAAAATTTGACTAAGTGTGATAGTTAAGATCATGCAAAGATGAAATTTTCTAGTGTTGGTAAAAATAAGGTTGAGTGTTAGGGAGACCTATGATAGGGTAACCATTCCAAAACATTGGTCATAAATGATCATGTCATTCATATCAAATCATCTAGATAGGGTTGGTGTTATGCGTAGGTATTTGGGGTAGGAAGTGCTCTTGAAAAATAACACAAATGATTTGGTCATTCATGAGGTGGTACAAATTGCTAAAGTTCAACATGGCAAGGTTGGTCAGTATGGTCAAAATGATCAAGGCAAGGTCATCATAAAACATGTGAATATGTAGGTTAAAAATAGCCAACATCAAGGTGAACATGGTCAAATTGGTTGATCAGAGAAGGGGAAGCTCTGAAAGTTCAAGTGGTTGGTTAAGGGGAGATAAGGTAATCTCCCAAAAGGTTAGCATCTAGGTGGGGTGCTTAAAGATTTTAAAAAGGTAGGGAACCATGACCATCGATGGTCATGGGTTTCCCTAGGGTTGACCATCGATGGTCACCTTGATTTTTAATGGTCAGGTAAAACCTTAAAAAATAGGATGGTGAAAAGTGAAAATGAAAATCATTTTCACCATTCAACACGGTGTGATTTTTGTTATGGTTATGTTGTGCATTTTGTCATTTTGGTGCTTGAGTGTCTCGAGGTGGAAGTGATTAATTGGGTGATTGAGTGTTTGAGTCTTATCAATTGTTGATTCAATGAAAGGTGGATGAGGATGTT
The DNA here is from genome assembly GCA_037957365.1 of Torreya grandis. NCBI lineage: Eukaryota > Viridiplantae > Streptophyta > Pinopsida > Cupressales > Taxaceae > Torreya > Torreya grandis. The sequence goes on from JARHVA010001778.1 coordinate 2,743,314, forward strand.
TCCAAGTGGTAGGATGAGGGCTTTGACCATAGCAATGATCATAGAATGAGATGGGTTGTGTTTTGAATTTGATAGGATAGTTAATTTTTTTGTGTGGGAGTGGTATTAAGTAGTTATGAATGATTAGGGTAGGGTTATAAAAAGGTTTTGATAAAAAGATGCCCTAGGGTATTTTTGTGGAATTTGAGCAAATTAGTGAGGGAAATGAGGATTAGAAGGGTAGAATAAGTGGGTAATATGGTGTAAATTAGTCTTAGGTAGGTGACTTGTGGAATTTAGGTATTTTGTAAAAGTTGAGAGAGGTTTAGGGTTTGAGTTGCGTCACTACCGATAACACAAAGTGACCATCAATAGTTCAACTCAATCATCGATAGTCAAGGGCTAGGGTAAAAGGTCTTGAAGGGACTATTGATGGTTTAATAAACCATTGGTGATCAACAGTTTAGGGGTAGGTTGGGCGAAGGTAGTAAAAAAGTGTGTAATGGGGTTAAAGTTTGTAAAATTATATAGTAAGATTAAAGGTTATATAGGATTGGGTAAAGTGCTTAGGGTTGTAAGAGTTATGTATAAATAGGGTGAAGAGGTTTTGAAAGATATATGATTTGAAGGGTTTAGGCTTTAGGGTATTGTGTGGTGTAAAGTTAAATGAATGTATAGAAAGTGTGATAAAGTGTGTAAAGTTGTTTGAAGTTGAAAATTAGTGTTAAGTGGTGAAAAAGGTTGAATGTAGGTGTTATAGGATGAGATGTCTCAAAAAAGGGATGGTGGGTAGTATAAGGTAAAAGACATGTTAGGTAATAAGGTGGAGGGTTAGGTAGAATAAGGCAATTGTTTGTGATAGAAGTAGGTGGGGGGTAAGATGAGGGTAACAATAGTGAGAATAAAGGTAGAGGTTGGTAATATTAGTGTTAGAGGGAATATGGTAAATGTGATGGGTTAGATGGGAATGATTGGCAAAAAATATAGGTGTAGATTAGTACTTAGATTGATATGGAAAAACTAAGTAGGCATGATAATTTTATTGTGTTGCAAGTTCATGTGTAGATCCAGATGAGGGACTGAGTCCCTAAGATATTCATCAAGGTCTATGATGGGATGATAGATGATGAGTGGAGACACATAGAGGAGGTTTGCCTAGGGACCATGAGACATTATCATCACCTATCACATGATGTGTTTATGATCATGGCTCTCATCGAGAGATGGGATCCAACCATGAACATATTTTTGTTGTCAACAGGGGAGATGACTATCCTCTTAGAGGATATTCAATAGATTACATAGATACCCATTCAGGGGGAACTAATCTATCATATATAGAGAGAGGAGTGGGATTACCACATATACCTAATCTATGGAACAAAGTGAGTCTAGGGTAGCTATCATGTAGGTGGTGTATGTTATGGGCCACTATACTAGAGAGCACCAGGGGATAGATGTTTATTGACTATGATGATGATGGGGGTTTCTTACTTTGTGCTACTAGATTCGAGCAGTGGCTGATTTCCTTGTCTACTTTTGGGAGTACTGGTGGAGATGTTGATGGGGAGCAGAGTATTTGGTTAGGCCCCTAAGTTGTTAGTGCATATCTATAAGGAGTTTTGGGCCTTTAGAGCACATAGGCAATATAGGGAGTTCTGGGCATTTAGAGCACATATATGGGTTAGCCAAGGTGGGTAGGTTATAACTTTCACATGATATCACTATAGAGCTAGTACTGAATTTATGGGAGGCAAGATGGTGAGACTAATCTTATCCTATTTAACCGACTACAAAGATATTTTGGCCTGGTGCAAGGGATCCCACCAAATGTTTTGAGATACAGGAGGGAGGTCATAGAGTTCTTTCTCTTAGAGCCATAGCCACAAGATGGTGTTTTAGACCATGAAGAGCTACCAATGAGAGCTGTGATAAATGATGTAGGTATTATGGATGGTTTTATAATATGGTACCAAGACTGATATACAAAAATTGATTTTGGATAGGGTGATGAGGGGCTGGAGCCCATGTATGTAGATCCTATTGGGGCACTGACATAGGATGGATAGGTAGAAATGACATTGGTAGTGGCACAAGCCTAGATTATTGGCTTATAAGGATAGGTGGCCACTTTATAAGGTCAAATCATCAGCTTAAAGGGTCAAGTGGCCACCTTGATTGGAGATCAAGATCAAGTAAGGATCTCTCTTGGGTTAGTGACATAGGAGAGAGATTAATTAAGATAGAGGGTAGGAGTGGCCACAACATCAATAGAAGGACCACCTAATATAGTTCCAAGGACACGGTACTTAACCACCATTGATGAGTTAAGATATTATGAGGTGATAGTGTTGGTATAGTTTTCATTGGAGATGAGGTATAGAGATTATAGGGCTAGCTTGGCAAGTGGTCCATCTATAGCTACTCTAAGATAGTGGGCCTCTATAGTGGGTTAGGCAAGGATATTAAGGGGACCACCACTAGATGGTAGTGCAAGTGAAGGTATAGATGGAGCTAGTGGGAGTGGTGCCCCAGGGGCTTGATATGTTTTGTTATAGTTGTATAGCATTTTGATACCAGCCTGCATGCCAATTGCATAAGATGTATATATGAGAGAGAGATTTGATACATTATTCCATGTATTTCATGTATTATGATGTATTCTTTATTAACATGTATTATTTTGATTATGATGTATATGATGATTATGGTTATGAGGATTATGTTCATAATGTTCATTATTAAAGAGATGTTGATTATGTTCATGAGGATATAGATGTTGATTTTGTTCATGAGGATATAAATGTTGATTATGTTTAGTCATGATTATTGATGATGTTTATAGATGTTGTAGGTATGGTGTATTGATGGAATGTTATTATGTTATATGATGATGTGATGAAATATTTGACTTTATGATGAATATGTGTATAGTTTAGGTGATGTTTGAGCTTATACATAGTGAATGATGTGTTTTTTATAGATATGATTGTGGATATGTGATTGATGGTTTCGATTATGGTTTTTTTGATGATGTGTGTTTATATGATGATGTGGTACATAGATTGGAGTATGTATATGTTTAAGATGTGATGTGTTGATGTTTTGAAATGTTGTTACATTTATGGGAAGTAGCAATATGACATGGTCTATGATGTTTATTTATATGGCGTGGTCTTTGTTGTTTATGTTATGATAAATGATTATTGTTCTGATGATAATGTTGTGATGATGGGATTGTTGATGTTTTATGGGTTTGATATTTTGTACATGGATAAGATGTAGTTGATGGATATGGTTCATAATGGTATGATGTATATGGATTATTGCATTGATGAGAATGATGTTTTGAATATTTTTCATGGAATATGTGATATGGAGATATGATGAAAGCACATAAAGTAGGTTTAGATAACATACTAAATGTGGAAAAGAGAGAAGGATTATGAGACACATGTCTACAGGAACTAATAATGATAGGGTAAGAAAAAGGCATGAAGTGTTTTTTGACAAAGATCCAACAAAACTGAAGGTGGATATGAGTGAATGAAAATAAGCATTTTGAATGCTTCCTATGAGCATGCTTTGATTGGAAAAGAAGGTATCATGATCACTTTGTGTCAAGTAAGCTCATAGTCCCTTTATTTGAGAGAGTTTAAGAAGGGAAAATAGGTGATAGGTAGATAATTGAATGGGAAATGAGTAATATGGTAACATGATGTGGGTTAGCTTGCCCCTTCTCTAGGTGACCAAAGAACTGTAATAGACAAGTCCATGCCTTAATATAATGTGTAGACTGATCGATGTGAGAAGTCTACTAATGCCATATGTAAAAGCCGATTACAACTCACTTGTTTTGATTTTGACATAAGGTTATCTATTCATTTTGTTGTTTGAATAGGTTGGTGAAGTTAATCAATGTGGGAAGCTTCAAATGTTTAAATTATCCATCCTTCAAGGGAGTGGTCTAAAGTTAAATTTTTATAGTTGTCCTTCAAGGGAAAAGTCTATCTTTAAGCAATTTAATTATTGGGCAGTTGTCCTTCAAGGGAGTAGTTTTCTATGCTAGATATATGGACCCAAATGATATTTTGGTATTCTAATTTGATTTTGAATGCTAGTTTTAGACATGGACAAGTGTATTTAGGTTTAGAGAGCTACCTTTATGAAGGAAAGAATTTTATCACAAAAGGTTAATGATAGATGAGGGAAAGTGGTTTGAGAGACAACTGATCATGAGATTCCATCTGATTAGAGACAAAAAGTATCCATGATAACCATGTCATGGGTAGAGTCAAGGTATCCATGCTTAGGATTAGGTTATAAATATGATGGACAATCACATGGTCCTATGCTGTAATCAATTTTCATCAAAGGGAGAGGGATAGGTGAATGTGTAAGGAAAGTGAAAATCTCATAAACCAAGGGATGAGCTTAAGTTAGACACAAATGTTAGTTTGATCCTTGTTTTAACAATAGAAAGGACATAGATGTAAAGTGTTAAGAGGCTCAGGTTCTAGTTTACCTTTGAAAAAAGACAAATGATAAGCTCATGATCCATCTTATGGGTTATGATGTAGGGTCCAAGCCAATTAAAATCAAATTTTCCTCTTTTGATTTTCTCCATATTAGTTACATGTTGGTTTTCTTTAAGGATGAAGTCTTTGATATTGAATTCTCACTCTTTCAGGTGTTTTTTATATGTGTGTTTGATTTATTCTTGATAGACACGAAGATGGTTAAGCTCTACGAGGTGATGTTCATAAAGGAATTCAAGATACGCGAGATGTTCTTGATGATAATTGCTCTCAAAAAGGATTTTGTTCAAAGATATGTGAAGAGAGGGTATCTAGACTTCAAGAAGAAATACTGACTCAACTCCAAAGATGAGAGAGAAAGGGGTAGCATCCATAGAGGTTTGAATGCTAGTGTGATAGGGCCATCAAGAAAAAGGGATGTGAAAGTGCCAATCCTGACCCGAAGCACTAACTACTTTGGTTAACATTTTATTGAGTATTTTGTTAGAGGCTTTTGCCTATCTATTTGCTTGTGGATGATAGGGTGAGGAGAAGCTTAACTTGATGAAAAATCATCACAAAGACTTTGGAATTTATTATTTTTAAAGAACTTGCCATTATCAGTGATGATATTATGGGGAACACTGAAGTGATAAATGATATGGTGATTGATGAAATTGATAATCTTTTTAGCTTTGATTGGGATAAGAGGAATGGATTCCACCCACTTGGTGAAATATTCGGTAGTAGTAATGATGGATTAGTGACATTGTGAAGAATGAGGATTGATTTGCCTAATAAGATCGAGACTCCATTACGAGAAAGGCCAATAGTCTTTGGACACTCGAATGTCATGGGTAGGTGTGGGATATAAATTAACATGCTATTGACATTTGACACACCTATTTTCATAATCACAGCAATACTAATTAAGAGTAGCCCAATAATAGCCAAGGTGAAGGATATATTTAGTGACAACTATGCCACTAAAATGTCCCCCACATATTCCATCATGCATTTCCTTAATAGTGTGGGAAGCTTCATGACTGCACAGACAATGGAGAGGGAGGCTGTCGAAGCCACATTTGTAAAGGATTCACCCTATTATGGTGTAATGAGAGGTACACTGAGCAAAGGATCTATATTCATTCTTATAAGGGTTGGGAGGAATAAAGTCAAGGTTAAGGTAGTTAAAATGTTGGTCATACCAAATGTTAGAAGGAGATGCTTCCACACTGTAAATGGTAGGAAGGTTAGAATTGATATATGAAGTTGTGATAAAATGATGGATGGTGACAAATAATTTTGATTTGGTAGGTTGAAATGGGATTTGGGAATCAAGGGAAGCCATTGTATCTATAAATTTATTGGTAGATCGATGAATTGACTGGATAAGGTAATGATCGATTGATGTTAAGTGTATGTCTATGAGTTGTTTGTAATTTAATAAGAAATCATTTTTACATTGATAAGATCCATTGACCTGATTGATGACAAGCTAAGAATCACCAAAGATCTTGATTATTTTGACCCCAAAGTTAGAGCGGTTTGGAGACCTATGACCAGAGCTTCATACTCGACCACATTATTGGTGCATTCAAAGTCAAGTTTAAAATAAAGGGGAAGAGTTTCACCATTAATGGGAATGAGAATAACTATGAAACCCACACCATGTTGTAATTTGGATCCATCAAAAAACGTGGTCATTTGGTAGGTGGGTTCCTCCCAATTTGGATCTATAAAAGTGAGAAAAAATAGCTGGTTGTCTGGTAGAAGAGATTCAGCCAATTGGTCAGTGATGAATTTCCCTTTAATTGACTTTTGTTGAAGGAAATAAAGATAAAAATTAGGTAGGAGCATGAGACACTTAGCCATACACTAGTTTTGGTATGGTTTAGAGTGCATGCACTTGAGTGGGTCAGTGTTAGTGATGACATAGGTTTTATGATTAAGAAGGTAGTGATAGATTTTGGAGTCCACAAAGACTAAGGCAAGGCAAATTTTCTTGGGATGAATATATTGAGTCTCATATTCTATAAGTGTGCATCTAATGTAGTAGAAAACTTTCTCTTTGTTTTGTTCATCATAGTGAGAAAGCATTGCCCCTAAGGAATGGTCCATGGTGGATATATAAAGGTAGAAGGGCTGGTCTTCCCTAAGAGGGATGAGGATAGGTGGAGAGAGAAAGAACTCCTTGATTGAATCAAATGCTTGTTGATAGTCCTTGGTCCACTTAAAAGAGGTGTTTTTATTTAGGAGATGGTGAAAGGGTTGAAATTTATCTGATAACTAGGAGATGAAGCAACAAATGGATTAGAGCATCCCTTGTAGGCTACAAAGTTGCTTAAGGTTAGTAGGAGGAGGCATCTCCAATATTTCTTTGAGTTTGGTAGGGTTTATTTCAAATCCTCAAAAATAGATGATAAATCCAAATAAATTTCTGGATAAGACCCCAAAAATGCATTTCTTGGGGTTGAATCTAACATAATAATGGATTAGTCAGATGAAGATAATGGCAAGAATGGCTAGGTGATCTTTGCATTGTTTGGATTTCCCAAGGAGATTTTCTACATAGTCCTATACAATTTTATGGATGAGGACATGAAAAATGTAGGTCATCACACACTGATAGGTTGCTCCAGTGTTCTTTAGACCAAAAGGCATGACCTTGTAATAAAAGGTTACCCATGGGGTAATAAAGGAAGTTTTGTGTTGATCTTTAGGGGAAATCAAGATCTAATTATATCTTGAGAAACTATCCATGAGAGATAACATCTCATGGCCATCTATAAGATCAACAAGTTGATCAATGTTCAACAAAGAAAAGACATCCTTTAGGCAAGTAAGATTGAGGTCACAAAATTTGATGTAGAGGTAAAGTCCCCCTATGGGTTTGGTGATGGGAATGATTTTATAAACCCATTATAGATAGTCGATGGGTTGAATGAAGTCAACGGATAAGAGACATTGAAGTTCTTCTCTGACTAGAAGGTCAATGCAAGGATGTATCCTATGAAACTTTTGCCAAATCGTATTAACCTCAAGATGGGTGATAATATTGTGGAGGTCAATAGAAGGGTCAATTCTAGGTATATCCTGATAGGGCCAAGCAAACATTATACTATGGTCATGAATGAAAGAAGGGTAATTTGTTACTCCATAGAATTTAAGGATTGGCTAATCTTGATGATACAAGAGTTATTCTGAGTACCCAAGTTGACATTGATAGTGGATTTATTTAGCATGGTTTGGTTCTCAGGAGGAAGGGATTTATGGATAGGAGAGTCCCCTGCTCTGAGGTAGGTGAGAATGGAATCATCATCTTGATGTTGGATGGTATTGATGATATGAGAATCTTGCTCTATCATTTCAAGAAGGATGAGAGGAAGGGTTTTAGTTTGGCCATCCTTTTGATAGGTTAGGGAGCCCAAACTAATGGTAGTGATAAAAAAAATTAGATGGGATGATATCAAAGTCTATAAACTTCAAGGGAGATTGTGTTGGTGAGGATGGAACATCCTTGTTGATGGTGGTGATGGGTTTTGGTGGGGTGGGTTATTTTGATGGTATGAACCCAAGGCTAAATAACTCACAAGTTTTTTTATTTCTAATTATGGGTAGCTCGTGAGGTCCCTCTTCATAAAGGCTGAGACCAAACCCATTCTAAGCACACCTATAAAGGTAAGCTTTGGCAAAGGCTAGTTTATTGAGATAAGAAAAGTCAAAGGTGAATGGTCCAATGGACAAAATAGTGGTGGGAGCAAGAAGTGGCTAATCAAATCCCCCATAGATGAAATTTGTTTGATTGTTAGGGAGCCTAAAAGGGGTGATGGTTTTAATGTTGGGATCGTAGGGTCATGTTTGAGGTTCCCATACTCTTACAAAGTAGGGAAATCATCAAGGGTAAAAGATGATACTCCCTAAGTGAGAGACATTGGAATGTGGGCTCTAAGGGGTCCCTTATGGGGATCTAGGAAGAAGGGATAGATGAGCTAGTGGAAGATTCATTAAAAGTATGGGTAGGAATGTTGTTGGTTTGGGTTGGTGGTGAGTTAGTGTTTTTAGTATTTGATGGTGAGGTATATGATGAAATAAGAAGAATATCATTATGTCGATAGGTCATATTGCAAGAAGCAAAAGGACTAGGGTCAAATTTGATGGTAACAACTTGACCTTCATGTTCAAATTTGACACATCGATGTAAAGTAGAAGGGACACAACTCATGGTACAGATCCAAGGGCATCCAAGTAACACATTGTATTGGAACCCACCCTCTATAATGTAAAATAGTTTGAGAATGGTGTGAGGTCCCAAGTGGATATGGAGGACAACTATCCCCAAGGTAGTGGTTATGGTATCATTGAAGGAGTGAAGGACCACTATGCTTTTTTACATGATGTTCTTAGGTAGCTAAAGTTGGTCATAAGCATAGGAAGAGATAATGTTTATGCTAGCTCCTCCATCAATCATCACCCTTTTGATGTGGGTTTGATTTATGTATGTAGTGATGAAGAGGGGAGGATTAGGATCCTTAGTATGAGCATGAAGTATTTCAAAATCTTGAAATGTGATGAAAGCAAAAAGTTAAAGGGATCCAACAAAGGGTACAAGAGGTTGAAGGTCATCTGGTTGAACCTTTATAGATTGTAAATCCTCTATCAGTTTTTAATGATGGTGGGGTGAGGTGTTGATCAATTCATAAAGGCTCATTTTCATCAATGTCTGGTGAAGTTATTTCAACATGATTTATTGGATGGATTCAAAAGGGTTGGAGGGAGTGGGTTTTAAAATGGACACTTTGGGTTTTGGTGGTGGCATAGGTGAAGGTGTAGGTGTTTAGGTTTGGTTAGAAGACTAAGGGGTAGGGTATGTCTCAGGAATGGAGACTTTGGATTTTCCCTTGTCCTTTTTTGGGCCCAAAATTAGGTAACCATATGAATGGTGTGGATGGGGGGATTTTATAGGTTTGATGGTTGCTTCAGTTCCCCCTCCTCACTCTTGGGTGAGAGCGGTAGAGTAGGTAAATGTTCAAAAGGTTGAGTTGATGGTTAGATTGGTAATAGGGGTAGGAGAGGTTCATCTAATAATAGATTATCCTCATCATATAGGCTTTGAAAAAGTGCTTGGAGAGCTTTGAAATTCTTTGTCATGTCCAGTTGTCCTATGGTAACATAGCTCAAGTTATCATTGAACTAAGAGGGTTTAGTATTGGAAGGGTAGAATGGTTTGATAGGTGGCAAGTTGATGAAAGAAGTTTACAGCAACCTTTTTAGGATAGTTGAATAATATTCATTCAAAGGTGTTGGAGGTGATGGGTTTATAGTTTTAGGGATGGGAGACTTCTTCTAAATAGTTTTCACCTTAGAATTTGTAGGTGGTGGAATGGTTTTAGTTGGTGGTTGGGACTGCTTAGTTATAGTTGATTTTTGGGTAAATGATTTGAAAGTGGTAGATTTAGATGATGAGGGGTTGGATATAAGTGGTAAAGTAGAGGTAGATAGGTTAGTTAAGAATGGAGGAGAATGAGATGGTTTGGTATGGGTAGGTGTAGATAGAGAAAAGGGGGATGGTTTACTAGAGGAAGAATAGGTAGTTGGGATAGTATAAGGATGGGGTCCTAAGATAGAAGGTAGGTGGGAAGGAGGTGATATGGGTCTATTTTAAGGTAAAGGTTTGGGTAACTCTACCTTATAAATTGGTTTGGTTTGGGGTTTCTTTGGTGTAATAGATGGAGTTAAGTCCAACTTCAAAGAGGGGTGAGTTCAAATAAGTGTGGGAAGAACTCTTAGATTCTTAATATGTTTGGTAAGAGAAGCATAAGGAGATTTAACAATATTAAATGGAGGTGGTTGGGATGGTTCACTTATGGTTTTGGAAGAAAAGGTATTTGATGGAGTGGTAATAATGGGTTTAAGTGTGAATTCAAGAGAGGTTGAGGACTCAGATTTATTTTGGTAAGGGAGCCCAAGATGATGCCAAAAGGTGGATCTATCAAAATTGGGTTGAGAAGTGAACTCTAGACTTTGGATTAGTCTAGAAAAAGGTTTGTAGATGAGTTTGGTTCCTTGGTCATTGGTTTTAAAAAATTAATCCCTTAGGTGGAGAAGAGGAAATGGTACCCCTATCCTTGTTTTTGATGGAAGTTTCCAAAATTGGTGATTGGGTGAATGAGGTAATCTTCTCTTGTGGGTAGGTTTCCAAAGAGAGAATGGATGGTTCTATGATGGGGGAGGTAGGTGTAGTGTCCTCAATTGAAGGAGCAGACATGGTTGATTATTTTATTTGGGTGTCCAAAGGAATGGAAGGCAGTTCTACCACTTTAATGGATGGAGTGGAAGAAAAAGAAATGGCTAAATCAAAGGTTGTCTCCTTTGGTGTTTCCATCAAAGGAGAGGTAGATAAAGATAAGGTCTCATGAAGCAAGGAGAAAGGGGTGGTTGATTCTTTCATTTGGGTATCTAAAGGAATGGAAGGTGATTTCACTACTTTTGTGAGTGAAATGGTAGAAGAATTGGTTGAGGTAATGGTCTCCTTAATAATGGGCTCATTAATAATAACATTGATTGTATGTGCCTCATGAGATGATTCCAACTTGTTGTCATGGTGATGGGTAGAAGGAGAATGATTAGGAAAAGGTTTACAAAAGATGTCAAGGGACTGATTAAGAGGTGCATTAGGATTATCAAATGCAAGTTCTCCACTATCAATCAAGCTTTTGATAAGACTTTTGAAGGTATTTCATGTATTGATGTCATGTCCAATAAATTGATGAAAGGCATAATGGTCATTCTCATTGTACCAACTACGCATGGGGTGAGAAACATCAAATTATTAGGGTGATTTGATAGGTGGAAGTTGGAAGAGGTTAGCTTTGAGAAATTTATCCAAAACTAAATCATAAGACTCCCCTATGGGGGTATATTGTTTTGGATGAGCTTAGTTTTATCTTTGATTTTGTTGGTAGGAAGGGTTGGAAGAATTAATTTGATGGGGTTGGTTGACATTTGGTGGTGGTGTAGTTTTTAAGACAACTGAATTCGTAAATGCTTTTGTTTTGGGAATGGGATGGTTGGATTGGTTAATGGTTTTGGTGGAGGGAGGGTCATTGGATTTAAAGCTAGAATTCTTGTTCCATAGTTTCAATTTCCCTTCATTAATGGCTTAGTTTTCAAGTTTACGTGCCATGGTGAATGCCTCATCAATTTTTTTGAAATTTTGAACTTGAAGAGTGGGGGAAATATGTTTGGCACAACCCAAAGATAAGAGTTTGATCAAATCAGGTTGGGGTAAGGAGAAATAAAGTTGGTTGATGAGACCTCTCCATCTAGCTACGAAATCAAAAATTGATTAATCATCAAATTACCTAATAGAATAAAGGTTGTAATAGAAACATTTTTAGATATGTTTACTAAGAAGTGATCTAAAAATATTTGGGCTAGTTGGGAGAATGAAAATATGGAGTGTTTGGTAAGATCATTATACCAATCAAGGGTTGGTATTGATAAAGACTTGGGGAATGTACAAAGGAGGAGAGCATCATCATATGAAATTAGATAACAGGAATGATGGAATGCTCTTAAATGTTGTTGGGTGTCCTCCTTTCCTTTAAACTTGAAACACTTGGGTAATTCCTATTGAGGAGGATAAGAATGAGTAGGAATGCATGGATGGATGGGTTCATTACAGATTTGATCATAGGATAAGAGGTTATGAGACATGGAGATAGATGACTCCAGGTTGGTTGTTTTGTCTATTAACATCTTTCCCAAGTTTGTTTGGGGTTAGCAAGCTGCATAATTATGTGGTAAGATTTGTTGAGGTTGGGTGGTAGCAATGTATGGATAAGTTATAGGGGGTATTGAAGAGGCCAAATATTGGTAAGCAGTCATAATAGGTGGGGATGGTGCCACATAAGGGTTGATTGGCACAATTGGTTGGGTGGAAGGTGTTATGTATCCTTGTGGGTTAAAAACATATTGGTAAGATGTCATGGGTACTTATTGGGGGGCTAATATGGGTTGGTTTAGAGGGTTGGTGGATGGTGGTATGGATGTATATTGGGTTAGAGGTATGAAAGTGCTAGTTGGTTGTTGATGGGTGATAACTCTAATGCTAATAGGTGGAAGTGTTTGAGGTATGAAAAGTACCAAACTATGAAGTGGGGCATAAATTGGTGGGTTGATTGAACTAAGGGGAATGGTAGAAATAGGGGTAGGAGATACCCCCATAAGAGGAGTATAAGTGACAAAAGGTAAGGTTGATCCAATGTTGGAGGTATTGGTTGGGGTAGTAGGTGTTTGGTTACGAGTTGGGATATTTGATGGAGTTTGGGGAGTGGTAGTAGGTGGGATATTAGAAAAAAAAGAGGTTTGGGCGAGCATGGGTTGGGTTGAGGTGGTACCCACTAGAAGATGGGGAGGCATACCATAGGTTGGATCAATATAAAGAACCAAAGAAAGAGAGGTATAGTTAGATAAGGTGTTAAGGTAATGCTAAAGAGCCATGTGGTTGTTATCGAGAAAGGCAACAAAATATACATCACCCTCAACAACAATCTAAAACCTAGTATGATGGTGATAAAAATGAGGGGAACCCTCAACATCAAAAGTATACTCCATGGAGGAAGAAGAAGAAGGTGGTTGTTGGTTGGTTTTATTCCTCAGTTGTTGTCTAGTGAAGACCATGAGAGAAATATGAGATAAAATGATGAATCTCACACCTCAAACAAAGAGAAAGTAAAAGAAAAGAACTCAAGGCAATTCAAACATACACTATAGTGCATTTAACAACCTAGGGTTCTTTTTAAATCACTTTTGGATTATGCCTTAGAAAGTGTGAAGAGGAAATTTAGTTTGTAAATCAGGTATTAAAGAGGATGTCTAAGGTTGGTTTTAGGTTATGTTTAGGTGCTCAAGATAGAAATCTATATTGCAATTCAATACATGGCTTGGTATTGGGGCCTACCACCTCACTTCACACACCACAATGATAAAGGTGTTGGGTGCTTAGCCAAAATATACTAAATTTTAGAGTTTATACTCAACTAGAGAGTTGAGTTGGTTCTCCCCTTGGTAGTGACTTCTAAGAAATATTGCTGGGAAAGGGTAAGGTTTACTACTAGGTGATGAAATCTTAGTTAGGCCTTGTCTCAATTATGTTTTGATGTGTTGATTGATTATGTGGTTTGGATAAGTGTGTGATAACAAGAGTGAAAACTATGATTAATTACTTTGCCTTTAAGTTACTAGATGAACTAAAACAAACAAGAAATTAATGTATGAAAAAGGTTTATTTTAATCACAAAATAAATTTAGGTTTCATTGGATGAGCATATAATAAAGGAATAAAAAGGGATACTAGGTTCCACCAGGCGCGCCAAAATATTTCTCTTAATTTTTGCTCATTTCTTAATTTGGAAGCAAGTAATGAAACTAGTGATAGCGGTGTGTAAAGGAATACCTAATAAAAGTGCATGCATGATCTAGATGATGATGAGAATTCCTCTTTGGCTAGGAAGAAATAATCTACAGATAAGAAAGACACTAGAAAAGGGGTTGTTAGCAAAATAGTTGAGTGGACTACCTAGTGTGACCTAGATCCAAGAAACGTATGCTTGTTAAGAGGTTGTCAATCCACTGTTTATAACAATTAAGTTGATATAAATGAAAAGAAAGGAAACTTGCATTTAATAACATGAAAGTAAATTTATTGTTAAATAAAATGACTAAATATAGCAAAATTGGCTCAATACTCATGCTAAGATAGTTGGGGTCAAGTTCAAAAAATTAGATGAGCCTCTATGAATAGGTAAGAACACAAAAAGTAGGGTTTGGATGAGGTAATGGGACTAAAAATAATTTTCTATTATTTTTGCCACATGACCGTTAGTGGTTGGGTGAACCATTGGCAGTTGGCCTAACTGTTGAGGGTTGGATAGCTGTCGATAGTTGAGATTACCATCAGTGGTTGGGCTAACTATTGATGGTTGTATGTGCAATTTTGGAAATGTTTAGAAATAGATTTTCAAATTAGGTAAATGGTTAGGTTAGGGTTGGAATATGGATTTGGTCAAAAATAGAAGGTTGATGGGTAGGTCTGATTAGGTTAGGGGATTTAGAAATGAAATATAATCAAGAAATAAGAATGAAGTTACCTATAACTTGTTAAATGGTTGATGGAAGGCTGAAGCAATTTGGCCACAGTGACAGTATTTGGGCCTTAAAAGGTGATTCTAATAGAGTTTCAGATCTCCATTGCTACTACTTACTTGTTGTAGGAATGTGGGATACCTATATGCAAGATAGCTTGGATGCATATTTGTGGATTTCTCAATCCTTTTCACTTCCTACTTTTCTCCTTTTATAAGATGAAGTTACTAATTGTGTAAGAGGAAGTTGTTAATCAGGATGGAAGATAAAGTTTCCATTTAGGATGCTTTAAATCTTGTTAGCATCACAAAAGGGAAGTTTCTAAATTATGCCATGCTTATCTCATACATGGTTAGTAGTGGCTTTAATAATAGGTTTGATGACATGATCGTCGATGGCCAGGCTAACCATCGATGGTTACGTTGATCGTCAGTAGTCGAGGTGATAGAGGAAAGTGGGTGAAAGTAAGTTAAAAGGAGGTGGATTAAAAAAATAAGTTAGTAAATTAATAAATTCACTAAGTCAACTAAGCGGTCAACTAACTTCAGGGTCGGGTAGGGGTTTGAGGCATTTCAACATCTAAAACTGTGCAGTTTTTGAGTGTCTACAATATGTGGTAGTATTTATAGAAATCTAGTATAACCTCGAACTTCAACTTCCATACCACTTTTTAAGTGAATCCTAATTTGATTATCTTCCATATAAATTTGCATAGCTTTATGCATTTTACTAAAATAACTAATACCCACCTAATTATCAACAATATCATCAAATTCAATCTCATTTCCATTATCATCTTGTTATACTAATTCACTTATAGTGTCATTTATATTCTTATTATCCAAGTAAATAGTACATCATAATAGGAATCTATGAGTATCAACATAATTGTCTATTGAAGAAGCATTATCTTTGTCTAAGTTAAGAAATTTATTGTCTAATCCTAGAGCTAGTTAAGTGCATGTAGTAACCTCCTCATTGACATTTATCAAAATAAATTTATTGGATCATGTGCAATATGACCCATTTTCAAATAATGTGATAACCCTGATTCAACATGTGTCCTGATTCCAATCCTATTTCATAAAACAAGAACCATACTATTCCCTAGTATTAAGCTTAACAGGTGTTCCCATAGATCCTCATGCATAATGCTTGTTGAACTAGGACTTGAGTCCCTATTTATCTTCGTCAATCCCAAGCAAAGGAAATGAAATATAATCATCTGCATGGAATACCCAAAGGTATTTTATTTATAATATATTAGGTATATAAACTTCTATATTCTCACATAATCCATAGGGAAAAATAAGGTTGTGATCCATTATAATTACATGAGGCTTCATGGGATGAACTAGTTGTAATAATGGTTTCCAATGTCTAAATCTTAAAAACATGAAACTTTTATATTGCTTCCCTTAGGACTATATTTTTTTTTGTTTTCAATTTTTTGATATCCAAATGAGTATAATGGACACAAAATATCCATAGCATAGGTCTTTTCTCAGTGCACATGGAAATTGATGTTATTTTTCCATAGATTTCTTAATTGAACTACAGTATATTCTTCCCCCTCCAAATAATCAATTTTTTTTTTAAAAAACAAGTGTTTTTCATTAAATAAAATAAGCACAAACCTCTTGTGGGCATAAGAGACAAACATAGGGAAGGGGGAAAATTCCAAATACCACATTTATTGAAAATAAACACACACAAAAGTTTAAGTTCTAATTAAACATGAATAAAAACTATCTACAAGGTAAAAGGAATAAAAACAAAATTAAACATGGTCATTTATGGGCTGATAAAAATATGATCCCTTACGGGATAATTTTAGAAAGATAAGGATAGTTATTTAAAAGTCACAAGCAACAACCACAACATGGTTTTCATTACATCCTCAGAAAAACAATGTGTTAAGGGATAGAAGCTAAATATGGATTCAAACATTTGACCATGGATAACTGGACTAAAAAGATTAATTTCATTCATAAAATAACATATGACACAAAAATTATTCTCATGAATGAGAGAAGTATGCTTCAAATAGATATTTATATAATGTAAACAACATGAGACATACCTCCAAGCTATTTTATTGATGACTACTATTCTGGCTCTTCTACTATGAATGGTTAAACCAAATCTTATTTAGATGCACCCAAAAGTGGGCTTAAGATTAAAACTAAATGATGGGTAGATGTAGGATAATGGGGGACAAAAGGGAGGGGTATAAAGCGACACTTTTAAAAAAATAATAATAATAGGTGAACTTGGAGAGAATGTTAGAGATACTTCAAAAATGAATTTGACAATGAAATAAAAACTTAAATTATGGAATTTTGATAGTAGTTTATAAATATATAATTTTTTCCAATACCCAAATGATAAAAGTGTGCAAAATAGATGCATTTATGACAATATATTGATCATTTTGTGTAAAAAGATAAGGAGAGTGCATGTGTATGAACACACTTTTTTTTAGTAAATGATTGAATTTTTATATGAAATTTCATATATAGATAGGTGAAATGTCAAAGATTGTTTAGAATATTTTTTATTATATATATAATTTTTAAATAATTTTACAAGTCAAGACAGGTAGAAAATTAAAATTGCAAGTGTACGAACAACTTTTTGACCTTAACTTTATGAAAATCAATTTTTTTTTAATTTATAGTTGGCAATGTGTAGATTGTTTAGATATAAGTTTTATAAGCATTAGATTAATATTAAAAAAGTTATAAGGGAATTTGTGATGATATGTATATATACTATAACGAGGTATGTTATGTATAAATTAAATAATAATTATAAATAACATTCTAACATTAAAAAAAATTATATATTTGAAAACTAATCTTTTTTCTCTAAAGACCCACATATATTTTTTTTAAATAATAAAAGTTGCCCGATCAAACATGTCAATAAAAAGGAAAAAACCCTAAATTTCTTTGGCTAGTCCATGATAGAGTTTGGCCAGGTTTGGGACCCCCCAGGCCTAAAAAATGATAAAAAATTGGAGGGAAAGCGGTAATAAAATTTGTAAATATGAAAAGGTTGTACACCCTATGCAAAGGGAATACACCCTTTTCACAAACACTAATGGGCCAATAAATGCATTTTCTTGTTGGTCTATGGATCCCAAAGGGCGTGTGTGCTTTTGAAACCATGCACGCCCTTTATGATTCATGAATTCATTTTACATTTACCACAAAAATGAGTCATTTGTTTTGTTCTTTCCAAATTATAAATTGGTTTTTCTATTGTAAATATGTGAATTTGATGAATTGTTCATTTATTTTATTTGAATCACTAAGAATTCTTCAAGTTTAAATGTACAATTGTCTTATTTTTGGCAAAGATAAATGATGGGGTTGGGAAGTCATCGCAAAAGACCAATCAAAGAGATAAAAAATGAGGAAATTGAAGAGAAAAAGAAAGAAAAAGAAAATTAAATAGGAAGGCATCCATAAGAGCTTCTAGGCAAGGTGAAGGTTCTTTTTCGACACTAGGTAATACTTCTAATGAAAATAACATGCCCAATTCTATAGGATTTAGTTAACAAATATCTTTAAATGAAATAAGAGAACCAAGCCAATCTTTGTTGCAAGATGAAATTCAAAATGTAAAGCATGTAAGTAATGAATTTGTAATGACTGATGAAACATATGGACAAACACAATATAATGAAACATCCACTCATAATGAAATTTTTGAGTATGATGATAATCAACATCAAATAATGACCCCGAATCATGTGTCTCCTAATCAAGAGGAATTTAATTTATCTATAATCCCTAATTTAGATAATCAACCCTCTAATATCCCTACTATGGTTGAAGTGTTAACACCACCCAATTTAATACAAAATATAACTCTTGCACCCACACCTCCAAGGATAATAAGATGAACACCAAAGTATTTGGTTGAAATAGATAAAAATAATAATATAACCTATGGAAGTTAAAATGTCAAAAAGAATAGTGCAATGTCATGCTCAATGTGTATGGAACTATGCATTTAAGAATAAAAGCCATACATAACGATGTCAACTATTTGCTCAATTAATGAAAATGTAAAAAATACACCCTGTGATGCATAATTTGGGGTTAAGAACATTAAACATGGAGGGAAAAAATATTACAATAGTAAATAATCTATTTAAGGCATTTAAGGCAATAGGCAATAAAAGTCGGAATAAAGATAGTAATGTGACAAGATGAGTAATAATGGAATCTACAGTGAGTAAGTCAATATCTAAAGCTCAAATTATTAGTGAAACAAGTAAACCCTTGAATTTAAATATAAAATCTCTAATAAATAAAGTAAAAATAAGAACAAGGCTTGATGACCTTTCACTTATGGATTGTTGGGTGTTTAGTGGTACACTCCCATGAAAAGATAAGGTATTGGTTGAAGGAACAAAACAATTGATTGAAATTTTTTGGCACAACAACACAAGGGTCTCATCCAATGTAAAATATGTTTTTAAAATAATAAAAAGCTCAAAAAATCATGAGCCACATGCAAAATATTTTTTAGACATGACGCAAACAAATTTTTTTAAAAAGTTTATTGAAAAATTTAATGGCCAATTAATAATTAGCCAAAGGTCATTTGAGATGTACAAGCCTTTCTATGTTAAAATCAACCAAACATGCACCACATGTTGTTGTAGAGTACATGTTGAATTTGCTATGCATTTGGATGTTTTTCATCATATACATTGTAATTTAAATACTGATGAGATTTTGTAGGAATGTATGGTGTCTTCCCCACCTAAAACATTAAGAGAATTAATCCAAGGTCTTTTCTATCAAAGACTTGAGGGACAATTTTTTTTTCCAAACAATGTTTAGATGAAACATGTAATAGTTGTGGTGGTTTGTCAAATTTTACAAGTTGTTTACATGAAGATTTTTCACATGAATTTGGAAAACAACTAGTTGATTATAAGAAGTACAAATCTGTTAAGTATGTGTTAAAAGATAGAAAAGATTCATCAAAATGTGAATTGGTTAAGACCAATGTTTATGTATGTGATTTCATGTTTAAATTTAAAAATAATATTATCTACCAATATGCAAGACACACACAAATAAAAATGGTTAGATAATCAATTCAAATCATGAAAGGATAACTTCCTAGTTGGCACCATTATTTTAGTTGTGAATTTCACTGAGAATTGCACACTATAACAATAGAATGAGGTTCAATCCCAATATTATAACTCAATTCAAGTTTTAATTTTTATTCATATTATATTTAAACATGCACCTGATAATACAGATGACAATAGAAATATTTTGAGGGAGTAGCATTTTTATATGAATGATGATAGATCACATTTTTTAGAGTTTGTCCAAGGTTGTTTTGAGATATTTTATATGAATATGAATGTAAGAGAAGTCATGTTTGATACACACTATATTTGGTTAGATAATTGTGCAGAGAAATTTAAGAATTATTGAATATTTTACCGGTTAATCAAAATGCATAAGAAGAATGGCGTTCAACATTTTTGAAGCTTCTTTAAGTTGGGCATGGAAAAGGGGAATATGATGGTGCTGGGGCATGTGTAAAAAGAGCCCTTAAAAAAGAGAGCATGAAAAACACAAGGATGGTGCTAATTTGATCAATGTAGCAAGTATTGTGACTTGGTATAATAAAAATATTTGTCATGGACTAGATAAACATTTTCATATACGAAGATTATTTTGGTTAATATAGGAACAACATAAGGCAATGTATGAAGATTGCATTACAATACCTGGATCAAGTGTTTTCCACTCCATTCAAAGCTCAAATTCAAGTTCATGGATTATTTATACTAGGGATATGGTATTTTTTGTTCTTCATGTATATAATTTAATTGGAATGAATGTGAGTCAAAATAATGGGTTGACAAATGGTATTGTAGACCCATATCACCTATAGAGAGTAGCCATTCACTCCAATAATTGACAGATCATGAAATGACATCATTGGTTGACTTTGACCACATCTCAGATCTTGCACAACCAGGTATAATTTATTCTTTAATTAAATATACAACCTTAGATATTAGTGGTATTATTTTTTTTCTAGATGTACTTACAATTTGATTATATTTTAAATGCAGGGCATGTTTTTGTAGTCATTGCACCTCAGAACAATGATGAGGGATAAAACTAATACTTGTGTCATTGTGTAGAGGCAAAAAAAATTAACAGAAAATGTTATGGATGGATAAGATCTAATTTATCCTGTTGGATCCGTAGTGGTTACTAGAACCTGGCTTCATAGGTACTATCATAAAAAATAAAACAATTGTTATTTGAGGACTTTGAAACACACATGACGATGATTCATCATTCAAACCTTGTTATTACTACAAATATCAAATGATCAAATATAAGGGAAAGCCTCACAATAGAACTTTGTCTAAAGTGTGTGAATCTAACCACAAAGCAATTCTTGAATCATTTGCAAATGACATTGATCCTGAAGGTACATTAGATTGAATTAGTAAGTTTATCTAGTATTTCAAGTTAATATAATAAATTTATTTGATTTAATGTATTTTAATTTTCAACTATTTTATGATTATGTGTTTATTTCTATTCAAAAAAATTACTAACAATTTAAATGTATGTTAGTGGCACCAAATGAGCTTCCACCTTCACGTGGTTAGTGTCGTGCGTAGAGAAGATTATCTTCTTGAAATGAAAAGAAACCAAAATAATTTATATTAATTTTATCTACATTAAGAAAATCCTTTTTCACATTCTCTTTGTTTATGCTTTCACAAAAATAGTGTTATCTATTGTCTCTTAGAGGACTCATCCTTGCATGTGTGGGAGCTAACAGTTCATCTCTAGCCCTCATGATTCTCGTGCAACATGTGATAGAAGTTCACTCCTTTTGTACATTTAGGGATGAGTGAATTATCTTAAAGGATGCCTCTGATCAACTGTAACTTTCACTCTTGGGGGTCTACCAAAAGTAGACAAAGGTGATTCTAGCTTAAAAATGTCTATCCTAATGTGTCTG
Organism: Torreya grandis; assembly: GCA_037957365.1. NCBI lineage: Eukaryota > Viridiplantae > Streptophyta > Pinopsida > Cupressales > Taxaceae > Torreya > Torreya grandis. The sequence continues at coordinate 2,764,994 of JARHVA010001778.1, forward strand.
CATATATGGTTCATTGATTAGGCTGATGAGTCAGAATATACAACCCTCGTTAACCACTTTTTGGCATGTTCTGAGAGATTTGGCTATGAGAGAAACCTCATTTCTATGTCTCATCCATCATGAGTTAGATAAAATCCTCTTGAGATTTCTTAGAGGACTCATCGTTGCACATGTAGGATTTGATGATTCATCTTTAGCACTCATGATTCTCATGCAATGTGTCATGAAAGTTTACTCATTTTACACATTTGAAGATGAGTGAATTTTCTTAAGGATGCCTCTGATCAACTATAAATTTTTCTCTGAAGGTTCTACTGAGACTAGACAAATGTGATTCTATTCTAAAAATGTATATCCTAACATGTCTATATAGTTGGTTTGTCGATTGTGCTAACGATTCAGAATCTAGGCCCTCATTGACCAACTTTTGGCATGTTTTGAGATATTTAGCTATGAGAGAAACCTCATTGTCATGTCTCATCTATCTAAGTTAGATAAAATCCTCCCAAGTTTTCTTGTAAGGCTCATCCTTGCATGTTTAGGAACTAATGGTTTCTCTCTATCCCTCATGGTTTTTGTGCAATGTATGATGGAAGTTTGCTCATTTTGCACATTCAATAATGAGTGAATTATCTTAAGGGATGCCTATGATAAATTGTAACTTTTGCTTGTATGGGTATACCAAGATTGTAAAAAGGTGATTCTAGCCTAAAAATTCTTATCCTGACATGTCTACATAGATGGTTTGTCAATTGGGCTGATGAGTCAGAATCTACGACCCTCATTGACCAATTTTTGGCATATTCTAAGAGATTTAGCTATGAGATAAACTTCATCATCTCATCCATCATGATTTAGATAAAATCCTCTTAGGATTTCTTAGAGGACTCATCCTTACATATGTAAGAACTGATGGTTCATCTCTATCCCTCACAGTTTTTGTGCAATGCATGATGGAAGTTCATTCATTTTGCACATTTGGGGATGAGTGAATTATCTTAAGGGATGCCTCCACTCAACTATATTATTTTCTCTCAAGGGTCTATTGAAACTTGATAAAGGTGATTCTAGTTTAAAAATACCTATCTTTATGTGTCAGTGTAGATGGTTCATTGATTTGCAAAAGAACCAACTTTTAACATGTTCTGAGAGATTTGGATATGAGAAAAACCTCATTTATGCATCTCATCTATCATGAGTTAGATAAAATCCTATCAAAGATTTTTTATAGGACTTGTCCTTGCACATTTAAGAATTGATGGTTTATCTTTAGCCCTCATGGTTTTTGTGCAATGCACGACAAAAGTTTGTTCATTTTGCACATTTGAGGATGAGTGAATTATCTTAAGGGATGCCTCTAATAAACTAAAAATTTCACTCTCTAGGGTCTATCAATACCTGACAAAGGTGATTCTAGCCTAAAAATGCCTATCTTGATGTGTCTGTGTAGACGGTTCATCAAGTGGGCTAATGAGTTAGAATCTACGACCCTCACTGACCAACTTTTAGCATATTTTGAGAGATTTAGTTTCAAGAAAAACCTCATTTACACATCTCATCCATCATAATTTAGATAAAATACTCTATATTTATTATAGGACTTCTCTTTGCACATGTAGGATCTAATGGTTCATCTCTATCCCTCACGGTTCTCATGTAACATGCGATGGAAGTTTGATCATTTTGCACACTCTAGGATGAGTAAATTCTCTTAAAGGATGCCTTAAACCAGCTAAAACTTTCACTCCTAGGGTCAACTAAGACCAGACAAAGATGGTTTTAGACTAAAAATGCCTATTCAGACATGTCCACATAGATGGTTCATCGATTAAGCTGATGAGTCAAATTCTACAGTCCCCATTGACTAATTTTTACCCTGTTCTAAGAGATTTGGTTATGAGAGAAACCTCATTTCTAAGTATTATCCATCATGAGTTAGGTAAAATCTCCTAGACTTTCTTAGCGGGATTATACCTTCACATATAAGAGTTGACAATTTCTCTATCCCTCATGATTCTCATACAATGTGCGACCAAAGTTTGCTTATTTTACACACTCAAGAATGAGTGAATTCTCTTCAAATATGCCTTTTACCAAATACTGATTTCAATATTAAATCTTGATTGAGATCAAACAAAGGTCATTTTAGCCTAAAAACATCCATCTAGATGTGCCCATGTAGACATTTCATTGATTGAGCTGATGAGTCATATTCTACAGCCTTATTGACCAAATTTTACACCATTCTAAGAGATTTAGCCACAATAAAAACCTCATTTCTACATATCATCCATCATTATTTAGGTAAAATACTCTAGGTATTTCTTACAGGACTCATCCCTGCATGTGTAGGATTTGACAGTTCATCCCTAACCCTGACAATTCTCATACAACGTGTGACTGAAGTTCACTCATTTTGCATACTCAGGGATGAGTGAATTATCTTAAGGGATGCCTCTAACAAACTATAATTTTCACTCCTAGGTCCCAATTGATATCAGATAAAGGTTGTTCTAGCCTATAAATTTCCATCCAACGGTGTCTATGTAGACAATTTATCGATTGGTTTGATGAGTCAGATTCGATGGCCCCCATTGACCAACTTTTACTCCATTCTAAGAGATTTTTCTATGAGAGAAACCTCATTACCACATCTCATCCATCATGGTTTAGATAAAATCATCCCATTATTTCTTATAGGACTCATCCTTGCATGTGTAGAAGCTGATGGTTCATCTCTAAACTTGAAGGTTCTCATGTAATGTGCGACAAAAGTTTGATTATTTTACACAATCAATGACAAGTGAATTCTCTTTAAGGATGCCTTTCAGAAACTAAAAATTTCACTCTCAAGGTTAACCAAGACTAAAAAAATGTGGTTATAGCCTTAACACACTCATATGGACATGTTTGCATAGACAATTCAATTGATTGGGCTGATGAGTTAGATTCTACGGCCCCCATTGATCAACTTTTACCCTATTTTTAGAGATTTGGTTGTGAGAGAAACCTTATTTCCATGTGTCATCTATCATGAGTTAGATAAAATCCTCCCAATATTTATTAGAGGACTCATCTTTTCATGTGTAGGAAATAATGATTCATCTCTAGCCCTCACAATTCTTGTGTAATGCATGATCGAAGTATGCTCATTTTGCACACTCAAGGATGAGTGAATTATCTTTGGGGATGCTTTTGACCAACTAAAAATTTCACTCCTGAGACCTAAATAAGGTCTAACAAAGATTGTTATAACCTAAAAATTCCCATCTAAATGTGTTGGTGTAGATACTTCATCGATTGGTCTGACGAGTCAGATTCTTTGGCCCCCATTGACCAAATTTTACCCTATTTTGAGAGATTTAGTTGTGAAAGAAACCTCATCACCCTATCTCATCTATCATGAGTTAGATAAAATCCTTCTAAGATTTCTTAGAGGACTCATTCCTACATGTGTAGGAATTGATGGTTCATCTCTAGCCCTCATGGTTCTTGTGCAACGCATGATGGAAGTTCACTCATTTTGCACACTCTGGGATGAGTGAATTCTCTTCAGGGATGCCTCTGACTAATTTAAAATTTCACTCTTGTGGTCAATTGAGATCGAATAAAGGTGGTTATAACCTAAAAATGCCCATTCAGATGTGTTTGTATAGATAGTTTGTTGATTAGGCTAATGATTCAGATTTTATGGCCCCTGTTAACTATCTTTTACCCCATTCTGAGAGATTTGGCCTCTAGAGAAACCTCATTTCAATGTCTAATCCATCATGACTTAGGTAAAATAATCTTGGGATTTCTTATAGGACTCATGCCTGCACATGTAAGAGTTGATGGTTCATCTCTATCCTTCATGATTCTTATGCAACATGTGACCGAAGTTCGCTCATTTTACATACTCAAGGATGAGTGAATTATCTTTAGGGATGCCTCTGACAAACTACAAATTTCACTCTCAAGGCTTGACTAAGGCTAGACAAAGGTCTTTCTAGCCTAACAATGCCCATCTAGACATGTCCATATAGATAGTTTGTTGATTGGGCTAATGAGTAATATTATATGGCCCTCACTGAGTAACTTTTACCCCATTCTAAGATATTTATCCATGTGATAAACCACATTGATGTGTCTCATCCATCATGATTTATATAAAACACTCCTAATTTTTCTTAGAGGACTCATCCCTACACATGTAAGAGCTGATGGTTCATCTCTAGCCCTCATAATTTTTGTGTAACACATAATGGAAGTTCACTCATTTTGCACACTCAAGGATGAGTAAATTTTGTTCATATAATTGCAACTTTCACTATCTGGGTCAATTAAGACCAAAAAAATTGGTTCTAGCCTAAAAACACCCATCTAAACATGTCTGTGTAGATAGTTCATTTATTAGGCTAACAAATCAGATTTTATGACCCCTATTGACCAACTTTTACCCTAATCTAAGAGATTTAGATATGAGAGAAACCTCATTGCCATATCTCATCTATCATGATTTGGGTAAAATCCTCCCAAGATTTTTTATAAGACTCATCCCTACACTTGTAAGATTTGATGGTTCATCTCTATCCTTCATGATTATTATGTAATATGCAACTAACGTTTGCTCATTTTACACACTCAAGGATGAGTGAATTCTCTTTAGGGATGCCTCTAACCAATTTTAAATTTCACTTTTAGGTAGACAAAGGTTATTGTAGCCTAAAAACACCTATCTAAATGTGTTTATGGAGATGGTTCATCGATTAGGCTGAAGAGTCAGATTTTACGACCCTCACTGACCAATTTTTACCCCATTCTAAGAGATCTAGCCATGAGAGAAACCTCATTTCCATGTATCATCTATCATGATTCATAATTTAGATAAAATCTTCTTGGGATTTCTTAGAGTACTCATTCCTACATGTATAATATTTTATGGTTCATCTCTATCCTTCATGGTTCTCATGCAATATGTGACTGAAGTTCACTCATTTTGCACACTCAAGGATGAGTGAATTCTCTTCAGGGATACCTCTAAAAAATTGAAATTTTTTTTTAGGCCTTGAGTGATATCAGACAAAGGTTTATCTAGCCTAAAAACTCTCATTTAGATGTGTCTGCATAGATGGTTCATTGATTGGGCTGATGAGTTAGATTTTACAACCTCCACTGACCAACTTTTACCCCATTTTGAAAGATTTGGCCATGAGAAAAACCTCATTATCATGTATCATCTTTCATGAGTTAGATAAAATCCTATTGGGCTTTCTTAGAGGACTCATCCTTACATGTGTAAGAATTGATGATTCATCTCTATCCCTCATGATTCTCATGTAACATATGACCAAAGTTTGCTCATTTTGCACACTCAGGGATGAGTAAATTCTTTTCAAGGATGCCTCTAAGAAAATACAAATTTCACTTTTAGGGCTCAATCAAGATAAAAAAAAGGTTGTTTTAGCTTAAAAATGCCCATCCAGATGTGTCCATGTAGATGATTCATTGATTGGGCAAATGAGTCATACTTTATGACCCTCGCTAACCAACTTTTACCCCATTCTAAATTATGTAGCCATGAGAAAAACCTCATTGTCATATCTTATCCATCATGCATTAGATAAAATCCTCCTAATCATTTTTAGAGGACTCATCCTTGCATCCATAGGAGTTGATAGTTCATCTCTAGTCCTCATGATTCTCATGCAATGCACAAATGAAGTTCGCTCATTTTGCACACTTAGGGACGAGTGAATTATCTTTAGGGATGCCTCTAATCAACTATAACATTCACTTTCAGGCCTGATCAAGACTATTAAAAGGTTTTTATAGCCTAAAAACTCCCATATGAACATGTTTGCATAGATGGTTCATCTATTGGGTTCCTCCGACCAATTGAGTATGTGTAAAAGATACCCTCTTTTCTGTGTTTTTTTGACAATGAGGATAGAGATTGGTTTAGAAACTTAAAAATTGAGTCTATAAAATCCAAATGAAGGTTGAAACACATCTAATGCATTTTTATAGACCTCATAAAAGGATCATTTGTTGTAAGAAAATTATATCTCGAGTTTTAACCTACTAGAAGGTAATTAAGCCTAATAGACAAAACATGATTTTATGAATTTTTGGGTAAAATATTAAAAGTGTAAGTGGAAATCCAAATATTTTATTTGAGCATTGATAATTCATAAAACACCTAAATACATATGTCAAAGGTGTCTTGAAGTGATAATTCAATACAAAATGGGTTTTGGCATGTTAGAGCAACATTAATACTAGTAAGTCTATGAGAGGTTTTTGATAAAATTATTTGTAGCAGACCTTCTGAGGTGTTGAAAATTTTGAGTCAACTACAAAAGATTGTGATAAATTATTTTGGATTAATCTATACCCCTTTTTTCAAATATTTATTGTTTTGAGCCTTTTGAGGCATTTAGGTTTAATTAACCTGTAGAGAGATTTGAGTCTTTTGACTTCAAATAAACAAAACCAATAAATGGATTGGTTTTCCATATTGAGATAAAGATTGAATATGTCTTTAAGGACCATAATAATATAACCTCAAGTTTTATATACTATTCAAGTAATATCGAAGTTGCTTATGTCTCTTCATTTGTGTCTATATTCTTGCCTTACCAAGATTATAATTTTGTGGATAGTCAAGAGAGGGCTATCAATGTTGATATTAACCCATGTATAATTAGGCCATATTTAATATATGGACACATATAATTGTCTTTGTTTGTTGTATGGATAAGTATGAGTTGAAGACATACACAAGTGCATCACTAGAATTCTTAACATTTATGATCACGGACAATCTATAATATTTACATGTCCATGAAATTGATCCCAAGTCCATTATTATTTCTGATTTTGATGAAGTATTGTACAACTTATATTTGGTTTAAGAGGTTGTCAATGCTTAATAGTGGACATTGATCCTTCATGATTTTATTGAGTGAGTGATAGTCAATGGATAGATGATATGAACCATTATTCTTGGGTGTGAGGGATATTAGACTCTTGTAAGGAGAAGATTTGGGTCTTATCTTGCCCATATCAAGGACCTCTTATATTTAACACCAAGATTCATCATTCTCCCAAATTGATTTATGATACAAAGGGTTTTTTGTAAATGGACCAAATATATGTAGTTTTTTAACTACATAGTGCATTGGAAGAAATTCAAGCTCTAGGAAGAATCCATTATGTGGCTTAAATAACTTGTCAAGCTTTTGTTATTGGGACATTGATTTCATTGATGACACTATAAACTCTTACTTTATTTCCTACATAGGTGTCTTAAGACAAACCATGAACAACATGAAACTATGCACATGCATGATTAGTTTATGACATTTTTAAAAAGAGACCAACATGACTTTGGTTAGTGAAGTTAACTATAAGAGGTTGAAGAAGCAATATTTTGTGTGTGCATCCAAAAAATTTGGTTTTGGTTGATATGTAGAATCTCAGTCATACAAGTATAACCTCCCTAATAATATGTTATAGACTTCAAGAGGCACAATGTTAAAAGTGATGGTGCCCTCCATAGGTTCAAATTTATACAAGAGTGTGCATTGCCTCTAAACCTATATATTTGCACCTTATTGAATCCACCTTAGGGATTATAACTTGCAATGCACAATAGTGGGAAATCCAAGTTGTTGGGTTGTAGCTAGTGTGATGATGTTATTCTGGCTTAGATTGTCAATGATAAGACATGAAGAGGTTGAACCTTGACCCATAGCATGGTATGGAAGAGACATTCACACTCGTTAGAGGTCTTTATGGAAGTAGTGTTGGTGATTATAAAAGTGATATTTGGTTTAGTATCATATATATGTGCATGATATGATGTAGGTTTCCAAATAAAAGAGTATTATACCCAACATTGAGAGTGTTCATGGCTCTCTTGATGACACCACATTTCACTATAATTATTCTAGCCTTTGTTTGAGCTAGAAGGCATAGGAGGATTCAAGTTTTGTGTGGCCTTTTAAGGTTGGTATCCTTTATGAAAAACATTTTGATTTTATGCCAAAGGTCCAGACGCGGATTTATGAGTGGGTTGGAAAATAAATAGCAAATGTAAATGAAATAAGTAAATAGCAAATATCACATGTAAATGTAAAATATACATAATGATTCAAAGTACCTAACTTAGAGAATAATGTGAATTTTTTTAACCCCATATGAAGTAATAATTCAATCATTAACCAATAATATGTGTAAACATTAAATGATAAAATTAGAAAATACACATAGTTAAAGGAATCATATTGTCAAATAGTATATATGTGATACATGCAAAGTTCTATGTCATAATTTAGCATAAATAATATAACATGTATCAAGAACAAATGTAGACTATAACATGTACATAGACAAAATGTGCCATATAGGCATACAATGTGGGCCATATCAACAGACAAAATTGATTGTGCCTATAACTATGTACATAGATAAAATGTGCCATTTAGGTATACAATATGGGCCATATCAACATATAAAATAGATTGTGCCCACAACTAGATCCCTAGCACAACAACTAGCTCTCCTAATCATTGCCTCCAAATAAATTATGCTTTGTTGCTATAGACATAGAGCTAGGGGTGGTGAATGCCTCAATATGAGGAGATACTCTCCTCTCAGATTATGAGTCATCCATTATTTCATCGGCAACCAATGCAAATAGTTGTCTCTACACAACATATAAAATATAAAAATTAACGCATTAAAACTATATATTAAAATTTTGATAAAATTTTCAAGAATGTAAAATTTTGTAAAATGATTCTACACTCACCGTATTCCATCTAAATGGTTATCTAGAGTTACGAGACCATATATACACCTATGATGGGGAATCCTATGGAGAATACATATATCATTAGATCTAGAGTTGCATACAATTATGTAAATATGACATAAAATATCATTGCTTAAAGATAAAAATAGTTAAACTATGTGTTCTCACCAGTCTCCATCCCTGAATCATAACTTGCTACAGAGATAGTTGATTCTTTGATTGAGCAACAACATTACCTAAACTTTTTTCTCATCCATGAGGGGTGCCCATAGCATCCTTCATCATCTATAAAACCAATAAATGAATAATATGTGAATCTAATGAACATGATAAAAAGCTATGACTATAATATATATTAAAATAGAGGTTTTTGTTTAGAGGATAAGAAAGATGTGAATGAATAAATATGTAATTTCAAAATTTACAAACCTATGTGTAAGGTACACCCATGTCAATTGTGGCCTCTACAATAGAGTCAAGGTCTACTAAGATACCAAGAATATCACCAATCAACTAGATACAAACAAAAAATAACAAGTTCAGTCAAATAAATTAGTCAATTAAGTAAACACATCTACTAGAAAATAAACTTAATAGTCTTTTACAAACAAAAATAAACTATAATTAAAATTAAACCTATGTATCAAATATAGATGGTGAAGTATCCTCTACAATAGGAGCTTGACATATCCTAATAGGAGTCGTTGAAGCTACTACATCTCACATAGTGTTTAAAATGCTAGTGTCATGTGTTGCTAAAGCATTTACATGTGACATATGCTTTGGCATACTAATGTTTGGCATGTTATTATCTGACATGCTAGTGTCTGGCATGTTAGTGTCTGGAATTGCTAAAACATATACAGATGGCATACATGCTGGCATGATAGTCTCCATAAATGTACTCTATGTATGTCCCACCTAAATAGGAGGTCCCATACACTTCCTCTTACATGATGTGCAATGATGCATAGGAACTATAACATGAGTATAAGGAGGGACTAGCACGTATACCAACACCACCACTACTGCCACTACCACTGCCACCAATACCACTACCACCAACACCACCACTACCACTAGCACAAATTATACATTGAGTAAAAGACTTCAAAGTATGTATATCATGATCAATCATAGCTTATGTCAAACTAGTAACTGCCTCAAGGGTGTCCATCTGTATGTTATGATGCAAAATTTTAGGAATAGTGGCATGTGATATTGTTCTTCTATTTCTTAGAGGTCAGTTATGATGATTTTGGTCCTACATAGCACTAGGTCTATCAAATAAAGACCCACCTCCCCTACCTTGGGATATTTTCATCTCAAAATAATTTGGAATTGCTTGCAATACAAACTCACAATACAATTTTCTCAAAAAATATAATAGAACCTCATTATTGTTGCATGAAGTCTTGTCAAACACCATCCACCACCTATCCCAAAATTTATTTTTAATTTATTCATGAATGCACCAATCAATACTAATGTGTTTGCAATTCATTGGTGAAGGTTGGTTGGTTCTAGGTTTAATAAATAAAGCACATAAATATTCTTTTGTTATTTTTTTCCTTCACATCTTCAGATGACAATTTATCAGAATAAAATTATTTTAGAGCCTCTCTTCGATGCAACATTGCATCCAATTATTAAGTCACATTTCCCACTTCATTAAAATAAAATCTAATGTATTGACAAGTAAAATTTGTGCACTACTAGCTAAAGAGTGATGTAAACCATTGATAATTATTTACAATTGTTGATGTTTAGAATTGTATTGCTCATATAATTCAACTGATTCTTGTGCAAAATCAAAATATTTAGGGTTTTGTCTAACATTTTATTCAAGAAATGGATCCATCGAACTGGTGTATCTAAATTTTAAAAAAAATATAGGTTTTATTTAGCTAATGTAAAAAATACAATGTAAATTTAAATTCAAAATCCTAGTTCAATAAATAAATATACACAGAAATGAAAAAATAAAAATGTAAAACTAACATACCTAATTTGAAGCAATCCAATGTTGAATCCTGTTGGCAGAATAAAACTCCAAAACACATGTGTTAATCTATAAATTTGGCAAAATAAAATTCTTTTCCCTCTCTTGACTGTAGGTTTTTCTTCTTTAGTCTATTAAAAATGAAAAAGAAGAGCGGTTGTATACCCTTTATTCTTTGTAAAGGGTGTACACCCCTTACAAAGGGTGTATACCGTTTGAAAACTATAAAGGGTGTACATGCTTTGTAAAGGGTGAATGCCCTTTGAAAAGGGCATACACCCTTTATAAAGGGTATATGCTCTTGAGGGTCAAGCAAAAACTTGAGTCTTTGATTTTTAAAAAAAGGGCATCTAAAAAGGGCGTACACCCTTTACAAAGGGCATACGCCCTTGAGGCTCAAGCAAAAACATGAGTCTTGTATTTTTTTTAAAAAGGTGTATGCCCTTTGTAAAATTTTTTGCAAAGTTGGGGTACTATCATGTTTTTTGTCCCCCAACTTTGTGCATCGACCCTGATGTTGAATATTATCAAAAAAATATTCTTTTTATTTACTACTTAGATTTTCTTCAAACATTTATGTGTGTTTATGCTCAACATCACCACCCATCTCTTCTTCACTAATGTGAAACTTGTTATTCTCATGATTTATCTCATGATCTTGTAATTAGGTTGAAAATGGAATTTTATTACATTCTTTCATGACTTCTCTTTCTTGGGATAAAGTTTCATAATTTTATTCATAGCACTAAATGAAGGAAGTTGATTCCATTATGGGAGTGTTCATCATGGTGAAACTTAAATCTTAATTTTCATGCACAAAACCAAGAACCTCTCTTTTTTCATTTGTTCCATGTTGTGTAGGTTTTTTAAGTAAAAAAGGGGACATTTTTTTCTTGATGTGCATAGCTGCATAAAAATCCTTAAAAATATACACTTTCTTGGGTTCATCAACAATCAAGTTTTTTTGAAAGGCAAGTACAAAGAGAGAATCATTTACCTTCACATCACCAAAAAGGGTAAGAATAACATTGGATACAAATTATTTTTCAAGCCAAGTTGGTTTATTTTGAATTTATATGATGTGTAATATCCTTTTAATTTATTTTAGAAGAATTTTAGACTTGTGATATTGAAGATATTATAGATTCATCTTTTCAACATCTTCAATAATTTTTCTTAAATGAGTCAAAAGTGATTTGAAAATATCATCTTCACTTGCTATAATCTCTTTAAAAAATGGTTTGACCTTTTTTTGTGAACAACTTCTTATTATCCTCTTATTTCTACCACCAACTCTTTTCAAGGTTGTCATTATAAGGAATGAGAATAAGATCATTCTAAGAACCCATTAATCTGAAGTATTCACAACAAAAGCATCACAAGAGACTAGAAGGATGAAATGCAAAGACAAGGCAAATCATAAGATATTTAGAATGAGACATGTAAGTACAATGGAGAGACCTTGTATAAGTAGACAAGGAAATATAAGAAGCAAGCCTAAATAACTAATGTGGGATAAATCTACAAAGGAAAAAACTAGGAAAAAGATGAAAAAAATCTATAGACCTTACAAACATGAGAATATACTATAACACCCCCCTCAAGTGAAGTTGGTGGCTAACAATAGCCAAAAAAGATAAAGTGGTATCTCCACAGTATGAGTCTTAACAAGGCCTAATCAGGTACTCATGTACAATAAATATCCATGAAATGAAGAAGGAATATCTCCTCATGAACCCCCTAAGGAAAACTTCTAAAACCCCAATCATGTCATGAAACTCAAGAAAATGAGGTGATGAAAAAGGCTTCATGAAATTCTCAATAACCTACTACTGAGTTAGAATGTACTCCAAGAAAATAACTTCATCCTGAATGTGATGTTGAATGAATTGCATGTGTATATCCATGTGACTGGTCTATTGGTTCTCAATTGGGTTTTAGCATATGTGAATGGAACTCTAGTTGTCACACCAAAGTATAATAATGAATCTTACATGAATCCAAACTCTGTCAATAACTGATGAAGCCATAGAACATATTGAATCATTGTAACTGCTACTCTGTACTCAGGCTAGGTAGATGAAAGTGTAATAACCTATTACTTCTTGCATACCTAAGAAATAAGAGAAAAACCAAGACAAAAGATGTATCCAAATGTGGAATGCCTATCATCATGAGAACTTGCACATTCTTAATCAGTGTACCCAACCAACTGAGTAGAACCCTTGGTGTAGTGTAATCCAAAATGGGTAGTGCCTCATAGATATCATAAAATCCTCTTGATAGCCTACCAATGACTATGATGAGGAGGATGTGAAAACCTATATACAATCCCAAATTCAAATTAAATGTCAAGGTGAGTATGGGTCAAGTACATAAGACTCCCAACCATCTACATGTATAATGTAGGATCACAAAGAGTAGTAATACAGGTAGAAGTGAGAGTGAGTCCAGACTAAAAAAGAGAGGGACTTGGCTTGCAATCAGCCATTCTAAAACATTGAAGAATATCAAAGTTTTACTTATGCTAACTCAAATTAATCCCCAAATCTGATTGATAAATATACAAACCAAGGAAGAAATGTAAAACACTGAGATCTATCATATAAAATTGTGCTAAAAGAGCTTGTTAAATAACTTGAATCTAATAAGAGGAGATACCTATGAGAAGTAGATCATCAACATACAAGAATAGTATAATAATATCCTCTCCAACATGCTACATATATAACGTGGGATCAAAGTGGTAGTGAAACAATCTAGTAGAGATAAGAAAATAATCAATTGTGTTTAAAGAGCCTACTGATTAGCTTGAATCTAAGAAGAGGAGTTTTTTATGAGAAGAAGATCATCAACATACAAGACCAGTATAACAATATCCTCTCCAACATGATGGATATATATTGTGGGATCAAAGTGGCAATGAACAAATCTAGTAGAGAGAAGAAAAGAATCCATCTTCTCATACCAAGCCTGAGGGGCCTATTTGAGACTATAAAGAGACCTCCTTAGTGGACAAACAAGAGAAAAATCATGAACAAACCCAATAGGAGGCTCCATCTAGATTTCATACTATAAATATCCATGTAAGAAGGCACTCTTAATGTCCATATTGTACACTGGCCAACCTTGTAATGCAGTAAGATAAAGTACAAAGCACATATAATCCATCTTGACAATAGGTGCAAAAGTCTTAGAGTAATCAATAACTTTGACTTTCAAAAAAATATTTATAATAATAAGTGCCTTATACTTGTTAATGGACCCATTAATTTCATACTTGATGTGGTATATCCACTTGCACCTAACTAAATTTATTCTCTTAGGAAGAGAGACCAAATCCCAAGTATTATTCTTCGTCAAATAAGAATACTCATTTGTCATCACATCATCCCATTTCTATATCCCATGAGCCTTGAAAAATACTATGGATCCCTAGATAATTCCTGACATAAAAACCTAATACATGTAGAATGTGCATGATGATGTTTAGTAAGTAGAAGATCTTGTATAAAAGATGTTGCCTTAGAAACTATAGTACAAGCCCACATAGGCATAGTGATATTATCAACGGGAATATGATCCTCAGCATCTATGACCTCCTTAGGGGCCTCTTTAAATGGATCCTCAAAGAATGAATCCTCAAGAGGAGTTGAGAAATCAACAAAAGAAGGCATGGAATAATAATCATGAGAAGTGAAGCAATCATCAAATTGAACATGTGCTTAAAAAAGAACATCATTCATATCAGGATCTAAAATGTGATAAGCTCTCAATACCTCACAATACCCTATAAATATCAAGGGTTTTCTCTTCTTATCCATTGCTTTCCTTTTCTTCTTTGGTAAAAAATCCCAAACATGGCTCCAAAATACTCTGAAAAATGAAACATCGGGCTTGGTTCCAAACCAACCCTCCTCGAGAGTCAAATGCTCAAGTACTCTGTATGGTGTGTGATTTTGAATGTAATTTTCACCTTTAATTGCTTATACCCAATATATGGGAGTTAAATCTTGTGAATGTGTATCATGCAATAAGCCATCTCCTTAAAAGTTTAGTTCTTTCATTTTGATAAGTCATTATATTATAGAGTATGTGAAATAAAATGCTAGTGAACAATACCTATTGTCACATGAACTTGCACCCCTTAAGGAGATGAAAAGTCTATCCTTGTTCAATTGGCACAAGAGAAACACCTCAAGGTTGTGGGTGACCCAAATTTGAGGTGAGTCTCTAGATTAGGGCTAGTTCCCTTGATGTACCACTTCCACACACCACAACCACACTTTCATTTTTGAGGAAAAGGGTTAAGAAGCCTAAAATAAACCTAACTAAGGAGGTGATGCACCATATGGTCTACTCACACCATTTTCAATGTACTTGGAACCAAAAGGAAAACTACACATGCATTTCATCCATCAAACTAAAATCTCTTCTTCTACATCAATGTTTCAAGCATGGGGTCCTGAGGAGATTCTAGGATAGGATGACTTATACAATAGGTCTTCTAGAAGAAATAATTAATGAGCTACTCACTATACCTTCAATCCATATCAAATACTTCTTGTTGACCTACAAAGGAGAGATTTCAAACTACATAAGGCACTAGGAGGGATAACATGTCAAGGTAAGCAAAATACACCTGAACAAGACCAAAAACCAAAGCATGCACTTCATAGAGTCATGAATGAGGTAAAAACAACATTCTTTATTATTTCAAGGTAAAAATTGGGTAGGGCTATGTAATACTTAGGTGGAGAGATCCGTACAATAGCCAAAAAGGCTAGTATATTTAACAAATGTGAGAGAAGAGAGAGAAGGTGAATCTCAAGATTCATTGTGACACTTTTAAAGCAAGGATAATGAGTTAAAATAACATGAAATCAAGAATGAGATAGTTCTTATAAGGAAAATAAGGACAAATGTCCTTCAAACTCATCTAACTCCTCCATATAGGGCGTAGATGTTCTTTTACTTGCTTGTGAAATTGCCCTCCTGATTTTCCTTCATTAGACTGCCTCTCCACTAAATAGGGTTAGGTATGATGGTTAATCTAAAGGGGAAGGGTTACTTACAATCCTCTACGTGCATTATAATGATTTCAAACCATTCATATCCTTATGGCCATGAGCAATCATCTCTAATAGTTACAAATAACTCCCTCTCATGCATATTTCATACTTGGCACACAAAACACATCCAATTATTCAATCTAGTCCTTGAACAATGAGGAATGACACATTTCAAGAGTGTTTATGCCATCAGGTTCATGAATCAAGCCTCAAAAGGCTTCCCAATTGTATTTTTCATCATTTTCATTATGTGTTCACTATTTTCTCACTAAACTAGTTGAGATGAAGAGATAACAAACACACTTAGGAGAGTAAATAGCTCAATAAATGGTCATGATACTTATAAAAAGTCCTAATGTCTCCCTTAAAGGTTATTGCATCATCTAAAACTTCTCCATATTTGAAAAACACATGAATCTATCAAATAAAACCCTATTGTACACCATTTGTATAGGTGTAGTACAACTCAATTACATGGCGAGGATCCCTAAATAGTTCTCTATCACCTCCAATTAGTTTCATATCCAATTTGAGTCTTTTTGATGCCATAATAGTCTCATTTCCTCCATCAGATCTGAATTGTGGTTTTATGAGGGTTTAGAGTCATTCTAGGTCTTAGCATTTGTTCATAGAAATGGAACATTGTGAATCTAAACCAATGACACTTGGGGCTTATTGGGGACCCTATCTAACATTCCAAAACACCTTATCTCTCCATGTAAATTATCATGGAAGATACAAACATTCTAAGTTGGCTACTTGGGTTCTTTCATTACATTCTACATAGTTTGAATGCCTTCCAACCAAAGAATGGTCTCCTGATGAACTTATCTACAAAAATATGGCTCTAATATACCTGTAATGATCCCACAAGCATGTTCTAATAGGTTTTATCACACATATCAAGCCAAAATTAAATTTGACCTCTCTTTAGATGTTAGGCCTATTAATGGCTCTCTAGCCTGTCTACAACATTTGGTGGTTTAAACCCTTAATTTGAGATTATTTGCATAATATTAGCTCAAACACATTTTATTACATCTTCCAAGCATGATCAAATGAGTTAGATTTCCCAACCAAGGCCATATATGAAAATGACCCTTTTACCTAGCAATAGGCTTTATCTTCATTCATGGTGCTAACTATAACCCTTGTAGCTTAGATCACCCTAATTGATTTCTCTCTCCAATGAGGTGTCTATCCTATTAATGTTGGTGTGTTTAATATTTCCAAACCCCTCTTCCAATATTTCACATCTTTTATTTTCACATCTCCATTTTACCTTCCAAGATTACAAGTTTGCATAAGGGGAAAGTGCCCCCTATTTGAAACAAAATAGGGGGCACTTCCCCTATTTGACCAGACCAAATTAGAGTTGTAAAATATTCCTCAAGTGATAATAATGTCCCATGCAAAATTTTAGCTCCTAACTCGGTCATTTGACCCTCTAAAGACTTCAAAAACCAAGACTAAGTTTCTCAAGGCAAACTACATAGGGTTTTAGACCATCGACTGTATTTCCACTTGAAAGTGCCATCTCTTAGATAATTTTGTGTTGATGAGAGTATTTTTATGTGATTTTGACCATGGAAAACATGATTTCACTCTCCATTTACATTTCCAACCTCTCACACACTCTTTTATGTACTTGAGTCCACAAGACTGGGTTTGTCATGGCTGACTATGATACCCCTATTCACCCCTACCTATAGGCTATGTTACATGTTTATAAATCAATGGTGATGTTCATAGTCTCCTCATCTCTTAAATATCCCTTTTTTCTTTGTTTTGACTCACTTATTTCATTATTTTGCATTCCTCACATTTTAAACACTACCTTACTTATAGGTAGGACTTTCTTTGAATATAATTATGTTTGCTTGTTTGGATTCTATTGTAGGCTTGTTTCAATCCCTTGTAAGAGTCAAATGGAACCCTTAACATCCAATTCAATGATCATTCACTTGATACATCATTCTAACCTCACATTTGGTTCTCACATACATTTTTTATCATAACTAGGTCTCTACTATCCTATGACTGAGATAACCCTATCTCTAACTGTTGTAGGCTACCTTGAATAATTTGAGGTTGATCATGATGTCACAAGGCTTACTTTAATCCACTTTAGGGCACACCACCTTATATATCACCTTGAACTCATCTTGAGTTCTTGTTGTCATCAAATTGTGCACCCTAAGATGTTCTTTGAAATTCCTTCAATTTGATGCAAGATTAAATCATCCTTCTAGTTTATGGGAACTTATAAGAGAGATGAGTCTCTAGGATTGAAAAGGTCTAGCTCCATAAATTATTATCTAAGTGTCTATCACCTAATCTAATGCTTGTTCATGAAAAGAGTCAAGAGTTTGATAAAATAGAAAACTATGCTAAAGAGGTGATCCACCAAGAATTTATCCCATTGACTATCACACTTATATTGAATGAAAATGCTTTCCAAGACTAATTCCATGCATTGAAAGATACTAACATAGTGTTTCAATGTGAAGGTAACATTCTTGAGATAATCAACAAGATAATAGACCTAAGGGGTAGATTACACACCATAGATACAATTGCATACTTGAAAAAAGAGTTTAAAGCATTTAACACACTTCACATGACCTATTTACATCAGAAACTTTGTTCAAACATGAAGGGTAAAGGGAGTAAGGATGATGCTATCACTTGGCTCTACTATAAATTGCTCACATACTCAAATAGAAGTTCACAACTTAGAATTGGTCCTGTATTCAATATTCAAAAGTAAAGTGCAATGTCATTTTAGTAAGGCTTTGCCATACCAAAAATGTGGTTCCCTATAATGGTCAAAATGGTGCAATTTATATAATTTTGGGGAAGAGAGAGAGAAGAGAAGTGGCACAAGGACATGTGTCCACATGTGAGAATCAGTTACAAATGCATGAGAGAGATGGATGGGGTGAGCCATGTCATGCCAGGAGGTTTAATTGTCCAAAATAAGTCATGAGAATGGTGGCAAGTGGTATAAAGCCTTCAGGAGTGGCACAGGAAACTACTTCTATCAAAGATCATCCATGAGAATTTGAAACTAAAAATAGAAAATCTGACACATAACACTACTAAGGGGGAATGGGACTCATGATGACAGTTAGAAAATGTTCTTTCTAACTGCTAGCTATCCTCTACACACTTGTAGTTGTCAATTTTGTGGAAGCAATGACTCAAACTATCAACCTATCCATTTTACTTGCTTTGTCTACACCTAATGCTCAGGATTCAAACATTTTTTATCTCCACATCTACTTTCATGTTCTCACCAAGTCTTTTGACTAACAATAGTTATTCTCCATAGTTTAAAATTGACTTCCTGTAGGTCGTCATCCTTTGTTTGAATCCCAACGGCTATCTTTGGGCAATCTTCTTGAACATTTCCTTTAGATTTTTTGTTTGGTCCTCTTCATTTTAGAGGGGGTACCCTTCAAGGAAATTGTTTTGGGCACTTTCTCTGCAAGAATTCCTTCAAAAAAGTTGTAAGTGTCCTTTGGATTTTGTGAAATGATCTTTTCTTCAGACTTTTTGTCTCTTACCTTTTTTCTGAAAGAATTCATTAGCTTCTATTTGGCCCTTAGGACTTTATGAAATGGACCATCTAGAAACGACACTTGCCCAAAAAATACCCTTCAAAACTTTGCAAAAGACCATTTCAACTAAAAAGTACCCTTCAAAAAAGTTACAAAGTACCCCTTAGAATTTTTGTTTGGTCTATTTTCCTGAAAAAGAACCCTTCAAACTTTTTTGAAATGTACCCTTCAAAAAAATTGAAATGTACCCTTCAGACTTTTTATAAAGGGCATCCTACTTGAAAAGTGCCCTTCAGAGAAGTTGCAAAGTACCCTTCAAAAAAAGTGAAATGCCCTTCGAGAAATTTGAAATGATCCCTTCAGAAAAGATGAATTGGACAGTTCAGAAGGAAAAATACCCTTCAAAAAAGTTGTAAAGTACCCTTTGGATTTGAAAGGATATCTTTCAAAAAAAATGTGTAGGGTAGCTTTTTAGAGACTTATCCTTCAAGAAAGTTGAAAACAATAAGTCCAAAAGAAATACACTTAAGGAAAAAATGCTTCAGACAAAAAGTTTGAAAGAATTCGACAAAGGCTTAAAAAAAAACCCAAAGGAATTTGGCATAGGCTTAGCAAAGACCAAAATGAATTTTTTGAAAAAAAAGACTTGCATTTATTGTAGGCTTTGTTAAAGAACATTTCTTTTGAAGAAAAGCTAAGTACTAGACTTGGGGAAATTTGAAAGGTGTAAACTTGGGAGTTGAAATTTGACCAACATTCTTGGCAATTCCTGGGTATGGCATGCCTACTTTTCCTAAGACCAGTTGTCTAAATCCTTCCATTGGGCATGGATTCACACAAATGAGCACTTAGATTATCATGAACAGACCTTGGACTGACCACAAAAAAATTGACATACACAAAACACACAAGGAAAGAATAACACACACAAGATAAAAGAATAATACAAAATAAAAACACACATGTGCTACTAATAACTTAGGGAACACAAAGAAAAACAAAGGAAACATGCATGTGTTCAACTAGGACACTTAGGAAACACAATAGCTAAAATAAAACTAGACTAAACACACACACCTATGTTATTATTTACAAGATAAACCTGTAAGGAATAATAGTAGAACTTTAGATGTATCCCATTCATAGAGATAATCAATTCTTCTCCATTCATCTTGGTCAGCTAAAAGGAGTTGTTTTTCTTGCACTTTTTAATGATGTAAGGGCCACTCCACAAAGCATCAAACTTTGTATGTTTGCCTAGTTTTGATCTATCCTCATCCCATTTCAGAACCAAAACACCTTCATTGAATACTATTATACTTTCTCTTTTATCAAAGGACTTATTCATGAGTATGTGTTGGTGTTCCATGGTCTTATGTGCATTGTCCCTTACTTCTTATAGTTGTATTAGTTTTGTCAATCTAACTTCCATTGGAGTATTTTCTAGTAGTTCTCGTTGATGTTTAAGTCCTAGATTAGGGAGCTCTTGAGAGATGGACAACCTAGCTTATCTCCCATAAACAATCACAAAGGGAGAGTTACCAATTGATCTCTTAGGAGTGATCCTATCAGCCCATAAGCCTATCTTTAGCTTGGTGTGCCATTCTCTTTGAATGTTCTCCAATGTCCTCTTGATGATCTTGATGAGCTTCTTGTTAGTAGACCTAGCCAATCCATTACCTTGAGGGTAATATTTGGATGAGGTACTCAAGTAAATTCCATTCATATTTGCCCACTCAAAAGTTTTAACACTCATAAAAGCAAGTGCATTATCAAAAATTCTAGTATAGGGAACTCCAAATCTTGTTGTGATACTCTCATAAAACTCCAAAATTGCATTTTCATTTGCCTCCTTTAATGCAATAGCTTCTACCCACATTGTGAAGTAGTCAGTAGCAGTCACTATCCATTTATGTCCAACACTTGATGGAGGGTTGATCATACCAATGAAATCAAGGGTCCACCTAGATAGGATTCAATGGAAGGACTACAATTTTCTACTTGCCTACAAATAAGACACATTAAGGACACCACCTAACCCAAGAGTAGCAATCCTTGAAAAGGCTAGGCTAATAATTCCTTGCCCTCATTATCTTTGTAGCTATTGTTTTTTAGGAGAAATGACCTCTATCTACACCATTGTGAAAATTTTCCAAAAATATGCCAAACTGATCATTGTCAACACACCTTAGTAGTACACCATTCACATTCTTCTAAAATAGAATACCATCTACAAGACAATAAATAATGGTTTGAAATCTAAAATACCTTCTTTGTGACTTGTTCAAACCATTACGATAATCACCATTTTGGAGGAAACCAATGATGTCTTATGTCCAACTTTGAATTGGTATGTGACTAGTTGGTTGGGGATGAACTTGATTGACCAAGACTTCTTCCCTTGGCCCTTGAAGATCTAAATCTAGATGTTCACATAGCCCCTTTCCTCTTACCAAGTTTGTTACCTTGATATCAACATCATATTCCATTACCTTTGTGATCCACCCAACTCTCTTCTCATTGAGGTCTTTGCTTAGGAAAAACTCTTTGGTGCTATAATGAGAGACCATGACATGTATTTTGTTATTTGAAACCATGTGCCTGAACTTTTTCAAATCTCTTATCACAATTAGAATCTACTTCTCAATAAACATGTACTTAACCTCATAATCTTCCAATCCTTGACTAAATAATGTAATGGGTTATTCAATTTACTCATTTTTACATAAGCATAGTTGAGATTGTGTCAAGGTTAGAAAAAGTGTAGAGTATGAAATCCTTGGAAAATTTTGGGTTCAAGAGAGTAGGAGATTGGGCAATTGCTTGTTTGATTGCCCTAAAAAAATTCTTACCTTCCTTTGTCCAAGTAAAAGCTTAGTTCTTCTTGAGCATGGTTGTAATAGGCTTTACCAAAGTATAAAATCCTAGAATAAACCTTCTTATAAAGTTGATCTTGACTAAGAAAATTTGAAAAACTTTCTTGTGTAGAGGCAAAGACAAGCCTAGAATGGCTTCAATCCTTTCAAGATCAATAGACAAGCCTTCTTTTGACACAACATGACCCAGTAATTTGCCTTCATGAACAACAAAGATACATTTTTTTGGATTAAGAGAAACTCCAAACTCTCTACACTTGTCAAAGATTTGCCTTAGATGTTTCATGTGGTCATTAGCATCCTTGGAAAAAAATAGCTATATCATCAAGGTATACAATCAAAAACTTATTGATCAAACCTTTAAAGGCCATGTCCATTTCCATTTAGAAGTTAGTACCAACATTAGATATATCAAAAGGCATCTTTCTATATATAAATGATCCCCATTTTGTGGTGAATGTTGTCTTAAACTGATCCTCCTCATTTACCAATATTTGGTTATAACCTGAATAGCCATCAAGTAGTGAAAGCATTGAGAACCTAAAACCACTTGCAAAATCTATTCCATGGAAGGTAGTGGGTAATGATCTTTGAGTGAAACTCTATTTAGATCCCTAAAGTCCAAAGAGATTATGATCTCTCCACTCTTTTTTTAACAGGTACAAGGTTAGCTACCCAAGTTGAGTGTTTGATAGGAAAAATTATCCTAAACTCAATCAATTTGGTAAGTTCTTTTTTCATTAGTTCCTCTATCTTGGGATTGATAGGCCATTGATTTTGCCTAACTAGTTTAGCTTCAATTTCTAACTCAATGGTGTGATGAGCTAGACCTGGATCAAACCCTTTAAAATCTTTGTATTCGTAAGTAAATATATCATGAAATTATTTTACACAATTCAATGAAGTCTTGTCTTTCAGAAAGAGAACATATCTTACCAATTTTCAAAAGTTTGTCCTTAAATATCAAGATCCTTTCATAATTCCCTTCCTTTGTAGACATGCTTACCCTTTCCTTATTTATTTGATCATCTTCATTGAACACATTCTCCAAAGTAACTATCCCCTTTGGTATCTTGTTTGTCTTCAGCTGGATAACTTGTTCTCCATATTGATTGTGAAGCTTCTTTTGATTCTTTGAAGAAAATTTTGCTTCATTTTGAATGAAGTGTACAATGTGTTTATCATTCTCAAACACTTGACAAAACACTTCATTATCTAGAATATAAGGTCTCATAATGACTTTGATGTGAGGTTGGTCCTTATATTTACTTACATCAACAACTATATCAAAGTGTGCTCCTATCATAGCCAACCTATCAACATGTTCATTTGAGTCTCTTGGTATAGGGTAAATACTGAAAGCATCAAAGTCCTCAATTAGATCCCACACCCTTGTCTGTAGGACTTAAGCAAAGGATTCTTGGTTGTATCTTGGTTTCTCACTTGATGTATAATCAATTCACTATCTCTATATACCTTCAAGTTCTTGATTCCCTTTCTCTTTGCCCATTGGAGGCCATGAACCAAGCCTTCATATTCTGCCACATTGCAAGTACAACTAAAATAGAATCTCTATGAAGAATAATACTAGTTCATTAAAGGAGAAACCAACATGACACTAACTCTTGCCCCTACCTTGCTTCTAGAGCCATCAAAAAACTTTTCCCATATCCCTTTAAGTTCATGATCCTCATTAGTGTGCGATGGTATAGGAATGTTCTTTGCATGCATACAATATACTCCTAATTTAGTTTCTTCTATGAATGCATAGTGGTCATGCTCATAAGTTTCAGTACCATACTCATCAAGAAAGAGGTTAGAAATACCTTTAAGGGGAAAGGATGTTTCACCACTAATGGCACCTTTTTTTTGCTCACTAATCGTACAATTCTGATTTGAACTTGTCTCCACATATGGTTCAATGTGGAACCTTGCCAAGGGCTATGTTATTATAGTTACTTTAGCTCCATATCTTATTCTAAAAGCTAGAAAAGACCAATCAGCTGCAAGGTATCCTCCAATCTTAGTTGTGAAGTCTCTTGACAAGTAAATAGTAAAATGAGCTAGAAGATCAACCACCATAATGTCTTGTAGGATGGGGAAACTTGGACAATCGTGCAAGAAAACTTTCAAACTTTTAACCAACCCCACAGTCTTGGCTAGAGTTCCATAAAGTTGTAACACACCCTTATTATGAGGCTCATTTTCAGTCCCAATTTATCATAAACCACTTTAGGCATAATTGTGGTACTGGCCCCACTGTCCACAATGCAATTGTGAACCAATTTGTCTCCCAAAATGAGTGTGAGGTAAAAAGGTGGAGGATTTTCAGATTTGCTGGATGGTTCTAAGACATAATTAGGTGTGTTGGTAAGGGCTAAACTATTGTGTCTTAAAACTTGAGGGGCTACATGAATGTTTGAGATTTGTTCTTGTAGAAGTTCTTTTGGCCAAGTATATGCTATACTTCCCAAAGAGAAATGCTTGTCTTGGTATTCTTCAAAGAATCAATAATGTTTAGAGAGGAAGTATTCACCTTGTCTTGCATTATTAAAGGCAATGAGGGAGATTGAACTTTTTGTATTGGAGGTTTGGTAGCCTTTCTCACATTCTGACTTTGAGGAGTAGTGTGACTAGTAGGATCTGTTACATTAGAACTTGTACTTTGTGACCTTGGAGAGACACTAGGAATTACTTGTGCTACTGGAGTATCTCCTAAAGCCCTCTTTTTAGCCCTTATGTTGGCTACAACTAATGTATTTTGATTCAACACATAATCATCTTCTACTTAAAAATTCATAAAACCAATACTTTGGTTGCTACCTTCCCCTTGAACATCTCTTTGAATGAGATTTGCTTCTTCTAATGTAACATAAGGAGTAGTTCCTTCTTGAGTTACCAAAACTTGATAACCTTCTCCACTATTATGCATAAACTGACCTTAAGATTTCCCCCAATGATCCAAATGTTCCTCTCCTTGAACTATAATGGTGTGGACTAGAACAACAACCTTTGTGGATGGAATGGAATTAGGATTATAGGCATTGGGCTGCCTATTGAAACTTTGTTGATCTTGTCCTCTTCCTTGGTTAGTGTATTGGGGTGGAGGCCTATAGCCTTGTTGAGGGTAGTATTAAGGATTGGGCAGAGCACTTGCATACATTTATGCTTGCTTGAGATGGGCTTGCAAAGACCAAATCATCTCATCCTTATCAATAATATCATCCACCTTCTTGGGAGCAATTCTAGGTTTGACATTAGTATTGGGGACTTATGTTATACTTGGGGCTTCAACTGAATTATGAGACAACAAAGGCATGGAGACTCTTGGAGGTAATTTCCTAGCTTGTATCAGACTATTCTCAGCTTTAATGGCTATCTCATATGCCTCAAGTAAATTAAATCCTCCTATTGATTGCAACATTACTACTACATCAGTGCCAATAGCCTTAAGATAGGTGGCAGACACAAAGCTTGGAGGAGACCTCATAATAGGTGGCAGCCTATGCCATGTTGTTTGAAACCTTTCATTGAAATCTCCCAAGGATTCATTAGGACCTCTCTTTATCACATTCAGATGGTGAATTAGTGAAGTATGGTCACTCTTATTTTCAAACCTATTTACTAACAACTCTCCAAAACCATCCCAATTAGTAATACTACCACCTTCCAATGTCCTATACAAATCAAGTGCCTTCCCTTTTAGAGACATGGCAAGTAGTCTAATAGTTATGTTAGCTTGGGTGATATTGTGGAAGTTGAAAAAGTTTGAAATGTCCCTATGCTTAGATGGGGTAACAGGACCCTCTCCATTGAAATTAGGGAGACTTTTGGTAGCATTAGGAGAAATAGGATCATATGTAAGAAGGTTAATTAGATTTTGGGTGTTAAAGGTTGGGAAAGGATGTATTATATCCATTTCTTCTTCCTCTTGATCTAATAATTCTTCAACCTCCTCTTCCTCTTCAAAACTTTCCTGTTCAAGATCTCTAAAGGTTAGGAATGGTTTAGGGTGTTTTCTTCAAGAGGATTTCAGGCTGAGGGACTTGATTGAAAATCCTACTAGAAGATGATCTAGTGAGGACCATGAAGTATACTATGGAAAACCTGATCTACAACTAGAGGTTCTCCCCTTTTGGAGTCACCAAATGCTAGATTAAGAACACTTCTACAATCTTGGACTTGTCAAGACTAGCATTCACCTTGACATGTAAACAATTAGGACTAGCTGTCCCATTGGGCATGCCAAAATTGTTGTCATCAAATTGTGCACCCTAGGACGTTCTATGCAATTCATTTAATTTGATGCAACATTGAATCATCCTTAAAGTTTGTGGGAACTTATAAGAGTGATGAGTCTCTAGGATTGAAAAGGGTTAGCTCCTTGAATTCTTCTCAAAGTGTCTATCACCTAATCTAATGCTTGTTCATGAAAAGAGTCGAGAGTTTCCATAAAACAAAAAACTTTGATAAAGAGGTGATCCACCAAGAATTTATCCCACTGATAAAGAGGTGATCCACCAAGAATTTATCCCACCAACTATCACACTTCTATTGAATAATAATGCTTTCCAAGACTACTTCCATGCATTTAAAGATACTAACATAGTGTTTCAATGTGAAGGTAACATGATTGAGACAATCAATAAGATAATTGACCTAAGGGATAGATTGCACACCATAGATAAAATTACATACTTGAAAGAGACTTTAATGCATTTAACACACTTCACATGACCTGTTAACATTAAAACCTTTGTTCAAACATGAAGAGTAAAGGGAGTAAGGATGATGCTATCACTTGGCTCCACTGTACATCACTCACATACTCGGACAGAAGTTCACAACTCAAAATTGGTCTTGTCTTCAATAATCAAAAGCAAAGTGCAATGTCATTTTATCAGGGCTTTGCCATACCAAAAATTTGGTCCCCAACAATGGTTGAAATGGCTCAATTTATAGAACTTTGGGGAAGAGAGAGAGAGAGAAAAGAGAAGCTGAAAAGGCATAAGGACATGTGTCCGCTTGTGAGAATTAGTTATAGATGCATGAGAGAGATGGATGGAGTGAGCCACATCATGACAAGAGGTTTACTTATCCAAAACAAGTCATGAGAATGGTGGAAAGTGGTGTAAAGCCTTCAAGAGTGGCATAGGAAACTGCTTCTATCGAAGATCATCCATGAGAATTCAAAACTAATAGAGAAGTTGACACATAACACTATTGAGGGGGAATGGGGCTCATGATGATAGTTATAAAATGTTCTTTATAATAGCTAGCTATCCTCTAAACACTTGTAGTTGTCAATTTTATGGAAATAATGACTCAAACCATCAACCTGTCAATTTTGCTTGCTTTATCTACACCAGATGCTTGGGATTTAACCATTTGTTATCTCTATGTTTGCTTTCATGTTCTCACCAAGTCTTTTGAATAACATTTATTCTCCATAGTTTAAAATTGACTTCCTGTAGGCCATCATCCTTTGTTTGAATCCCAATGGCTATCTTCAAATAATCTTCCCAAACATTTCCTTCAGCTTTTTTGTTTGGTCCTCTTCACTGCAAAGGGGGTACCCTTTGGGGAAATTGTTTTGGGCACTTTCTCTATAAGAATTCCTTTGAAAAATTTACAAGTGTCCTTCAACTCTTCTAAAATGATATTTTCTTTAGACTTTTTATCTCTTACCTTTTTTATGAAAGAATTCATCGACTTCTATTTGGCCCTTCAGACTTTGTGAAATGGACTTTATAGAAAGGACACTTGCCCAAAAAATACCCTTTGGAACTTTGTGGAGGACCATTTCAGCTACAAATTAACCTTTAGAAAAGTTACAAGGTACCCTTCAGAATTTTTGTTTGGTCCATTTTCCTGCAAAAGAACCCTTAAAACTTTTTTGAAATGTACCCTTTGGAAAAAGTGAAATGTAACCTTCAGAATTTTTGTAAAGGGCATCTTGCTTGAAAAGTGCCCTTTAGAGAAGTTTCAAATTACCCTTTGGAAAAAGTGAAATGCCCTTTGGAAAAGTTGAAATGATCCCTATGAAAAAGATGAATTAGACCATTTGAAAGGAAAAATACCCTTCAAAAATGTTACAAAGTACCCTTCAGCTTTGAAAGGATATATTTCAGAAAAAATGCATAGGGTAACTTTTTGGAGAATTATCCTTCAAGAAAGTTGAAAACAAAAAGTTTGAAAGAAATACACTTAAGGAAAAAATACTTCAGACAAAAAGTTTGAAAGAATTAGGTAAAGGCTTAAAAAAAAGACTCAAAGGAATTTGGTACAAGCTTAGCAAAGACCAAAATGAACTTTTTGAAAGGAAAAGACTTGCATTTATTGTGGGCTTTGTCAAAGAGCATTTATTTTGAAGAAAAGCTAAGTATTGGACTTGGCCAAATTTGAAAGGTGAAAACTTAGGGTTGGAATTTGACCAAAAATTCCCTTTTATGTTCAAAAGAGATCTAAACTGTGTTTTCCTTAGACTGAGACATCTTTGTCCTCAAGACCCTAGCTATAGGTGCATTTCAAAATTGTAGGTATTGATTTCCATATTAAGACCTTGCTTATGATGTTTGGTGATCACCTTGAGCTCACAATAAAGCATATTCATGTATTCATTTTACATTTAATTCCCCTTTTGACACCACTAAGCATCAAAAATAGCTCATTGTCTACCTACATAGTTGTAAGTGCAACTTTCTAGGCTTGTGTAAGGACATGCTATGCAAAAGGAGGTTAAACAACAATGTATCACTTCCTCTGATGATCTTTATAATCATAAGAAACCTTTCAAACATTTAAACCACTAACCATGGAGATAAAGTCAAGTTTCTACTTGAATGGAAGCAAAGGTCATTATTTGATAGAGGCCTACACATGACATTGAATGAATTTAGTGTGTTTAGAAATAATTTTGAGGCTCTCAAACACTATCCTCCACTAATCTATTTTCCTTCAAACTTGGCATAACATTTCTCAATGCTAGAGAGAATAAGGTAAGGTCATTGGAATGAATGAAAAATCTTGGGATACATGTCATAATATCTTTGTGACAACCCCCTGGTCCTTTTTTTACACTTTTGAGGGACAAGAGACCAAAACACAATCTTCATATGCTTAAAGATAATTTGCACCTTCTCTTTCCCAATTTATGCTTCAAAGAGGTATGTTTTGAAATTTCCCATATGTAAGGTATAAAATAGAACTTATCATGTTTCACTATTCCATACAAGTACCTTCAAGGCTCTGCAATGTCACCTGTAAGTGCACATTTCTGAGTGTGATGCAGATTTCTTATCACCTTAAGCAAGTTTTAGGCCATTAGGAGATTAGGCTTATTTCCACCATTATGTACAATTATTTTCACTTGTTCAACCTATATATCCCTTTGAAAACTTGTAATGGTAACCTTCATATGGTTAAAAAACCATCAGGATTTTCCATAAAGAAGGAAGCGAGTCTACAGCCATAAACAAGCCTAAAAGAGGATTTTTTATGCATTTGAGAACACTAATACTATAATTATTATGTAGAAACCTATGGAGAGGCCCTAAGAAACACCTAAAAATAACGAACCTATCAAATCAAAGCAAAACATTCTAAAACAAGCTCAAATAAGGACCCCTCAGGAATGTAGAAGCATAAAAAGTTGCCTAGCTTCTTAACAATGGTTCATAAAGGAGGATCAATGAAACTCAAACTTCTTGCCATGGATTTGAAGCATAATAAGACCCCTTTCAAGTCCCAATATCACTCCCTCTAACTCCATTTGTATGGACTATACCGAGCATTCAAAGTTGACTCTCCTTTGCTTGTGAAGGCAAAAAAGAAGGAGCAAAAGCAAAATTTGATCTATCTAACCATTTATCTATAAACCAAGCATAGTGAAGACATTAGGGAGCTCAAGAGACACTAGGCCACACTTTTAGCTAAATATGAACTCACCAAATCTGTACAAGTGCCATTAAGGGCCTATTTTTAAGGGAAGCTCCCTATTTTTGTGCATGAAACTGATTCTTGACTACCTATGACTAATTCTTGACATATTCTGACCCCATCCATGTTATAAACTTTCTTGGTGACAAATATTATTCTTTGGCAAATCCGTACAAGTCATTTAACGAGCCAAAAATGTGACCAAAAGGCATTTTTTGCATATGAAGCATGGCAAAGGATAAATTTATGACTTAGGAACACCTTAAAACACTTAAAGGACCATATTAGGACATTTCTATAATATTTTGAGATTTTGACCATGTTTGACTAGAGTTGACTTGGGATGTCTTGGCAAGTACAAAGAAGATAGGTTTACACCAAGATTAGAGCAAGGATAAGTGAGATGTTTAGACACACATGAGACCCTATATGACATATGTATAACTTTGAAAAGTTTCAATATTTAGGGGTTGTCTTCAAATTTGGTCAAAACTTTTGGCAATTCCTAGGGGTAACATACTTGTGTATGTTAAGGATCAGTATCCTTATCCTATCCATTAGGCAAAGGGAGTCAAATGCACTCTAAATATAGCAAGATCAAACCTTGACTTGACCAACAAGATATCTGATTTACCTCAAAATGCATAAAGGAAAGACAACACATAGCAAGACCAATCAAACACATAAAACAAAGGCACACTTATGCTACTAAGCACTTAGGGAACACAAGACACAATATAAAGCAAACTGATTATATACATCTAACCAAACATACCTTCCTTCCTAGATCAAAAAGAAAGTATCTTGAATCTCCTTCTTCATGAGATGAATGAGGGTGCCAAGCATACTTCCTTTTATATGTAGTATTATATGACTCATGCTTCTCTCTTATTCCTTGTCTTGGCATGTCTTTTGATGGAGTTAGCTCAAATAAATCTCCAAGGTAGATGAACTCTTCTTGACCTTGGAAACATACCTCATATTATTGTTCCTTTGTCTCATCATGGCAGATTTGCATTTCCATGAATGGAATAACTTCTTGAATGTATTTGTCCTCTTCAAAGGTTTCATTGTTTTTCTCTTTTGTTACAACCTCTTCAAACCCTTCAAGAAGTCTTGTATCATGGAAATCTAGGAGTGTTTCTTGTTCAAACTCCTTGATGTTTGTGGGAGCAGCTTCACATATTATTCGAGAACGAATCTTCAAACCATTTTCAAAAGACTCATAGTCATCATAGATTACTCCATCATGATTTAGACTCTCTTGATGGTGATACTTATCAATACCTACTTGTTCCTCAACATCTTGGGCTTGTTTTCTTAGAAATCTTGCCTTCTCAATATCTCCATATTATTTACACATTTACATATAAGTATGCCATATGTCTTCTTATTGAAACATGTCATATTGCTTACCATTTCTTGTAGTTATCTCCAAAGGAATTGTAGGCCCCTTGAGGATTTCAACTTCATTTCAAATGTCTTAAAATTTCTACCACAATTCATCATCCTCTTTTTGATCAGCATCATGAAGGGGGACAACAAGAGAAAATTATTCCTCTTCTTCTTTGCAATCCAAGAGAACCTCTTTTAAGGATTCTTCTTCAACACAAGGAATTGCATCCTCATTATCATCACAATATGATGTTTCCTCACAAGAATTCAGATCATCCCCATCATCAATCCAATCTAAAATTTCCATCTCCTTCTCCCTCTTAGTGGTGCCAATACTAGGCATCTCAAAACCAGGAACTTTGGCCCAAGAAGGCTTCCAAGGAGAAATGCAATCCTCACCATTAGAATCTGATTTATCCTCAAATAATTGATCCACATTAGGTTCAATGACCTCATTGGATTCAATTTTCCCTTGAATAAATGATATATTTTGCATTTTGAGTTCCAACTCCTCAATTCTTTTGGCAAGGTTTTCTTGAAATAGCTTCTCTTAGGGGGAAATAGGATCTTCATTGGGAAAGGAAGTAAAAAGAAGTTAAGATGAAGAGTAAAATTAGTTTTGAAGAAGGATGGGAGGGAGTTGAGTAGTTTCAACCTTCTCTCCACTTCCAACTTCTCCACTTAGACATTCCTTTTTCTTCTTTCCACAAGATGCCACTACTTCTTTCTATCTTGGGAAACTAGGCTTAGAGAGTTCTTCATGAGGCTGAGATGCAAATGGAGGAATGTCACACTTAGAAACTTCACTTTCTACTACCATGATGGATTGTGTCAAATGTTTGTTTGCCAACTCAATCTCTTTGTCAAGATGAGTCTTCAATATCAACCTTCTTCTCTCAAAATCTTCTCCAACAATGGTGTCCCTCTTCCTTTAGCTACTCTCTTAGATGGACTTCCAAGAAGGGAAACTTTGAGGAATGGATGAAGGAATTGGGGAATTTTTAATCATGATTTGATTAGTATTTTTAATAGGCATAGTTGACACCCTTGAAGGCTAATGTGGGGTGTATTGGAGCTGCAAAGACTGAGCTAGTTTATGGGCTTTCAACCTCTTTTTTATGTGGAAAATTAGACCACAAACATCAAGCATTTCACCTATAAGACCTTGCCAATTAGCTTTATCAATGGGCATCCATTCTCTCTTGACTAGATCTAAAGCATCCCTCACACTCCTGACACAATCACTAGGGATGACTTGACCACAACCATTTCTAGTATCAAGATCTAGCATATGGTCTTTATAGCCAATGAGAGTCTTCTTGAAACTTGTAATGGGCTGACTTGGAGAAGAACTAAGTGAATTAGGTGAAACATAAGCTTTGGAAGGTTGATTATAGGATTGATGCAAATCATATCAGGGTTGAATATGGTCATATTGGGACTGTCAATACTAACCAAGGACTTGTTCATATTGATAAGGGATGGGCAAAGATGGATATGTCTCACCAACTTATGTTAAGATAAAGTCAACATCAAAATTATCCATGAATCATTCATGAGAAGTATATAGAATAAGAAACAACTTCAATTAAAGTACCTAAACTGCTTGACCAATATATTTTTGCTTGGAGTCTCCATTGGTGCTTAGTGGAATTGTCTCCAAAGGCTAGTATCTTGAGGAGAACACCAAAATTCCTCAAGGAATGGACTTTTCAGTCCCACCAAGTGTGCCAAAAAGTGTTATCACTTGAAATTACACCCCTTGAGGAGATGATAAGTCTTTCCTCATTCAAGTGGCATAATGGAACACCTTAGGGCTGTGGGTAACCCAAATTTGAGGTGAGTCTCTAGATTAGGGCTAGTTCCCTTAATGTACCACTTCTACACACCACAACCACACTTTCATTTTTGAGAAAAAGGGTTAATAAGCTTAAAATAAACCTAGATAAGGAGATAATACACCAAATATATGGTCTAATCACACCATTTATAATGCACTTGGAACCAAAAAGAAAACTACACATACATTTCAACCATCAAACTGAAATCTCTTCTTCTACATCAATGTTTCAAGCATGGGGTCTTGAAGAGATTATGGGTTAGGAGGACTTAGATAATAGGTCTTATAGAAACACTAATGAATGAGATACTCACTATACCTAAAATCCATATCAGACACTTCTTACTAACCTACAAAAGAGAGTTTTCAAACTACATAAGGCACTAGGAGGGATAACATGTCAAGGTAAGCAAAATACACTTGAACAAGACCAAAAACCAAATCATGCACTTCATGTAGTCATGAATGAGGTAAAAACAACATTATTTATTAGTTTAAAGAAAAAATTGAGTAGGAATTCACCATACTCAGGTGGAGAGATCCGTATAATAGCCAAAAAGGCTAGTATATATAGCAAATGTGAGAGAAGAGAGAGAAGGTGAAGCTAAAGAGTCACTAAGACACTTTTAAAGTAATAATAATGAGTTAAAATAGCATGGAATCAAGAATTAGATAGGTCTTATAAGTAAAACAAGGACAAATATCCCTCAAACTCATCTAACTCCTCCATATGTGGCGTAGATGCTCTTTTACTTGCTTGTGAAACTGCCCTCCTGATTTGCCTTCATTAGATTGCTTCTCCAATAAATAGGGTTAGGTGTGATGGTTTATATAATGGGTATGGGTTACTTAAAAACCTATACATGCATTATAATGATCTCAAACCATTCATATCCTTTTGGCCATGAGAAATCATCTCTAACAGTTACAAATAACTCCCTCTCATGCATCTCTCACACTTGGCACACAAAATGATTCCAATTCTTCAATATAATATATGCACAAGGATCAATAACACATTACAATATTGTCTATGTCATCTAGTTTATGAATCAAGCCTCAAAAGGATTCCTAATTGGAGTTTTCATCATTTTCACTAAGTGTTCACTGTTTGCTCACTAGACTAGCTAACATGAAAAAGATAGCAGACACACTTTAGAGACTAGATATATCAATAAATTATCATGGAGACTTATAAAAATTCCCAATATCTCCCCTAAATATGATTGCATCATCTGAAACTTCTCCATATATGTAAAACACATGAATCTATCAAAGAAAACCTTGTTGTATAGCATCCGTATAGGTGTAGTACAAATCAATTTCATGGGGATGAGCCTTAAAGAGTTCTCTATCACCTCTAATTAGTTTCATAGACATATTTAGTCTTATAGATTCCGTACTAGTCTCATTTCCTCCATCGGGTCTGAATTGGGGTTTTATGAGGGTTTAGAGTCATTCTAAGTCTTAGCTTTTGTTCATAAAAATGGCACATTGTGAATTTAAACCAATACCACTAAGGGCTTCTTTGGTACCTTATCTAACATCCCTAAAAACCTTATCTCTCCATGCAAATTATCATGGAAGATACAAATATTATAAGTTGGCCACTTGGGTTCTTTCAGTACATTCTGCATGGTTTGAGTGCCTTCTAACCAACAAATGGTCTCTTGATGAACTTATCTATAAAATAATGGTTCTAATATACCTTTAATTATCCCAAAAGCATTTTATAATAGGTTATAGTGCACATATCAAGCCAAAATTGAAGTTGACCTCTCTTTAGATGCTAGGCCTAATACTAGCTCTATAGCCTGTCTGTAACTTTTGTTTGTTTGAACCCTCCACTTGAGATTATTTTCATAATATCAATTCAAACATCTTTTATGACATCCCAAAATCATAATAAAATGAGTTAGATTTCCTAACCAATGCCATAGATGAAAATGACCCTTTTACCTAGCAATAGGCTTTGCCTTCCTTCATGGTGTTCTCTGTAACCTGTTAGGTTGTGGAGCTAAAAGCTTCACTGATGCAGACATGGAAGAGTGTGCAAAAGGGTTGCTGAGTGCCATGAACACCGGCATCGGTCGGGCCAACCGACGTCGGTAGAAAGGAGACAGGAAGCAACCGGTGTCGGTCAGAGATCGACCGGCATCGGCGACCCCCAGGCGGACAGGGATCGATGTCGATCGCCTGTGTGGTTTGACTGTGAGTATATTACGGGCAGTTGGTTGACAAACCAAGTGTTTGCATGCTTAGGGATAATTATATACTGAGAGCTGTGGATCTAATTATTGTACTAGGTGTCTAATTATTGTTTGGATGAGATCTATATAATAGACTCATGGTTGTATTGTAAATTTGTAGCTAGGGAGTAAGAGAGCAAACAGCTCCTTCAGAGAGAGGTAGAGCAATGGTGCATTCCTCCTAGTGCCACAGTACCAGGTGTGTGGGTGCTGGATTGGAGAGTCAGCAGGATTATTTAGGTATGTGTGATCTTGGTCATCAGGTGAGCATGGCCCTTATAGGAGATCTACATGGTAAGTAAGATCATTGATTTGTAGGTGTGTGTGTGTGCAAGGTCAAGGTTCACAGGAGTGCAGAACCATATTGATCTATAGGTTGGAGATCAGATAGGATAACAACACAACAGGGAGCAGGATCAGGCAGGATCTACTTGGAGTATGGTGTGTACTCATTGGTATGTACGTGGAGTACATGGAGAGCTAAGAGGAAGGCAAGGCAGTTCCTTCCATAAGTATGGTATGTTGAATTGCAGGTTGTTGTAGGTTCATGGGAGATCTACTTGAAGTACTTTGAGTACTTGTGGAGTGTGTGGAGCACTTGTGGAGTGCGTGGAGCACAGGTGTAAGGTGAACACCAACTCTGTGTTTGAGTTGGGTGTTGGGACCTAAGAGAGAGAGCTTTGTGGGAAGATTTACTGTTTATGTCCTAGAGGTGTGGGAGCCCTAGAGGTGTGTAAGGAAGAAGAACTGTGGCAGTCTTCTTTGTTGTATTTCCTTTTGAAAGAGTTTTAATACAAGTTGTGTATTGTCTCTCATATCTTGTGTTATTCTGAATTCTAGTTACTTGTGATTCTGGTTAATTTCTGCATATTAAGTTGCTTGTATTTGGTAATCAATTGTGTGCTTCTGGTGTTTCATATCCTGACAAGTGCTCAACTTGTCAGGATATGAAACACTGGAAGCACACAATTGATTACCAAATACAAGCAACTTAATATGCAGAAATTAACTAGAATCACAAGTAACTATCAATGAGAAAACACACAGAATATGAGAGGCAACACACAATTGTATTCAACTCATTACAAAGGAAATTACAATAAAGAGATCACACTCTTCTTCCACCTCTGTGAGGCTTCCTCCTCAAGGGCTCCAAGTAATCTTCCCACCTGAGTAATCTTCTCTCATAGGTCACAACACACAGCTAACACAAGCTGTTGTTCACCTCATTGCACATCTGTACAATCAAGTACACAACCGTACTCCAAGTAGATCTCTCCATGATCCTACTGATGTATTGCTATCACCTTGGACCCTGGCCAACCACCGATCTTTGTCTGACCCTCGCATACACACATCCCTGCATATCAAACCTGATCTTACTTAAACATACATGAGGAATCCTACTTGATTCCACCATGGGAAGAACTCTCCAAGCTTCACATAGCTCTTCTACAAATTCTCCACTTAACAATACAACCCATGAGTCTATTATATAGATCTCATGCATACACAAATTAGACTTGTCACTCAAGGCTTTGAACAAGCCTTTAACATGCAAACTCCACGTTCACTTAATTGACTGTTCATCAACAGTAGTTCAGACCGCCACAGGCGACCGACGTTGGTCCCTACCTTCCTGGAGATGACCGACGCCGGCCGATATGCTACTGATACCAATTTCCCTTCTGTGTCCCCTGACCATCGTCGGTGTGGCCTACCGACGCCGGTGACTGCATACGCTAGAAACCCTCCTATTTGCCTTAAGGTGTAGCTTTTAGCTCCACACCCTAACAATCTCCCACTTGGAGATAAAGAGCTGCACCTATACCCAAAACCAATACTCTGTCCAATCTGCATCCTGGCTTGTATTCCTCTTCAAGCTCCCACTTGAAGACAACCCACCACACTCCTTGTGGTGTTAAACCTGTGTCTAATTTTCTTCATTCTCATTGTACCATCTTCTGCCTTGCTATACTCCCACTCAAACAGCAATCCCTGTGAGTAACCTGTAATCAACAAACACTTAACAGATCTGGGCCATCTGTTAGTCAAACTCACTCTGAGAACGTCCAACCTCGCTCTGATACCAATTGACAGGACCAAAACACCCCAAAGCTCTGACACAACTTGTCAGATTTAAGAGAACACATGTTTAATTGCTTATACAATGGTAATCATGTGTTCTCTTAAATCTGACAAGTTGTGTCAGAGCTTTGGGGTGTTTTGGTCATGTCATAACCCTTGTAGCTTAGAGCACCATGCTTACTTTCTCTCTCCTATGAGGTGTCTATAATGTTAATGTGGGTTTTTTAACCTTTACACCTCTACCAGTATTTAACATATTTTGGCTTCAATCTCCATTTTACCTTCCAAGATTACAGGTTTGCACAAGGGAAAAGTGCCTCCTATCTGAGACAAAATAGGGGGCACTTCCCCCATTTTCCTAGACCAAATGAGAGTTATACAAGAATACTCAAGTGATAAGTATGTCCCATGCAAAAATTGAACTCCTAACTCGGTCATTTGACCCTCTAAAGACTTCAAAAACTAAGACTGAGTTTCTCAAGGTAGACTACATAGGGTTTTAGACCATTGAATGTATTTGCACTTGAAATTGCCTTCTCTTGGATAGGTTTGTGTTGGTGAGAGTATTTTTATGTTATTTTGACCATGATTTCACTCTCCATTTTCTTTTCCAACCTCTCACACACTCTTTTATGTACTTGAGTCCACAAGATTGGGTTTGTCATGGCTGACTGTGATACCCCTGTTCACCACTACCTGTAAGCTATGTTGCATGTTTAGACATCAATGGTGATATTCAAAATCTCTTTATTTTCCTCAATATCCAATTTTTCTTGATTTTTAATCACTTGTTTCATTATCTTTTATTCCTCACATTCTAAACACTACCTTCCTTATAACTGGGACTTTCTCGAAATATGACTGTGTTTGCTTGTTTGGGTCCTGTTGTAGGCTTGTTTCACTCCCTTAGAAGAGTCCTATAAAACCCTTAACATCCCATGCAATTATAATTCACTTGATGCATCATTTCAACCTCAAATTTGTTTCTCACATACATTTTTTATCATAACTAGGTCTCTACTATCTTATGACTGAGATAACCCTATCTCTGACTATTGTAGGCCACCTTGAATCATCTAAGGTTGATCATGATGTGACAAGGCCTACTTGAATCCACTTTTCTATATCACTGTGAACTCATCTTGAGTTCCCTTATATGTTCAAAGGAGGTCTAAACTATGTTTTCCATAGACTGAGACATCTTTCTCCTCAAGAGCCTGCCTATAGGTGCATCTTAGACCTATAGGTATTGATTTCCATATTAAGACATTACTTATGATGTTTGGTGATCACCTTGAGCTCACAAAAATTCATATTCATGTCTTCATTTTACATTGAATGCCCCCTTTGACACCACTAAGCATCAAAACTAGCTCATTGTCTACCTACCTAGCTATAGGTACAACTTTCCAAGCTTGTGTATGGATAGGGTATGCAAAAAGAGGCTAAACAACAATGTATCACTTCCTTTGATGATATTTAGACTCATAGGAAACCTTTCAAACATTAAAACCACTAACTATGGAGAGAAAGTCAAGTTGCTACTTGAATGGAAGCAAAGGTCATTATTTGACTGAGGCCTACACATGACATTGAATGAATTCAATGTGTTTAGAAACAATTTTGAGGCTCTCAAACACTATCCTCCACTAATCTCTTTTCCTTAAAACTTGGCATAGCATTTCTTCATGCTAGAGATAACAAGGTAAGGCCATTGGAATAAATGAAAAATCTTGGGAGACATGTCATAAGAGCTTTATGACAACTCCTTGGTCCTCTATTTGCACTTTTCACGGACAAGAGACCAAAACACAGTCTTCCTATGCTTAAAGATAATTTACACCTTCTCTTGCCCAATTGATTCTTCAAAGAGGTCTATTTTGAACTTTCCCACATGAAAGGGTCTAAAAAAGAACTTATCGTGTTTCATTCTTTTATACAAGTACCTTCAAGGCTCTATAGAGTCACCTCTAGGTGCACATTTTTTAGTGTGAAGCAGATTTTTTTATCACCTTAAGCAAGTTTTAGGCCATTAGGAGGTTAGGATTCTTGCCACCATTATGTAGAATTATTTTCACTTAATCAACCTCAATATCCCTTTTCAAACTTTCAATGGTAACCTTCAGATGGTTGCAAAAGCATCAAGATTTTCCATAAAGAAGGAAGCGAGTCTGCAGCCATAAAAAAGCCTAAAAGAGGCTTTTTTATGCATTTGAGAACACTAATTCTATGATTATGATGGAAAAACCTTTGTAAATGCCTTGAGAAACACCTAAAAATAACCAACTTATCAAATCAAAGCAAAACATTCTGAAACAAGCTCAAACAGGGACCCCTGATGAATGTAAAAGCATAAAAAATTGACTAGCTTCTTAACAATGGTTCATAAAGGAGGAGCCATGAAACTCAAACTTATTACCTTGGATTTTAAGTAGACTAAGGCCCCTTTCAACTCCCAAGATCACTCCCTCCAACTCCATTTGTATGGACTGTACCAAGCATTCAAAGTTGACTCTTCTTGGCTTATGAAGGCAAGAAAGAAGGAGTAGAAGCAAAATTTGATCTATCTGACCTTTTCTCTACACACCAGGCATAGTGAATACCTTAGGGAGCTCAATAGACACTAGGCCACATTTTTAGTTGAGGATGAGCTTACCAAATATGTACACATGCCATTAAGGGCCTATTTTCAAGGGAAACTCCCTATTTTTGTGCATGAAACTTCTTGACTACCTCTAACTACTGACATATTCTAACCCCATCCACATTATAAACTTACTTGGTGAAAAATATGCTTCTTTGACAAATATGTACAAGTCATTGAATGAGCCAAAATGTGACCAAAAGGCATTTTTGCATATGAAGCATGGAAAAGGATAAATTTATGACTTAGGAATGCCTTAAAACACTTAAATGACCATATTATTACATTTATTTAATAATTTTAACCTTTGACCATGTTTAACTAGAGTTTACTAGAGCTGACTTAGGTTGACTAGGCAAGTACAAGGAAGATACGGTTACACCAAGATTAAAGCAAGGATAGGTGAGATGTTTAAACACACATGAGAACCTATAGGACATATGGAGAACTTTTAAAATTTTCAAATGTAGGGGTTGACCCAATTCAACTAAAAGTCAAATTTGGTCAACAATACCATGATCTACCAAAAAATTAGAGAATTCTCTACTGAATTGCCTCCCATTATCAGTATGAAGATTATTTATGAAATTAGAATGTTTCTCAACCAAAGCCTGAAAGACTTTGAAGTGTAAAAAAACATCACTCTTGTAATTAAGAAAATAAACCCAAGTACGCCTCAAGAATTTATCAATAAAAGTAAGTGCATACTTAGCTTTATTGAAATAAGGAGTAAGAAAGACCATCAAATCACTTTGCATAAGCTCAAGTGGTGAATAAAATACCTTAGACATACCCTTTGGAAATGGATCTTGGTGTTGTTTCCCTAATGCATAGCCAGGACAAACTCCATCAAGACATGAAACTGCAGGAAGACCATCAACCATACCATGAGTGTTCAACTCCTTCAAATATATGTAATTAAGATGTCTGAATCTCTCGTGCCAAAGTTACTCTCATAATCTGCATGAGAAACCAAACATTTCCCTATAAGAGAGTATCATTAGAAACCTCAAAGTAATAGAGTTGATAACTATGATCAACAACACCCTATGCAATAAGTGTATGAGGATCTATCAAATCTTGAACTTCAACCCCCTATGGTGTGAAAGTCACTATCTTATCCTGACCAAAATGACAAATTTGATAAATAAAAATCAAATTTGTAGTGATGTCAGGGGCATAAAGTGCATCATTGATGCAACCACCATCAAGTTGTATATCACCCTTTTCCTTAATCGAAATAAAAGAAGAATCTATAACCTCAATGTTGGAAGTATAATTCAAACCAAGAAATACAAAAGACTCCTTGGAAGAAGTCATATGGTGAGAAGCACCAAAATCTATAACCCAACTATCTAAAGTAAGTGACTGAGATCTCCCAACAACATTAAGTGCTTTGCCATGTTCATTGTGTGGAGTGGAGATATAAATATTATGTTTTTTGACTGCATCCTCCAAGGCTTGCATTCTCTTAAAACACCTAGATTCTTCATGACCAGTCCCCCCACAAAAGGAGCATGAAATGCTAGACTTATTCTTGGATTTGGAAGATGATTTGGGTTTAGAGTTATTGGGTTTAAGTGCACTTTCAGATGGAGGAGGAGTGTTTTTGGATTTACTCTTTGATTTTTCTTTGCTCTTAGGTTTAGATGCTACTAATGTTTTTTGAGAGGTCGAAGACTCAAGGTGAGACAATTTGGATTCCTCCCTAGTAAGTATTTCACAAAACAAATATAAATCAAACATTTGGAATGTAGCACCTAAGGCATCCATGCTAGACAAAAAGATAGAAGCATAGATTTGGAATGGACCTTTCAACTTGGATAGAATCAGGTTCACACACTCTTCATCTTTCATATCTCATGCATTCCCCTTCAATTATTTTAACAAGTTTTTAAACTTAGTGAGATAGTCTACAATAGAGGGAAAATCTTTAGGATTGAAATAAGTAATCTC
The DNA here is from genome assembly GCA_037957365.1 of Torreya grandis. Lineage (NCBI taxonomy): Eukaryota > Viridiplantae > Streptophyta > Pinopsida > Cupressales > Taxaceae > Torreya > Torreya grandis. The sequence goes on from JARHVA010001778.1 coordinate 2,807,417, forward strand.
GACTTCAAGTTGCATGGATCTCATGTGATCTACTTTCCCAAATAAACCCTTTAGTTTAGTCCATATTTTTAATGAAGAATCAAATCCATCCAAATGAAACAAAATACTATCACTCGCATAAGCCTCTATCAAACCCATACACTCTTAAAATTTATATTGGTGCTGAAATTTTTTGTATTCTCTAGTGAACTGTGGTTGAATTTCATTCAGTATGGAACATAATCCTTTGTGTTTAATTATTGTTTCCATTCTAGGTCTTCATGTATGGTAATATGTGTATTTAAAGGATCACATTGATCTAAACCATAATAAAAACCCAAGCTATTAAATCGCCAAAGAGTAAAATAATGTAAAAAGGATACGTAAATCAGCACTGAGACAACCCCACAAAAGATTTGTATTGAGCCCCCCCTAAATTTGACATGTTATAAAAGTAGTGAATTTTTATAAATAGATGACACCAATGGATATATAATTGAAAACCATATACTTTAAAAAAAACTAAACTCAATTTTGAGTTACGGTTCAAAAGTTATAGGCTTTATGAATTCCCATAAATGGGTCAAAAGTAATAACAATTGCACTACACGCTAATTTACATGACCAAATTGGTATTGAACCTAGCCTTCCAACCAATTTTTAGAATTAGAATTTAACCATGAAAATATCAAAGCCAACAAAATTATAAAAATACCTTCCTCGTGATCCTTGTGTGCTTGCAAGTGAAACTGACTTCCACTTTGATGCAAAAAATATAACTATTAAAAAAATGAGTAAGAAAAATAGTTGATTAAGAGGGTACATAGTGTATTACAGTGTCTTTTTCTTGGCAAGTGTCTTAACCCTAATAAGGAGATACCAAAGAATTCTCCTGGTGTGAGCAAAAAGATGGGATGCCACGAAGGAGAGGAGGGAGAATGGTACCTGTGTGCCATAATCAAGGCTTAGAACATAGTTGTAAGTACTAAAACAGGTATGGGAAGGGAGATCAGTGCTTCCAAAGTTGATTATAGACCTCTAATGCACCTACAACTCAACTCTAACAAGTGGAAGTCTCAAAATAACTTCCCATGTTGTCCAAAGAACTGGCTATCTCTAATGCAGTCCACAAAAAAGAATATGGATCTCCAAAAAGAAAAGGCAAAACAAAATGGAATAAGAACAAGAATATCTCCCTAAGTGTAGTCAACATAAGATCAAAAAATAAAATTATCACTTTTAGCGCACTATTCTCCTTCTAACACTCTTATACGTTAACTTGTAAATAAAACGTAGGTTGGGTCGATCCACTAGTCAACACATATACATGTAGATGAACAAAAGGATGGAAAATTATGACAGGCTTAGTCTGATCTTAATTATAGATAAATAAAATGATGTAAGGAATAGAATAACCCTAAGATTGTCGAAATGCCTCCTTCTGCTCTAGTAGTCTTACTATTTTGATGCAAAACATCAAACCTGAGTCAATCTTCCAATGCACTAAAAAGAAAATGCAGGCTCTAAAATAAACTTCCAATGCACCAGATAAAAAATATGCCACCTATGTAGACCTATAATGATACAAAAGAGGATGCCAAAGATAGAATGGCACAACAATAGATGAATAGTGTTGGGATCAAATAGAATTATCTAAAAAAATCTTGCAGTAAACAAATGGATGGCTGTAATACCTCAAGGCTCTGGTACCATATAAGGAATGAGAATATGATCATTCTAAGAACCCATGAATTTGAAACATTCACAACAAAAGCATCACAAGACACTATAAGGATGAAATGCAAAGACAAGATAAATCATTTGATATTCAGAATAAGACATGTAAGTACAATGGAGAGACCTTGGATAAGTAGGCAAAGAAATATAAGAAGCAAGCTGAACTAACTAATGTGGGCTAAATCCACGAAGGACAAAACTAGAAAAAATATGAAAAACAATCTATAGACATAGAAAACATGAGAAAATACTCCAACGGGCATATAATGGTTTCATCCATAATCACTTCATGCTATCAATTTTTTTTCCAACCTCAAATAATACTTTGGGCAAAGATGGTAAAACTTAAAATATCAAACATTGAAACACATCCCATTGTTCATGGGTTCCATTTCAATAGAGTCACCAATCTTCATTTGCAAGGGAAAAATTCCCTTCATATTTTTATAAATTGAATGGATCGTTCGATCATTAGAAGAGTTGGCAAAAACTAATTAATTTTTTTAATATCACTTGTGTTTTTATTTATTTTATTGACTCATTTAATGAGCAACAACATAATGTTACAATATTTGATAAGTCATAGTTAAGAAATGTTATTTTCCTCTACATTTAAGAGGGGTAGCTCCCTTGTAGGATGTGAATTTTTGTGTAATTTTAACTATAAAGCACAAAAATGAAAAAAAATGAGAAATAGAGAAAGCTCAAAATAGAATAATATTGGAGGAGCCTTGGAGGTGAAGGTGAGAAACCTATGATGGAATAAGCTCAGAGGACTCCTAGAATGACTTAGATTTAAATCAAGTAGCTAAAATTTTTCCTCTCACATGAAAATGAGAATATGAACAATAGATGTGATGGGGTAAAAAGGCTATCCTACAAGTATAAAGTCTCATTACAATTTGGATTTGATACACTTGGTACAAAGCCCATCCATGTGGTTTTCAACAAAAATATTGGAAACAACTTGATTTGCACACAACCATTTTAACACCTTCTCTATCTAAAAATAACAATACAAATTCCATAAAGAAAGAGCATTAAAAACCATAAATCAAAAGAGCAATATCACTAACTTGCTTGTATTTCATTAATCAAATTCAGAAAAACACATCTAAACATATAAATTTGCAAGGCAAGAGCTTGAAATAAAGAAGAACCCTCTTCATAATATTGATTATCTATTTTGTACAAAATTTTCATCCACAAAGGAAGTTGGAAACCCAACCTTTTCACTAACTCAACCTAAAGCTTATTTTCCTCTAACTAGATATTACTTACATTTGATTTTATTATTTTTTCATTTTTAAAAAATTAAATGAAATCATTTTTTTAGTAGAAATAATCAACCCTAAAAATAATAAATTTAATCCATGATTTCAAATACATAACTCTTTCTAGGTGCTCTTCCTTGGCATTCTTCTTGGTGCTTCTCCTTGACACTCTTTCTTAGTACTCTTTTTGACGTTATTTTATGAATTTAAATAAATAAATTAGTTCTAAAATAATTAGTAATGTAAATAAATCATGTAATTTATAGATTAGGCCCATGAATGTCATCTTCAAAATTCATTATGTGAAAAATTTCTTATAGCGTTGTCTTGTCCATTGGGTTGTGGAGTCAAGTAGAGCATTATGCAAAATAGAACAACAAAAAATCAATGGAAATTAACTTGAATGGGTAGTGAAATCTGAATGATTTTTTTCACTACAACATGAATAACATTACCACACATTTTAGAGTCATTTGGCAACCTTGTGGTAATGTGCATTAAGATTTATGACATATATAAGGCTTGCGATAATAAAACATATTCATTGGAGAGTTGTATACCTATCAGTTGATTCACATCACTTATGGAGCCATTTAATGGTCATGGTGATCTAATAGATGGAAAAATTATCTAATTGTCAACTTTCTAACTATCTCTTATTGGGTAGGTAGCATTAGGAATAGCTAAAGGGGTTAAAATGTTACTTGTGATGTGTTTTAGTACATCAATTTCTTTTACAATATAATATGATCTATTGCAATGTGTTATTATCAAGACCATGTTAAGCATTTAGTGTTTTTATATGATTACTAATCACTTGATGTAAGTAGGTGGGTCTTGCACCTAAATAAGCATGCCCCTATAATCGTGTTGGAGGGGATCTAGGAAATAATTACATGATAATAAATCATAACAGTTTTAGTTGGGTGAATAGGAAGCTATATGTTTTCAGACCATGAGTTCGTAAGAAGAAATATGTGGATTTAGTGTTGTAACATGCATCTCGTTTGTGAGATTGCTATACATGTGTATGTGCCTTTTAATTCGTGAAACTGAAGTTAATAAAGATATTAGTTTTGTTGCATTTATTTGTATATTATGTTGTGTATTATGAGGGATGCATGATATAATCCATCTCTTAATTAAGACCCTTAACCACGACTATATCAAATCCTATACCTCTTTAAAAAACATAATCGACTCCTTCCCCCTCTATCAAATTGAATCCCTTTGATGTCATTGTACAACTTGTTAAAGTATGTTCCATAAGGATTAATTAGGTCAATTATTTTTAGAGAATCTCACAAAGAGTTTTGTTATGCATCTTGCAATCATTGTATTCCATGTGATCACATTTTATTGAGATGCTTTATCAAATTGTTAACATTCCTTGTGTATGCTACCACATTTCACATGCACATTATTTATTATGGTGTTTGTAATTAAAATATACAATAAATATATAATTTTGATTATACTTTGATGAATGTATAACATTCATTTATAAACCTAAAAACATGTAAGTTACAAATTATTTAAGAAAATCATAATTATAAAATATACAAACATAAAAAAACATGAATTGTTTGAAAAAAGTAATATACAATAATTACATAATATGAAGCATGGCTATATCAAAGATGAAAGCTATTTTACTTTAAATATGACTTTAAAAGAATTACACTATTTAAAGCATTCCCTAACATAATGTACATTGACAAAATTGTTACATCACATCAAACTCTAAATAAGAAATAAACTAAAATATAAATTAATAATACAAAACTTTGTCAAGCTAAATTATATAAATATAAAATATATATAACCTACACAAATATGATGATAAATATAGATGTGAGTTCTGCATATTTCAAATACGATCCTCCTTTACCAAAATCAACTCCTCTTTGAAGAAAATTAACTCCTCCTTTCAGAAATCCACTCCATCTTTTTGTTAAAGCCACTCCTCTTTAAGAATTTTATTTGCTAAAATCTCCTCCTCCTAAGATTCCATCTAGGAAAAACATGGTGAAAAAGAAATTCCCAAATAGTCAAAACATGCCCTCACAAAGATTTGATAACAAATAAATCCTTAACCATAAATAAAGCAATTTTCCTTTTATATTATTTTTATTAGGCATTCATTTTGCTCACTCATTTTTTAAATAAATTTTTTTTACTTTCAAGAACAAGTCAAAATTTTGATGTCCATAAAAATATGTGCATAAATGGATCTTGAAAAATTCATCATTTCAACATTAATTTTCTATGTAAAATATGGATGTTTTAATTTCAATCTAAATCAACATCAATCATGAATACTTTAACATTTCAAAGTAAATCAAAATCCATCCCAAAACAAGAGTTGAAATTTGTCCAAATGTTATATTAATAGAGTATATTATTCAATATGGATATATAAAATATATTGTTCAATAAAAATATATAGAGTATGTTGTTTACTAAAGATATATTCAAAATTATTAAGTGAATGCTGAAAATAAATATATTATGATTGTTCCTACCTCATTTATCCAAGCACTTATTAAAGCATAAATTTTAGAAGGGCATTTTTCTATTAGTCAATTATAAAATAATAATAATGTAGAGATTTTATATTTTCACAGTTTATTATATTAGCGTAAGGTTTTTAGAAAACTGTGTTCTAAATTTTTTATTATTATTTTGTATCATAATTTGTGGTTTCTCTTCTCTTCTCCTTAATGATGAATAATATGTCATCATTTGAAACTTTTATAAAAAATAAGTATTCAAATTTTCAAAAACTTTATATTAGGAAAAAGGGACTGTTAGTTGTGCATCATAACTTCACAAGTACATAGAATCATGTAGATGACTTGTTGGTACATACAACCTACTCAATTATATAGTATATAACCTTACCATATCACCATTTTTATTTGATATATGTATTCGAAAATAAAATCAAAATTTAAATTGATTTACTAAAAAAAATTAAATCAATTATTATGAATAAATGACTAACTATTATACATCTTATATAACTTCTTGTGATTAAATCCTATAAACTATTATTAAATACAAATTATACTACAATATAATACTTCTATAATAACTATTAATCCCTCTTTATTTATAAATTAATTTTTTGTTATACATCTTATCATAACTAACAGAGCCCTCTCAACTATTAAAACCTCCCTAAACATCGCAACTAATAGACTCCTCAACTTTTGCCTGCGTGTAACTTTTTTCAATGATATGATATTATCATTACAAAATAATGCTCAAACATACAATCTTAGAATGAGTTTATAAAAAATGTACTTATTTACTTGCTCGTACAATTATAGGCGAAAACCTCCCCTTTTTCTAAAATTTCTATTATTGCATGGACTATGGCTTAAGTTTATTTTATTTCTCTTGTTTTGGAACCTTTATTTTATTTCTCAAATTTATTTTATTGCAATCAAAGTTTAATTGTTTGACTGATTTCTTTTGTTTTGGAGTGTAATTTTTATTTATTTTATTTTAAATTGATTTTTTTTTTTTTTCTTTTTTTTTTTTTAAATTTTGTGTTTAGATGTATAGAATGTTTTTTCGATTTAATGTTAAAATTTGAGAAATATCTATTTTGTCAAAATTATTTGAGATATCAGGGCATTCTTTCCAAAATCGCTGGTAAGTCTTTGAACTTCCTCACCACTGCTATTCCTATTCGCACTTTTTGTAGAGATAGACGAATGCCCAGGCCGATGGATAGAAGGGGTCGATGGACTCCCCCTTTACCGGGATTTTTAAAAATTAACACCGATGGCTCCTCGAGAGGAAATCCTGGAGAAGCTGGCATCGGAGGCGTCGGTCGGGATAGTTCAGGAAATCTCCAATTTATCTTTTCCGTCTATAAGGGATGGCATTCCAATAACTACATGGAGGCACTTGCTATCCTTCAAGCAATCCAACAATGCTGTCAACAGGGCTGGCAGAATATTATCTGCGAGTCGGACTCCCAGATTGTCATTGAATTGTTAAATAACCGTAACTTTGATAGAGCTGAGTGGCGCTTGGCGATAGTTGCTCAGCAGGTTATTCAGGTGAGCAATGGTCTGGATTCGGTGAGTTTCAAGCATATTCCCCGTGAATGGAATGGGGTTGCTGACTGTTTGGCCAAATGGGCCGCAGAGCAAGGGCCCCAATGGGAGATATTTGATTATAATCTGTTGCCTTTGACCTTTTCCCAGAAGCTGAGTCTTCTGGTTGAGTAGGACAAGGCTGTGTAATGTGTCTGGTTTCCGCTGTTCTTGAATAAATTTTTACCCTGTTTAGTTAAAAAAAATTATTTGAGATATGATCTTGGCTTCATCTTTTTTGAATATTTCTTGGCATTTGTACTTTGGTAAATGGTTAGGTAGCACCTTTTACATCACCATCCTCACCATTAGACTACAACCCACTTAATAAGAGAGCTATTTTTGTTTTTGAGTGTTATTTTTTTAATTTAAGAGAAAATATTTTAGATTCTTTAGAGTATTTTTTGCATCTGTTAGTATCTATACACGAATAAATCATTCTTTTTAATTTATTTGGTATCAGTACACGAATAAATCGTCCTTTTATTTATGAACTTCATTACAAGGACACATATATATTGTTCTAAAGGCAAAAATAGAACAAACAATTCTTCCATTAAACAATATTTAAAATGTTAATATTATTTTTTATTTACATACATTTTTATTTATTAAATTCAAAAACATTGAATATAAGCAAATCTTAAAATTCCAGGAACATTACTTGTACACACAATAAACTTGTTTCTCTGCTACATCATCAAAATCTCTAGCAAAATCATGCCCCTTTCAAACTCGAATACCCAACATATCATTATCTACAGAAGCAAATTAGTATCCATTTCTCTTAAGAATTCAAAAGTCTTTTTCAATAGAATACTGAGCAGAAGAGAGGCTTTTGAGGGATACAATATATGTGGTAGAGTTATTAAAATGAGTTGTACCTCCTCCTAGTCCATCTTTACCACTATTATTTTTATTATTCTAGGGAGAATGCAATAACTTGTCTTCTTTAATAAATAAATTAGTTATAAAATAATTAATAATGTAAATAAGTCATTTAGTTTCTAGATTGGGCCCATGAATGTCATCTTCAAAATTCATTCCATAAAAAAATTTCTATAATGTTACTTGTCCATTGGGTTGTGAAGTCAAAGAGCATTATGGAAAGTAGAACAACCAAAATCAATGGAAATTAACTTGATTGGGTAGTGAAATTTGAATTATTTTTGTCACTACAACAAGAATAACAGTACCGCACATTTTAGAGTTATTTGGTAACCTTGCGGTAATGTGCAGTAAGATTCATGACATATATAAGGCTTGCAGTAAGAAAACATATTCATTGGAGGTTTTTATACCTATCATTTGATTCACATCACTTATGGAGCCATTTAATGGTCATGGCGATTTAATAGATGGAAAAACTATCTAATTCTCAACTTTCTAATTGTCTCTTATTGGGTAGGTGACATTAGGAATAAATCAAGGGGTTAAAATTTTACTTGTGATATGTTTTAATGCATCAAGTTCTATTAGAATATACTATGATCTATTTTGTGATGTATTATCACCAATACCATGTTAAGCATAGAAGGGAAGAATTAGATTATCTATTGCGATGTTAACTAAGAATTAGAACTACTTGAAAAAATTATCTAATTTTTTAAACTATCTCTTAGTGGGTAGGTAGCATTAAAAATAATTAAAGGGGTTAAAATTTTACTTGTGATGTGTTTTAGTGCATCAAGTTCTGTTATAATACAATATGATCTATTGCGATGTATTATCACCAATACCAGTGAAGAATTAGATGATCATAAATCATAGCAATTTTAGTTGGGTGAATAGGAAGCTATACTTGTAAAGACCATGAGTTCATAAGAAGAGATATGTGGATCTAGTGTTATAACATGCATCTTGTTTGTGAGATTACTATACATTTGTATGTGCCTTGTAATTCCTAAAACTGAAATCAATAAAGATATTAGTTTTGTTGCATTTATTTGTATATTCCATTATGTATTTTTGGGCTACATGGTATAAGGCATCTCTTAATTTTGACCCCTAACCATGACTATATCAAATCCTATACCTCTTCAAAAAATATAATTGACTCCTTCCTCCTCTACCAAATTATCTCCCTTCTCCTTTATCAAATTGAATCCCTCTAATGTCATTATACAACTAGTTAGGGTATGTTCCATAAGGATTAATTAGGTCAATTATTTTTAGATCCTCTCACAAAGGAAAATTTGTGTGCATATTGCAATCATTGTAGTCCATGTGACCACATTTCATTGAGATGTTTTGTCAAATTGTTCACATTCCTTGTGTGTGCTACCACATATTTCACATGCACATTATTTATCATGGCATTTGAAACTAAATCATACGATAAATATATGCTTTTGTTCATGCTTTGATGACTGTACAACACTCATTTAGAAACCTCAAAACATCTAAGTTACAAACCATCTAAGGAAATCATAGTTAAAATGTGCTAACATAAAGAAGTTTGAAAAAAATAATGCACAATGATTACATGATGTGAAGCATGGCTATAGCAAGAATGAAAGCTATTATTAATTTAAATATGCCCTTTAAGGATGTCATCTAGGAAAAACATGCTAAAAAAAAATTCCCATATAGTCAAAACGCGCCCTTACAAAGATTTATTGACAAATAAAACCTTAACCATAAACAAAACAATTATCATCCTGTATCATTTTTATTAGGCACACATTTTACTCACTCATTTTTTTTAAATAAAATTTTCACTTTCAAGAACACATCAAAATTTTGAAGTGCATAAATGGATCTTGAAATTTTGATATCCAATTCAATGTTAATTTTTCATGTAATCAATCGCTGTCCAAATTTCAGCTTGAATTTTTCATGTAAAAAATGGATGTCAAAATTTCAATGTCAATTTGGGAATGAAAAAAATAAGCAACATCAATTGTGAATATTTTGACAATTTGAAGTAAATCTAAAACCATACTGAAACAAGTGTCGAATTTGGTCCAAATATTATATTGGTAGAGTATGTTGTTCAATAAGGATATATTCAAAATGATCAAATGAACGCCGAAAATAAATATATTTTGACTTTTCCTACCTCGACATAGTCCAAGCACCTATTAGAGGATAGGTCTTAGAAGGGCATTTTGCTATAATTACAAAACAATAATGATGTAGAGAATTTATGCTTTCACAATTCATGGGTTTTTAGAAAACAATATTCTATATATTTTATTGTCATTTTGTATCACAATATGTAGATTCTCTTTTCTTCTCCCTAATGATGGATAACAGATTATGATTTGAAATATTAATAAAAAATAAACATTCAAAATTTAAAAAATGTTACATTAAGAGAGAAGGATTAGAAGTTGTTCACCCGAACTTCACCTATGCATAGAAACATGCAGATACCTTGTTAGTACATACAACCTACTCAATTATGTAGCATATGACCCTACCACATCACCATTTTCATTTGGTATATTTATTTGAAAATAAATTCAAAATTTAAATTGATTTTTAAAATTAAAAAATTAAACAAATTTATAAATAACTAATTATTATACATCTTATATGACATATTATAATTAAATCTTACAAACTATTATTAAATATTAATATAATATAATATTTCTATAATAACTATTAATCCCTCTTTATTTTAAAATTAATCATTTTATGCATATCCTATTACAACTAACAACCTCTCTCAATTATTGAACTCTCTACTTAAACAATAATGTATTCAAAGTTATTTATAAAAATCTTATTTCATAACTTTCTCATTACAATGCAGACAAGCCACCTAAAATGCACTGCTAACAGTGATTAAATATTATCATTAAAAAATAATGCTCAAACATACAATCTTAAAATGAGTTTATGAAAAATGTACTTATTTACTCGCTCTTACAATTATTGGCGAAAATCTCCTCTCTGTTTTTAAATTTCTAGTATTGCATGGACTGTTGTTAAGTTTGTTTTCTTTATCTTGTTTTGGAACCTTTCCTTTATTTATCAAATTTATTTTATTGTAATTAATGTTTAATTGTGTGATTGGTTTCTTTTGTTTTGGAGTGTAACTTTTATTTATATGATTTCTTTTTATTTTAAGTGAGAAGTTTTTGTTTTGGAGTGTTTTTTTTTAATTTAAGAGAATATACTTAAAATTTATATAGTAATTTTTGTATTTATTGGTATCAATACAAGAATAAATCAATTTTTTAAGTTTATTTGATATCAGTGTACTAATAAATTGATTTTTTATTACGAATTTCATTACAGATATGCATATACAATATTCTAAAGTCAAAATTAGATTGGACAATTCTTATATTAAACAATCGTTAAAATGTTAATATTATTTTTTATTTAGATATATTTTCCATTTATTAAAATTCAAAAACATTGAATATAAGCAAATCTTAAAATTCCAGCTACGTTACTTGTAAACACAATAAGCTTGTTTCTCTGTTACATCAACAAAATCTGAAGCAAAATAATACCACCTTTCAAACTCTCATGCCCTACATATCATTCTCTACAGAAGCAAATTAGTATCTTTTTCATTTAAGAATTCAAAAGTCTCTCTCAACAGAATACCGAGCAGAAGAGAGGCTTTTGAGGGATACAATATCTGTGGTAGAAGGATCAGAATGAGTTGTACCTCCTCCTAGTCCATCTTTACCACCATTATTTGCATTATTCCAGGGAGAATGCAACTCGATCTTCCCATGCTCCCACGCCTCGAAGCCAGAAACGCTGTTTCCACAGAAGGGCATCGGCTTCTCAGCAGGCAGAGCAGGAAGCAACGCTTCGTAGTTCAGAAATCTGAGCGCCTGCCGAATTGTAGGCCTCTGAAGCGGGTCAGGGCTGGAGCACAGCAACCCCACAGTCAAAACCCGTTTCATCTCTTCCACGTCATACGAACCCTCGAGCCTAGGGTCTACGGCCTGCAATAACCTGTCTTCTTTAATAAGCTTCCACACCCAGTCGACAAGCACAGACTCCTCGGGGTCGTTGGTGTTGACGTCGATGGGCCTTCTTCCGCAGGCTATTTCTAACAGAACCGCGCCGTAGCTGAACACGTCGGATTCCAGAGTGGCCTTGCCGGTAATGGACCGTTCCGGCGCAATGTAGCCCAGGGTTCCGCCTCCCATGCTGGTAGTGAGAGAGGCGGTGTGGTTGTAGCTTTCGACGAATCGAGCGAGGCCGAAGTCGCCCAGGCGGGCTTCGTAGTCGGAGTCGACCATGACGTTGCTGGTCTTGACGTCCCTGTGCACCACCCTTTGTTGGCATTCCTCGTGGAGATACAGCAGCGCGGCGGCCAGGCCTCGGCAGATTTTGAGGCGTTTGGACCAGTCGAGGTCGATGCTCAGTTTGGGCTCGTAGAGCAACTGGTCGACGCTGCCGTTGGGCATGTAGTCGTAGACGAGGAGTAATTCGCCACCCTCGTGGCACCAGCCTTGTAGCTGCACCAGGTTGCGGTGCCTCAGTCGCCCGATCACTGCTACTTCTGCCAGATATTCTCGGTCGCCCTGGTTTGAACTCTGTGAGAAGCGCTTTACTGCAATTGACCTCTCAGAATTTCCATACATTATTATACCTGATCAAAGCACAGGATGATTCAGAAACCAAAAAATACATATTAAAATTGCGAACTTGCAGATTTCATTTTTTTTTTTAAATATCAATTTCCTTTTTGGATTACTGGTTAAACAATTTAGATATTGGCAGTAAATTTACATACTAGTTTAGCCTTGAATTCTATCATTCTGTAATTATAAAGCTCAAGCTATTTTAATCTATGGATTGAGTAGTAGTCAACTTTATAGATCTATAAATCAATTGTTTTGTTATTTTGTTTATTAAGTTTGATTTATAAATGAGTTTAAATAAAACTGAGAGATTAAAATTATGCTCTCAAGGATAAGTTAAAGAATAAATTTACAGACTAGTCTAGCCTTGAATTTTATCATTTTATAATTATAAAGATCTAGATATTTTATATAATGGACCGAATAGTAATTGTGGGTATGAAAATCGACTATTTTTTTAAGACTCATGAGAAATAATGTCTCATCTGAATAGTCAACTATGAATAATATGGAAGACTAAGGACCTATTGCCTAAAGCCTATCAATTTTAATATTCAACCAAGTGTTCTAGTTGTTTTGTTTATTAAATTTGGGTAATAAATCATCTTAAATAAAATTGAAAGGTTAAAACTATACTCTAAAAACAAACTAAAAAATTTCCTTAAAATACGAAATAAGAAACAGACCTATAATAACATTCATCCTTAAAAATATATATTAAATATCCTCTCAAAGAAAATATAATAAATGCCAATGCTAGGATTTGGTTATGAGGATTGTAGTGGCAGATTTGGATTTAAATTCCTTAACCAAATAACCATTATATTAGTAGGAGTTCGTAAGAGGTACTTTTATATTATTATTATTATTATTATTATTATGATAAAAATTATAATATATTATTTATATATATATATATATATATATATATAAAATAGATTATGATAATTTTTAAACATTCCTGATTTAACTAGTAAGATATGTTAGAAACATTTGAGATATATATATTGAGATTATGAAGTTGAGTAAACAGAGAAAGCCAAATTAGAATAAGTAAGATATGTTAGAAACATTTGAGATATATATATTGAGATTATGAAGTTGAGTAAACAGGGAAAGCTAAATTAGAATAATGGAAATTATATAGACCAGAGAATTGAAAATGGCCTGGATGTTAGAAGATTATGAAGGATCTGGATGTTTATTTTTGATTGAAAAAAAATTGGCTATTAGATATTAATAATGTTTAAGTGCGTGGTCGTGTTCCATGTCGATAAAATACTAGCAAACCAAATCCAAAGTTATCTTGAGAGTTTAAATGAGTTTTTTTTTTTTTAAAAAATTAAATATATAGAGTGAAACTAACATAGATAGAATGAAATCACAAACAAGTAGAAAAAAATCCAGCAAAAGATTGCTTGTTAAACAAGCAAGCATTGGTATAATCTATTGAATTTCTAAGCATTGGTATAATCTATTGAATTTCTAAGAGATAAAGGCATTGCATGGTATATATCTGGGGTCCCTGTCGATAAGGATTGGGGAATGGGAGTTAACACATTAACATCAATCAATTTTTTTTAACGTTTATGAGATTTGAACTTTGGATGTATAAGGAAACTTTATCAACTAAATTCATGCTTTTAGATAAAAGATTAATAAAATTAGTTTCATCTTTTGGTTTGAATGGAAAAGCGATTAATAAATTTAATGGATGCAATGGTTATGTTCTTTGTTTATATTCTTTTATTGTGTTGGTTAAGAGGTTATATCGAGTTTTAGTAACAATTAAGCCAGCAGTCCAGACAATGCTTTTTGATCTGCAGTGGCTTAATCTTTTTAAGTGAAAAGAATATAATTCTAATTCATCAATAATGATTGATGTTTATAAATTGAAAATGAAATCAAGAAGCTTTCAAAAAGATGCGGATGAGAATGGGTATTTAAATGATCACTTATTATCATGAATGATATGCATGGCCAATCCAAGCCTCTCTTACCTTTGTAAACATCTCCGAATCCGCCTTCGCCGAGCAGCTCCTTCAGATCAAAGTCTTTAGTAGCGCGGCTGAGCTCCTCGTATGAAAATTTCCTTGGAAAAACATCCCAATCACACACCTTTATTATTTCTTTGCTTAGATCAGAAGTGGGATTCGATCTCTGGTCCTGACTAACAGGGAGAAATGGCCTCTTCTGTTTTGATCTGCTCCTTGTATAAAACACTGCTGCAACAATTATTGCCACTGTAAATGCAAATATCCCCAATGCTACCGCCAATATCTTCTTTTTTCTCTGAGACGAACGAGCAGACCATGTCCGAAAGCTCCACGAATGAATTGTATGGTACTCTCCATTATTCCCAGTGGCAGCAGAAAATCCCACAAACACTTCCTCATTCTGTATAAACCTGAAAAATGTTCGAAAATTTATCAATTATTGTGGTACTAATTTTTAAATCTGACAACATTTCAAATCCTGTACTGAACCCATTATCGATGAGAAGAATCCCATGCAAGGAAGTTTAAATAACACCACACAACCATCAATAAACAAAAGATGGAAGTCAATAGCATTAAAAGCTCAATGTTGAAGAAAATGATTCAAACCAAAAAGAAATAATTAACCTTTCTCTGCCTTTCACTTTCAAATATATATTCAAAAAGTAATAATCTCCTAACAGATATATATTTGAAAGGCTATGATCTTCTCCTTTATGGTGGCATTCTCATCTCAAAGAAGTGGTCTGTTCATGTTTGCTTTGGATAACAATCAATCAGTTAAACCAATCTGAAGATTATTGAATTTATTTTGGCTTTTCTTTTCAGTATGACGGTAATGGTGTCTCTATTTTTTCTGGTGTTTGTTAATGAGTTTTTAACACAGGTCAAGTTGGTTGTGTTGGTTTTTTCTTTGACCTTGACTGTTTGCATAAACATTAAGTTATCAATTTTGTTGGTTTATGGCTGGTACATGCACAGCCTGTAATGCCTGATAATTGATCTTCTGGTGTACTTTTAAATATGTTTGCAAGCCCCAAACAATTTTGGCGAAAGAGATACCTCTACCTCTTTAAATCTCACTTGAATGTGACATCTTCTTGAAATATTTTCTACAAAATTTTTAAAAAAAATCTCCTAATAAATAAGATTTCTTTTGATAAAAGATTTAAATTAAGATCGTCTGAAAACATTGGCTATCATACTTTAACACTACAGGATCTGAACATAAGATTTCCTTCAACATAAAATTAAAGTTTTGACAATTGCAAACGTGGTAACAGAAGATAAGAGGTTTAAATCTCTAAAATACACGTTAATAGGTGCTGCTAGAGTAAATATTACATCCAAAAATTTAATGTGGTATATTTGTTTTTGGATCTCAGTTTGATAATGGTATTATAATCAAGTTTCTAGAATTAAATTTGGGTTCACTTTCTGTTTAGATGTTTACACAATATTTATACATTTTATCATGTAATATATCTTTTGGATATTTGAATAGGGTTTTCGATTATAAAAGTTCCATGATTTATCAGTTCAAATCTATATGGATTTGGATGATATCGAAACAAAATTCATTGTTCGAATTTCCATCCAATATAATAAAATGTTAAAATTGGATAAAATATTATATCCGACTCACAAAACAGAATTCGAATACAAATTTGAATGAATTAAGACTTCAACTTTCCTCACAATGGTGTTTAACTGAGGCAAAGAGGTTCAATGCAATTCAATGGTGTCTCTCAGTAAAGAGTATACACCTCGACTGGAATGTATGATATAAAAAATAAGGTATTACCTCTCAACTTAAATTTACTAAATTAAAAAAAAGAAGGTATTGGTATGCTCTGACTTTGTTTCTATAATTTTCCATCGAAAAAAACGTTCTTTTTGCACAGCACCATTGTTAAACAGCAAGAAATATTCTAACTATCCATCATTCTCACTGGTTTGACTACAACTTTTTAAGATAATAAATGATAAAAAAAATTGTAATAAATTATCATCTTTATCAATAAAACTACAACCTCTTATTAACGTTGTACCATTATTTCTTTATATTAATATAAAGATGCTCTTCAATCCAAAAACTACAACCTCTTATAGCTGAAGTGTGGCATATTGCTACTCACGGCTACTATACCGATTATTTTTTATCAGAACATTCTATGCTGAAAAATAACTGCAAAATTGCAGAAAAAATATGTTTGCTTTCTAAAACACATCAGATTTTTTGGGGGATTGGTAGCAAATATAGATTTTTACAGTCATGCACTATTACGCCATGAATTAAGTTTTTTCTTTTCGTTATTTTCAAATTATTTTCCCCTAAATTTTGTCAGTCTATTTAAAATATTTATTACTAATTTAATTGCAGCGACCTTAACAAACAATAAAAGAAAAACAAAAAATTTACCTGGAAATATTTAACGTGGAGGAGAGCACCAAATTTTCCAAGCCAGGGTTACCCAGAGAAGCATTAATGGCATAGACGTTCAACATTCCTTGAAGTCCATCATAATCAATCTTGACATTAATCAAATTTCCCGCTTTTAACCTTATGCCGTAATTTGTAAGCAGTGAAGTGGAGGCAGATGTAACATTGTTGAGATCCAGGCCAACGTGATTGCTGTCAGGGTCAAAATAGTTCTTAAACAGATCAAATTCTACAGCCACCACATTGTTTTTGGCGTTGGAGTTAGGATCGTAGAGGCCAAGGGAGCTGCCGGCGCTGTTGTTTGGAATTATTTTGTTTGGAAAAAGCCCAAACGTCAAGCCATCGCCATAATTTTTCAGGTCAAGTAATCCAACGGATAAAGTGAAGGTGGTTGTGAAGGAAAGCGTGAGTCCAGTGGATCGATCCCAGATCTTTACTGCCTCCGAGCGCACGGCCCTTCCCACGCTGTGTGGCAGCCCGCCTGTTGTTAGCTGTAGCGTGTTGTTTTCAAATGAAGCGTTTCCTAGGGTTTCCATGCCCTCCCAGGATTCGAACGTTGCATAACTGAAATCAATGGAAGTCAAATTTGCTGTTGCCTCGGACTCAATGGAGCATGTGCTGATCAAATACAGAGCCAGAATTACGCCGTACGAGCTCATGAAATTCATGCAGCTGGCTGCCATCAGAATAACCCTCTTGTCGGGTAGGCAGTGGTGAAATCATTTACCATTTGCAGGGCTGGATGGATGTTTCTTCCCGTGATTAGATACAATCTCTGGGCGTTGAGATTGCTAGGGCTGGCCACCTGTATGCAAAGATGACCCTGATAAAACTAATCTCAAAACCAAAAAAGATGAGATTGTTGGACTTTTACCATACCCCCAAAATTGGGATGGTACTTGTAATTAGGTACAATCCTCGATATTATTCTCTCTGCAGCCTAGTTTGGAAATCTTTTCTTCAGCTGGGTTTGATAATATTCTCCGCAGCCAAGATTAGAACTTGCCTCGACCTGCAGGTTGAGATTTTCCCTCAACTGATTTCAGGTCATTTATGTGCCCGGCCTGCCCTTCGAGCCTTATTGAAAATTATTCAGGCTGGCCACTTTTAAGAATTCCATATTGAAGATTTTATATAATTTTAAAATAGATTTTTCAACTGGACTTGACTTTACCTTTGAGGTTGAAGTTTTCTTTCAAACTGTCTTCAAGTCATATATATGCCCCACTTGAGGTTTTCCTTGCAACTGAACCTGACTTTACCTTTGAGGTTTTCTCTCAAACTGTCTTCAAATCATATATGTGCCCCGCTTGAAATTTTCCTTCAACTATGTTGAAGTCTTATATGCGCAGGGCTTGCCCTTGAACCTTACCAAAACTTATTTGGACTGCCCACTTGTAAGTATTCCATGTTGAAAATCTTTTAGCTGTCAAGTTTGAAAATCTTTCTTATAACCTGAGTTTGGAAATCTTGTCTGCAGCAAAACTTGCCTCAACCTTTACGTGAAGGCTTTCCCTCCTCCACATTCAGGGTATAAATATGCTCGGCCTTGAGAGAAATGGTTTGCACTGGCCGCATGTGTCTATAACTTATTGGAGATCTCTGCAGCTGAGTTTGGAAATCTTCTCTGCAGCCAGAGTTTGGAACTTGACTCAACCTTTAAGTTGAGGTTTTCATTCAAATGGACTTCAAGTAATTTATGTGCTGAAGCTTACATTTGAACCTCAAAAGAAACCGTTTGGGCCGGAAATGCGCTGAGCGTGTGCCCTGTTGGAAATATATTTTGCAGCTGAGTTCAAAGCTGACCTTTCAATTAAGGTTTTCCTTCAAACCGACTTCAAATTATTGAAGATCTCTGGTGCCGAGTTTGCAAAATTATCTCCAGCCAAGTTTCCCTCGATCCACTTCAGATCATTTGTGTGGGGGGAACTTAAATTTAAGCCTTCATGCAGCTCTTTCAGGAACTGAGACTTATAGGTCGAGGTTTTCCTTAAGAGAGGGTAGAGGTTTCCGTGGACCAAAGTTTAGGAACGTAAACGATTTGATTTTCCACACCACCACGTTTTGGCAACTTGACTTGACTTTCAGGTTGAAGTTTCTCCTTGACCAACTTGAGATTGTTTATACCCTCAAGCTTACCCTACTGTCATTTCAGCTCAAAATTACAGTTCGGCATTTATCGAATCGAACTGGAATAAGTGGGAAAATGGGAGGGGCGTGCAGCGATCAATCCAAAGTCATAAGTCATATTATGAATCGAAAGAGAAAACAATTCTTGATGCTTATAATAATGCATGTCAATGGCCGGCCGAGCCCTCTAGAATTATTTTTTTATTGTCTGTTTTGTTTGTTTTATTTATGATTCTTCCTCCCTCGGAAAGCTTTATACCGTTCGTTTGGTTGAATACATTTTGGGTCACCGAAACCAAAAACGTGTACACATTAA
Organism: Torreya grandis; assembly: GCA_037957365.1. NCBI lineage: Eukaryota > Viridiplantae > Streptophyta > Pinopsida > Cupressales > Taxaceae > Torreya > Torreya grandis. Next base: position 2,826,969 of record JARHVA010001778.1, read on the forward strand.
ATTACTTATGCCCAGGATTCATCGATTCTGAGTCTTTTACAAAAGACTATACTCGTGTTTTTCTAGAATTTGGAATGAGATTTTTTTTTTTTTAAAAAGATATCAGTAGTTATCTTGCTTTTGTTTTTTGGGTGGGACATTATGATGTTTTTTTTTTTTTCTTCTAAGAATATTTAGATTAAGTGGATACTGGATTGTATTCATCTGTTTTTTGAGAGAGCTTTCTTTTTGAACTAATCATTTTTCCAAGAATAATTGGTCAGTTCGTGCTACTCTTTGTTTGTATTGATCTGTCTTCAAAAAAGTCTTCTTTTTAAACAAATCATTCTCTCAAAAATGATGGACCATCTCGTCTGGTTTAATACATTTTGGGTCATCAAAACCATAAATTTGTACATATTAAATTATTTATGTCTAAGGTTCATTGATTTTGAGACTTTTACAAAAAATTATACTGGGGTTTTTAGAATTTTGAATTAGTTTTTTTTTTTTTAAATCAGTAATTATCATGTTTTCACTTTCAGAGTGGGACATCATGGTTTCTTTGGTTCTTCGGATAGCATTTAGATTAGGTGGATTGTATTGATCTGTCTTCGAAAGAACCTTCTTTTGAACTAATCATTCTCCCAAGAATAATTGGCCAGCTCGTGCCACTCCCTATTTATATTGATCTTTGAGAGAGAGCCTTCTTTTTAAACTAATCATTCTTCCAAGAATATTTGGCCAACGCATGCTGCTTCCTGTAAATAATTTCCACTCGTCTTACTGTTCTGATAAAATATTTTCAAATCACTCTCTTATATAACCATATTTAGTTGACATTTTTCTAGATGATTTTAAAAAATATTTCTTTTTAAAAATGAATACCAACAAGCCACCTTTATATTATAATCATCTATATAACTTATTATTTTTGTAAATAAATTATTACTTTTTATAAATAAGCTCCAATAAAAACTTGTAGTAACAGTCGAAGATATAATACAACTTGATGACGACGTAGTTTGTTCCACTAAAAAATAATAGATTACATTTTGTATCATTCATTTGAACGATATATGATGCATATGTGGCAAGAGCTTTTCCACTACAACTGTAACATGATCATAAACTGTCTATCAATTTACTTTGAATAATCCCTCTTCCATAGTGGGCCATGAAAGGCGGCTTCTAAATTTTCTGGAATATATTATTCGGTTTGTTTTATTATTTTGACAGAAATTAGGGAAAGAATTACATCAGTAAATGGTTATTGTTTAGCAGATGTATTCTTTACATATATAAAAACAATATACAAACTAAGTTAATTTTTCCTATTTATTTAGTATTATATTTTCATAAAACATAAACATATATAAATAATTTATAGAATTTACATATGAACAAATTAGATGATAATGTATTATAATGGTTACCTTTATTTATTGTTTTTCTTTTAAACTATAAAGTAAAAATGTTAGGCTGGATAGATTGACAGAATGACAATAAGCAATTTTTTTATGTTTGTTAAAATTATTTTCACAATTCAAATTGAAAAGAACAAAGAAATACAATAAATAAACCAAGATAGTTGTTCACTTCACATTTCCAAAAAGACTCTCCCTATTCTTATGAGAATGGAAATAAATTTATTACAATAAGACAAAAGCTACTTAAAACACCTAGGATTTAATAACAAATATGTATAATATTGTTACATTCCCTCTTAATCTGCAGGGGTCATTATCAGACCAAATATTTCTTATTTAAGCATTTTTGCCAAGATGTATGTTGGTTTTTCTATTGTAGAGCAATGTTGCAACTTGACAAGTTGTCATCTTTCATATAATGTCAAATCAATAGAATTTTGGTATTGATATGCTTAGTTTGGTTGTGAAAGATTGGATTCTTTACAATTTGAATTGTGAAAGTGTTGTCAACCATGATAAGTGTTGACGAAACATGTTGTTCTTGCAAATCATAAAGAACTCTTCTAAGCCATAAAATCTCTTTGGTTGCCTCTGAAGTGGCTATATACTCTGCTTCTATTGAATAAATTGTTGAAATTCATTGCTTCTTAGATTTTCAATTGACAACTGTTATTCCCAAGTTCATCAGAAAATCAGTGGTGAATTTTTCATCTTCATGATCCCTAGTATAGCCAGAATCTAAATATCCACCTATTTTGAAGTCTCTTACCTTCGAGAGTATTTGAACCCAAAATCTTATATTCCTTTTAGATATCTAAGGACTCTTTAATGCTACCCAATGACTATCTTTGGGTTGTTGCATGAATCTTGAAAGAACACCAACAATAAAGGATATATTTGGCTTATTGTGGTCACATAAATTAGACTTCTAATGAGTTGTCTGTATTTAATGGTATCGACCAAATTTGTTGTATCTTCTAATGTCAATTTAAAATTTTATTCCATCCACAAATTGAGAGGCTTACAATCTTCTATTCCAAACTTGCTCAGAATGTCACCAATCTACTTCTACTATGTGATGAAGATATATTTTAGTTTCTAAATTAATTCAATAACCAAATAGTAATGAAGATAATTCAAATCAGTCATTTCAAATCTTTTCATCAACTATGATTTGAAATTTGTAGTTTACCATTCATTGTTTCCAGTGATGAACAAATCATCAACATACACCACCACAAATATAATAGTTTTGTCAACTATTTTGATGAAAAGATTTGCATCTTCAAACTCAAAATATTTGAAGTTCATGTTCATGAGGTGCTCAACTAGTTTATCATACCATTCTTGAGGGGCTATCCATCTATTTTTCAAGTTTGCACACTTTGTGCTCTTGATCATTTACTATAACAACTTCAGGTTGTGTTACGTACACTATTTCCTTGAGGTCACCATTTGGAAATGTAGTTTTGATGTCTGTTTGGTGAAATTTACATTTGTTATGAACTATTAGATCCAACATAGTTTGAATGGTAGTCCATTTTGTTGTAGGTGTGAAGGTTTCATTATAGTCAATTCTTTTTTTTAGCATATCCCTTTGTGGTAAGCCTTGCTTTGTGCTTGTCAAATGAGTTGTCAACCTTTTATTTGTTGTGGTAGATTCACTTGCAGCCAATAGGTTTTTAACCATATGGAGGATCAACCAGTTTCCAAATCCTATTTTTTACCAATACACTATACTCATCTTTCATTGCTTTTCTCCAAGGTTTAAGCTTCTCAACTTGTTTAAAAGATATAGGTTTTGAATTCAATGCAACATTGATTTTTTCTCTTGGAATAATTCAAGGTAAGTTTTTCAATCTTATCTTTAAATCTTCAAGAAACTTGTATGATTGTGATGTGGCTATATGTGCACCCCTAGTACTTATTTTCCTAACTTCATTAGGTCTAACATCGTTCAATATCTGGGTGGTCCACTTAGGTATTTTTTTATGTGGTTTAGGTGTTTTAATTTCATTTTTTGAACTTTCTTTACTTTTTATCCTTTGTTCTTGTGGCTCATATTCATTGTCTGATGAAGTTGCACTTTCTCCTTCAAGAGGAGTTTCATTCTCATGTATAGGAGACAATAAAAAATCAATGGATTCCCAATTGTATTCTCCCCACTCATTGTTTAGAACATCCAAATCCCTCTCCTTGTAGACATCAAACTTTGCATTTTTATCAAGTTGACTCAATTATCAATCAATGTGGTCTTTGTCCTTTGCAATTTCAAAAAAGATAACTTCACATGCGTCAAGAAACTTCTTCTCTTTCTTGGTATATACCCTGTATGATTTAGAATATCCAAAAGAAAGCATTTGTGACTCTTATGACCATCTAACTTATTCTTCTTCTCTTTTGGAATCAATGCATAGAAAGCATATCCAAAAATCTAAAAAAATTACATTGAAGGAAGATGACCACACCACATCTCATACATAGTCTCAAATTAGAGGACTGTTGATGGTGATTCGTTGCATAGGTATATTACAGTTTTAGTTGCTTCAACCCAAAAATGTAGATTTACCCCTTTGAAGTACAACATAGCATGAACCATATTCATCACAGTCATGTTCATCATTTCTACAACTCTATTTTGTATCAAAGTGTGAAGAATTCTGAGATATGTTTGATCTCATTTTTTTTGAGATAGGATTCAAACTTATTTGAAGTGTATTCACCACCATTATCTATCTTGAGTGTTTTGATGTAAGTTTGAGATTCGTTTTCAATCATGGTTTGAAATTTTTGAAAAATCTTGAAGGCTTTTGATTTTTCTTCAGAAAGTATATCCAAGTCATTATGTTGTAGGGATCAATGAATAACATGAATTACTTATGACCACTAGCTGATAGAATTAGAAGAGAACACAAGTCCAAGTGAAATAATTGCAACTTTTTGTCTGCTTTTTAGTGTGAATTTGGGAATGGTTCTCTGTTATGTTTGGCCAAAATGTAGGCTTCACACTTTTCATTTGATTTTGTGGGCAAGGTAGGCATTCTAGCAACACCATTATTTTGTAAAACATGAATATTTTTATAATGAGTATGCTCGAATATAACATGTCACAACATATTTGGAGACATTTCATCTTCAATGAGATGAGCATAATTCATTGAATTTGATGGCTCATCCCTGATTTTGAGTAATTTTCCTTCCTCATATCTATTCAAGATGATTGCATTGTCACATTTCCTTATGAGAGTGATGTCACTAATATCCAACATGATGGAATGGTCTTGTTGCCATTTCACTAGGAAAAATAAGTTTTGTTTCAATTGAGGAAGGTATAGAACATTTTGGAGTTTGAAATCTAGAATCTCTAAACACTTGAGTCATATTGTACCTCTTCCTTATGGTTGCAGACTTAATCTATCTGCGACGTATATTAAACCACAAATTTCTTTGTTGAACTCCTCAAATAATTCTTTTCATAAATCATATGTAGGGTGCCACCAATATCAAGAACCCAAGAATCAAACCATGCCAAACTAATTGAGACGGTGTTTGCTTCATCATTTGTACTTGAAAACATACATTCACTAGTAAATTAAGCAGAGTTTTGACTATTTTGTTTGTTTCTTTGATTTTTTCTCTTTCTTCTTATGGTATGCTTCAATTTTATCACATGCTATTCTACATTCATGAGTCTCATGGCTTCCTTTTTTGTGACATTGTTCATATTAGAGGGTTTTTTTATCATTTTATTTTTTATTTTTACAACATTGATTTTCATTTTTGTTGCCTTTTTCTTTATTTTTCTTCATGTACTTAGTATTTCCTTCAATATTGGATGTTGTGGCCTTATTAGATGTTTGTAAAGAATTATTTCTTTACATAACACAAACTTTTTCTTGTGAACTCTATTTTTTTTAAAGGCTTTTATCTTTCTACCATCTTTTCAATCAATTGTTCAAATGTGAGAGTCTTCAACTGATTGATTGCTTGTAGAATCTCCAAGTAGGTTTAATAGCTGGAAAGAATATATTTTATGAATGCGACCATATAAATGTCAATTTTGACACCCGTGACATCCACATCATGCTTGATTTCATGTATTTCTAAAGTCAATCTTATCACATCACCATATTTTAACTCAAGTTTAAACAAATTCAACTATAATAGAATGAATTCAAATTATGAGTGGGAATCATATGGTTATTTCAATTTGTGAAATGTTTCCCATGGAGTAACGCATCTCTTAATATGAAAAAACACATCTCTATCAACTAAGGCCCTCATCAAGGTCAATGCTTTAAAGTTTTTATTCCTCCATGTCTGCATATATTTTGCATTCCCTATTGGTTCAACTAGTTGTGTCTTCCCAACACAAATATGGTACCGTATATCATTTAAGATGAGTGTGTTATCCACTTACTAAGACCATTCTAATCAATTATCATTGTTGGTTAATGTTGAGTGTCAATGATTGATTTGATTAAATGCATTATTTTTGTTTTGAGTTTGTGAAACCCCCTGTATGCCTAGTTTTGACACATCCTTATTTTTTTCTAAATGTATTGACATACTTAATTCTGCTATATTGATGACTATAGTCATAAATCTTAAAACTATTGGCGGGGGCCAACTCATTTATATTTATTTGAATACTTATTTTCCTATGTTTGTGCAATCATTAATGATGCTATGTTGAGTATTTATTACTTTTGATGTTAATTAAGTGATTTTATAAAATAAGTATATAATTAAGTAGATAAATATTCAATATATATATGATCTACTTCGTATTTATTTTATAGTTGGCAATTGTTTTATGATTTGATTATGTCGTGAATAGTGATAGTTGAGAAATGTCAACATTCCTATCATTCTCAAATAATATCATTCCAATCTATATTAATTTTACATGTGTAAAATTAATAAAGTAAATGTATAATCTTGTTTATCTTATTTCACTTATCATAATTCAAAAACATTTATATTGTTGGATAATGGTATCTATAAGTAGTCAAAAGTTAGATAATTCAAGCATGTACAATTTATTTGTTTTAACATGTAAGAGGTAATAATAAAATACATTTTCTTGTCTAAAATACATGGTTGCATGAATGGAGGAATTGTTAAGCTAAAACATGTATGCACTTTTAGTGATATTTTTGGAAAGAATGTCTTGAAGGCTTAGCACATATTTCTAGGCATGATTGTTCTCATGATTTTAGTTTCTTGAAAAATATTTGATAGTATCACTGGCCTATAATGTATTATTTAAATTTGTTTAAATTAAAAAACCTAATTTCTAGGTGAACATGACTTAAGTCATGACACATTAGTGTAATAATGTGACAACCATTAAATGCATCAAGAAAGGTGGAATATAATGTGAAGTAAATTATATTTATAAGGATTGTGAGTCAGTAACCTCAAAGTTAAAATATTTGTTTTGAACTAACCCAAACATTGAATGAAAGGAGTAGGTGAATTGTTGAAATGTATAAATTTAATAAACTCATGGCTCGATGCTTGATTTTCTTGGATCCTATGCGAGTGGGTAGTAAGGTTGAGTTTAATAGTTGGTACCTACATTGATTTTAAGTCTTGGCAGTCATTTTGTTTATATGGATAAATATATTACTAAGATAGATAACTTAGTTGCTAATGTTAGCTGAGCCAATTGAGATGTTAGTGAAAGTTCTAAACAAATTAGATACAAACACATCACCGAGAGTGTTAAATGTTAGTTACATAAATATAAAATGATTATTTTCTTTGGTTATGTTTGTCATTTTACAAGCTTATTAGGTGGAAGTGGAGCTCTACCAAATTGGAGTTGTGATGAGAAAGCTTTGAAAGATTCTAAGAAATATCTTAGGGACATGTACAAAGTATTAAGGTATGAGTTCAAATGATATATATTTAAACTCTCATTTGGTTTTAATTTCATTCTTCTGAAGATATTGGAAAATAGACATACATAATGTATTATTTGATTATAAATGCATTATGATGAGCTTTGTTTGTCTTTGGATAGTTTAATGGGAAAAGATGATAAATAAATAATTTTGATAAGTTATAGACATATAATTAATTTAAAGAGGTTGTTTTATTGGTCTTTGTCATTTTCTTAGTTTTGGGTGTGTAAGACTTTTCTCTACTATGAAGAATGAATGGTGTTTATAAGAGTTGTCTTTTAGTGTTAATGTTGTAACATATTTGCATGCAAGTTTATTTTATTTTATTTACTTTTTGAATATGAATGTAAAGTTGGTAGGTACAGATTAAAGGAAGTTAATGCAATTTTAGGGTTTTTAAATAATATGGAATGTCATGATTGAAAATTAAATTTGTTTCTAGTTTGATTATTTAGTTCTTGGCATTAAACTATTGAATGTCAATGTAGTTATTCGGCTTAGTTAAGCTCTGCATGCACATTTTTATTCGAAATGCCACTCTGATTTTGTTTATGATGTATTCATTTAGGAAGTATGCATTTTATGGTTTTTGACATGCACATAAATTAAAATTATGAAGGGTTTTATTTTTTTGATTGAGGAGAGGTTAGAATATTTGGTTAAGTATACTTGTTATAAGATGCAATGTTGACCTTGTATGTTAAAGAGAAGTGTTAAGCTTATGTATTCTTTGATTTTAATAGTGATGATTGTATAGAATTGGTATATATTTGGTTGTTTGTTGTTGTTTTAAAGGTGTAAAATCATGCAATCATTTTGGTTTTTTTTTTTTCTCATAATAATATGGGGTAAATGATTGGATGAAGCTATAAAGTCAAATTAATATATCATAAAAATAGATTATACATATAATATTGTTATAGTTTCATTAGTCATTTTAGGAAGTGATACAGTAAGAAGTTATGAGATAGTGGAGTATTTTATTTGAGTTATCAATATATGTGCCTTTGGTTTTGTAGCTTATATATGTTTGTGAGTGCATAAATATATGATCTATATCAGATTATGTGTCTTTTCTAAGGGAAAGAATGCAAGGGTTTTGTATTCTTGATTTTGTAAAAAGAAAAGAGGGGAATGTTTGGTCCTACATTTAGTGATTTTATTTCAAAGACTATAAAATTTCTTTGCATTTTTTTAAAAAATAATGAGTTGCAAATATTTATGAAAAATAGTGATAAAGTTTGATGCCATACATGGTAAACTAAATAGTTGGTGCATTTATTTCATGCTTCTTATTTCAGAGTGATGTATTGGGAGTAGAAACAATATATGAGAAATATATGTTTTAGTTGTAAAACATATATGAGTGTTATATTGTTTTTCTATATCTTTGAATGGCATTTCAATATGGTTAATATTTTAAATGGTTGATAAGGATGTAGATTTTGAATAGATGATAATTGTGTATTGAGTTTTTGATATGATTGGTAAGATGTGAAATGAGTCTAGTGGTTGTTTTATTCATACACATATATTAAATGGAAATATACATGACAATTATGTTCTAAGTGTGATTGAGTTTAGTGAAAATATATTCAATAAGTCATGAAAATCTGAGTGTTGAAATCTAATAAGCTTATGTATGGGTATTTGATCATGTCAAATCTTGGTTGCATAGTTATTTTAAATGTTTATGTTAGTATATTTCTTTAGAATGTCAGGGTGGACTCTAGAATCACATATATCATGTAGAAATGTTTGTGTTAGAGGTAATGTTCAACATAGTGAGAATACTCCTTCACGAGGCATATTTTAAGGTCAATTATTTCATGGTTGTAGGGTTGTTAACACTTTCCCACAATCATTTAATCATGGAACTCGAATGTCTATTTGTTTTAATGTTACTGGTCTAATTTTTTAGAATGTACTTGACTCTTTTCCTATTAGATATTTTTAATTTCGTGGTAATGGAGGATTAAAGAGAGCACATTGGAGACATCATCCTAATGGTCAAGGCACTTCAAGTGAAAAATCTTAATATATGCATACTGCTATTTGATATGACCCACATAATACTTCATTGCTTGAGCAACCTAAAAATATAGTTGAAGTAATTTCAACATTATATCCCCATTCATTTATGCCACTTAATACCAGGTTTCCTTCATCTAAACCTAAAATACCTATTTTTTATAGTAGAAAATGTGCTAGCAGCCCTACAACACAACCATTGGTGACTAGTATGTTAAAGAAGATAAAATTAGAAGTAGATGATTCTTTCGTTTGGTTGAACTTTCTATTACATCTATGGAGTACATGAAGTACCAAACTGACAAGAGTGCTACATTGATAGATTTAATTTCTAATGCAGATTATGATTAAATTGTTATTTAAATTTTATTCATAAGTTATACTTAGACTTGATATCATGGTGATTGTTTAGATAATGTTGATATATTTTCAATGGTTTTGTGATATGTGAAAATATTTTTAATTTATGTAAAATAGTATATCATCATGTTTATTATATTATTATGAAAAATACTTATGAAATTTAATGTTAGGAGTATTCAAATTTTATTTAACTATTAGTATCATTATTATTGTTTTGCATTCTTAGATGTTTATTTTATTTAACTAAATAAAGTTAGTTGTAATTTGTTTTCTAATTATCTCTAGAGGAGATTGCTTTATAAATATATCAAAGATACATTACAAAGAGAGAAACGTATATAGGTGAAGAGCTCTCTCTGATTTAAAAATTATCTATCATTATTTTCTTTTCTATGTAAATATTTTTGAGATAAAATGACTACTTGCAAATAGATCAAATATTATATTTTCTGACGATGAAGTAATCTACCTATTTAGCACAAGTATATCCATGTTTCTTGTTTATTTTATAAACTGATTATCTTAAGACTATCAAACCTTGATATCTTTTGATGATTTTAAATTTATAGTCATATAAGTAGAATTCCATGTATTTGACATGAATAATGATGAATACATCACATTTTATGACAATTCATTGATTCTTTGATTGTAATTTATCATATTTTTGAATATCATTTATACTCAAAACTTCAGTTTGTTAATCAATCTTATCTCATTTTTTCTAAGATGACTCTTGTCTCAAAACTTACAATTTTCTATTTAATTTTATTTTTCTATTTTAGATTAATTAGTTTGTTTAGATTAATTTAAATGTAGTTTAGATTTAATTATCTTTTCAATCCTTGGATCTTAGTTATTTTGTGTTATCTTTTCATCTTATTGACTCTTTAATTTTAAACTCTTCATTTGATTACTATTTTCTTAGATTGTATGAGTTTTATTAATATTTTTATTTAGATTTTTATGTTGATTTATTTTCATTTATTAATTATCTCTATTAAAATTATTTAATATTTATAGTAATTAATCAAATTCTTAGATTGATTTTTAGTTAGTTTTTAGATTGGTATTTAGTTCCTTTGTAATCTTTATTTCATTTAGTCTTGTCACACTTTAAATGTAATAGATTATTAAACTTGTTATTGTCTATTTAGATAATTAGTTGAACTAGATAGGAAGTTAGAGTTAGATTAATTTCATTTATTCTTGTCTATTATTAGATTGATATGTTGGTATTTATTTATGTTTCTTTATTTGATTTTTGTTTTCCTTTACTTTACTTGTCCTTTGGCTTGTTTCATTTTTTTCATTTAATTTGTTTTGATTATAAAAGATATTAAGAGATTATAAAACTTTTGATTCAATAAAATTATAAAGGATCAGAGACCTTTCCTTCAAAGGACTACTTCTTTTATAGGTATTCTCTAGCGGATAGATTAGATTATATAATCATATTCTAATGTCTTTGATATTTAATAATATTTAATTTTTGAATTATAATTGTGTATTGTTCGATATTTGACTTACTCTTATTTCGTATAACTATTAAAAAATTCTTTCTACATATCTTTAGAATCAATACTTACTCTTTAGACCATTGCAATTAAATTAATACTATTTTATTTTAACCTTTACGATAGACGAAATGGTTGATTTGTTTGTGTGACATTTTTTCTCATCAACAAATTTGGTGACTCCACTGTGAAATTTATTTTTGAAAATATTATTCACTTTTCTATTTTAATCTTTATTTATTTCTCTTTTCCATGACCATTGGATGTTTGTCTCCTGTTATCTAGCCTTTGATTGATATTGTTGAAGATCAAATTGATATTATTTCTAATCTTACTCATTTTAATTAGTTTAATAGATTTTATGATTTACCTTGTATTATTGAGATTATAACTGAAGAAGTAGAAGAATTAGAGTTTGAAATTGATTGATATGCAAATCTTAGTAGGTTAAATCAATTTTATATGTTGGAAGAAAATCATCAAATTCATCATGAAAGGGAAGAAAAATTAATTGCTAATCCTATTCGTAGAATATGTTAACTTTCTGAGAATCTTCCTTCTGACAATTTTATTACTCCTTAATATTCTAATTTTTCTACTAACTTTAGTATAATTTCATAATTAAATCATCGTAGTCAGATAGTAGAATTTGATTAAACTCACAATGGAATAACAAGTAGAGCAGAGAGTTTGAGACCTAATTCTAGATCTCCAAAATAACAAAAATAACTGACAATAAGGTAGATTCTGAGGAAGATGTTACTCAAGCCCCAATGAATCTTTGGATTAATGAAAATCTTATTAATATTGGTGCTCGTCTTAGAAAATTACCTTCACTTAAAGACTTGATATTCTTAAATTCTCAAGAAGTTCTAGTGAGTCTTGGGAAGATCATTTAGATGTTTTTATGTCAGTTTATGCTATTCTTAGTATTGTGAATGAGAAAGTTTATTTTAGGGCCTTTTTAAAAACTTTAGAAGGTAAAACTTATCATATTTTTATTAGTATTATAACTTGTGTTATTAATGATTAGAAAGATATATGACACTGATTAGAACTTTGTTTTGGAAAACCTAAACAAAATTTAGATTTAGTCAATGAATTAGTTAATATATCTATTAATCTAGGTGAAACAATTTACCATTTTATAATCAGATTCACTAAGTTATGTCAAAAAAAATCTCATGATATTAGACCATCCAAAACTTTGTCTATATTATATTTTTGTAATGTTCTACCTCTAAAATATAAAATAGATTCAGAAGACAAAGATATTATAGATTACGATGAAACTATAACTTTTTGTATTAAATATGAAAATAAATTAAAATGTGTTGGTTTTAATGATAGCTAGCTTCCATAGGTTCAAATTATTATAGTGTATAAATATTAAAAACTATTCATAATTTTAGAAAAAATATGGTCTCCATCAAATGATAATTAAATGATAAATAATCTACATTAGATAAATCTTCGATTCTTTAGAAAAATAAAAATGAAGAAAATAAGTATTATTATGTTTATGAATTAGATCATGATCCTAACACTTTTATAGCTATACAAAAGTTTTTAAAAATTATTCAAGAAAATGATAGTATTTTCATTGACATAATTGATAATATAAACATGCATTGTTTTCAAGAATCTTTAGAAGATGTCAAAACTATAAATTCTTATAATATCATCACTAGATAAAAAGATTATTATAACTAAAAAGATAATATTTAAACAATTAATAATCAGTCATTATCTTTTAGAAATCAAGGTAAAAGTACATAAAATAATGTTGTATCTAATAATGTTGCAATTAGTTCCCAACAAAATAATCTTTTATCGATAAATTTTAATAATAAAAAGTAACGTCCTTATAATCCCAAGACTTATACTCACATTCATCACCCTGATGTTGTTGCTTATAATATTATAGATGATCTAGCTATCATTGAGACAAGTTTTTCATTATTATAATTTGTTGGTTTACCTAGTTAGCTTGATAAAATTAATGATGTTATTAAAAATTTAAATCTTAAAGATGTGGTAGGATTCAAAAGGTAACAAATAATAATGAACAATCTATTATTTTTACTCAAATTTATGATCCTCCTATTGATTATATACCTCATTTCTATGTTTCAGCTAAAATTACAAATAAAATTATTCACAATTATATCCTTGATACAAGGGTATCAAAGAATATAATGTCAAAATTTATTGTTGATTAATTCGACATATCCTATGAAATCAATAATAAGAAACTCATAGATTTTGACTCTCATGAAACCAAAAGTTATGGTAAGTTTCATGATATTGTTATAAGAATCACTCAAGATAAAAGAACTAGATGTATGAATAGTGTTCAAGTATTGGAGATCCTTTTAATTACACTATGTTTTTAAGAAGATATTGGTAAAAAATAACTAGTGTTTTTATAGGTAAGGATATTACTTGGGTTTTGTTTGACAATAAAATTGATTTTATGCAAAGGAATGGTTTAGTACTCCTATAGATTCTATACCACCTATTGGAACTTGAAAAACAACAAGAGAAGACCTTTTTTAGAAACACTTTATGGTATTTTATATTTTGATGGAGTATATTTGTAACATGGTAATGGTGTTGGAATATGTTTAATTTCTCCTATTGGTAACTCATTTCACTATGCTTATAAATTATATTTTGAAAATACTAATAATATAGTGGAATTTGAAGATTTATGCATAGGTTTATAAAAATTAATTAAACTTAATGTCAAATAATTAAAAGTCTCTGATGATTCTGAATTGATTATTAGATAAGTTAGAAAGGTTTACAAAATTAATCATACTCATCTTCATGAGTACATTCAAAATATTTGGTCTCTACTTGAAAATTTTTAAACTTTTAATACTACTCATGTACTTAAATAATTTAATGTTTGAACCGATAAGCTCATTATTTTTGCTTCAAAGCCTACTCTAAGTGAAAATGAACAAACTATTAACTTCTCTTTCTTTGAAACTTTTAGACCTAAGATATTTGATTTAAATAAAAATTGATATATTTTCTAATTATAATGAACATATTGATTGTTTTCTTCAATACAACTATTTTGATTATAACAATTATGTGTTGAGTTATGATGATTATCTATAGTTGAGTAATAATAAATTATTTACTGGTTTAGTAAATTTAGAATTAATGTTCACTCCTAATGATCAACCCAAAATCTTACACACTGAAGAACCTTCAAAGATAATAATAGGTGAAACTATTCCTATCAATCTTGATACTTAGAAAGATTCTAAATATGTTTAATTATAAATTCAATGCACTCCTAAAGAAAAGGTTAAATTTATTAATATTTTTAAAGAATTTATTAATATTTTTACTTGATATTATAAAGACTTAAATGGTTATGATACCAATATATTAAATATGATATTCCCATTAAATCTAATATTAAACTTATTAGGCAAAAGATTAAATGAATAGACCTTTTATTAGAAAACACCATAAATAAATAACTTGATAAAATGTGATGGCCTAGGTTACATTAAAAATAATGAAGAAATTACATTGTAAAAGCAATTATTTGACAAAACTATAATTATATTGTATTTATTCAAATCACATTTACAAGTAGGGTAAAAGTTTTATAACAACGTTTACAGATGGTTACGAGAGAAAACTAACTTTTTCTATGAACTATGAACTTATTTAATAAAGAAAACTAATAAACTAAAAACATTAAAATAAAATACTTTGGATCATTAAAAATAATCTAAAAACTCCCCCTTGATCCAAAGAGGTATAGAAAGACTAGAGCAGAGAACTTTGAGTCATTCAAGTAGACTCTATTGCAACTACAACTGGTACACTATGCATCTTAAATTGATCACATCTTGATCATCCCTGTACTACAGTAGAACATGATCATGCACTATCCAACTACATCAACCCTCACATAGAATCCATTCAATAAGTGGTTGCCCTCTGTACTGTGTATGACACATCTCAAATTGATGTCTAACAATCACCAACATCTCTCACAGGCCTTTGCTCAGCACTAACAATGCTAGTAATACAATGTTGACTCATACCGCATATCACTGATGATTGATCAAAAGCCAATATGCAATATCTTCTCCCCCTATTAGGTGAGAGGTGAGAAGTCATGCAACAAATAAACCAAGTACAAATCACTAAAATGCTCCACATCAAAAATCATAGAAATGCTACATCTATAAAAGCAAAGTACACAAGCCAAAAAATGTTATTACATCAAATCTCAATATTGAGTCTAGCAGCTCGCACAAGATGGGTAAATCACTATCTCAGAAAATATAGTCATCAGCTACGAAGCATACAACTTTGCAGTCATCCCATCCATCAGAAGAAGATGTAGATGAATAGCCAGAAGAGGAACTAAAAGAATGATCAAAGTGACTAGAGTGAACAATAATGTTTGCTTCTACCTTCTATCAATGTCAAGAAGACCTCCGTCAGGAGGGATATTCTATGGAGAAATGTCTTATACCACCACCATTATAGCATATGGTCTCACATCCATTGGAGCTAGAGGAAGCATAACCACCTAAAGAAGAATCCATGTACTTGTGCTTGTGTCCATGTGAATGGTGATGGTCAAGCGTCAAAGAACTAGTATGAAGTCTATGTTTTGAAGAGCCTGAATGATCTCTACATCTAGAATGATGCTTATGCTTAGAAGTATGTCTATGAGAGTGTTTCTATTTATCTTTCTCTTTTTGAAAGTGATTTGAAGAGCGTTTCCTATTGATCTCATATAATGGATTTCTTATTTTGATATAGTATTCATCCTCAGTAGATTTTTATTTTTTCTTTACAAATTGTTGTTCATGTTAAGTGAGCAACTCACAAATCAAATCAAATGTAGATTTGTTAAGCTTATCACTAAGTTGTAACATCTATAGAAAGTTTCTGTAGTTTGAGTTAAGGCCATTCAAAACAATAGAAATGAGCATTTTATCATCAATTTTTCTACGAGTAGTGCCATATTCTTGTTTTAAATTCTTAATACATGACACATGTCCTAAAATATCTTCATCATTAGTGAGTTTAGTATTAAGCAAGAGATCAATTTTCTTGTATGTAGATTGTTTATCATACAAATCTTTTAGAGTTTTCCGTGCTTTTCATACTTCAAATTTAATAGCTTCTATATGAATTATGACTTGTGCACTGCAAGTGAATTTTAACAATGCAAGAGCTTGTATGTCACATTTGTGAAATTTTACAAGTTTTGTGGCTTCAGTGGGTTATGTTGGTTGTTTTTCAACAACGTCTCACAAGTCATTGAAGATTAATGTTTTCTCCATATTCATTGACCATTCTTTAGAATTATTAAGAGTTAGGTGTCTAGTGTCATAAATGAGGCTCATAATTTTAGTCATGATGTAAAAAACATATAAAATGCTATCGAGGTTTTACCTTTACCTTTGAAATAGCTTTCATTTTACAAAAGATCCTAGGACTTGTGAGAGACTATATATTCTTCGAGAATACAAGCATAATGAAACATTAAAAAAAACTTGCATTTTGAAAGTGTCAGTTTCAACTGAAAATACACATGATTTCATTACAATGTGTAGTTTATTCAAAATATATGAAAAATATATTTACGCATGTCAGAATCAAAAATCATTTGCACTGATGCTCTTAAAAATCTATTTTCATGAAAAATGAGTGGTCATATAAAGATTTTGGCCACCATATGTAGAAAATATGATAGTTTCAAAGTTTGCTCCTCTATCAAGTTAGGCAAACCCCCTCTCAATGTTAATTAAAAAAAATTTACTAGTTTACAAGGATTAAAATTTCATATCAAGACATGATGGACCCCTCCTTGCTTATACTCGTTGGAAAGTTATTTGAGTCTAGTTTCCAAAAAAGTAACTTTTACAAAATAATATAACAGTGTGCTCATTATATATTAAAATTTATCATGATAGGTATAGATTTTTTTGGTTTTCACAATTAATTCAAATGACCTCTTTTTTTAGAAAAAAAATTGGTACTTTTAAGAAAAAATATTTTTTATTGTGAAAATAATATTTCAAATGAAACCTAAATCTATTCAAGGCTTTTGAAGGACCCACCAAACCCTAGTTTTTATCAAACTATATTAAAAATTTTATAAAATGAAATCTTTTATTTTTCTCAATATTCCAATGCCATGTTGAAGTTTTTCAATGCCATTACTGAATTGTGAATGATTGAAATTTTTTAACTCCACTAGGTCGTACAAGATCTAACAGGGCCATACAAATGCATTTATGGATCTATTTAAGACTTTCAAAAAAAAGTTTGATAAAGAAAATTTGGTTTTTGATAAATCAAGATGTTATGGAGGTTATACTTCTACAAATTCAAGCCGTACAACTACAAATCTAATGAATAACCTCCCAGATGTAATATAGACTGAAGAATAGTCTTTAAAAACTCTGAAATAGAAACTAAAAAATTAATTGAATGGAATTTAAAACCATTTTACAAAATCACAGAGGATTTCTCAAGTTGGAAAAACTGTATAAATGGTTATTTTAACAGATTTGAGGGTTTTGAAAATAAGTCTAGAACATTTGAAAGCTTACAAATTCAATCTGAAATGCTTAAAAAAAGAGTTTGAAAGCAATACCAAATAGCATGAAGATCTTGTCCAATTATATGGTTGTACAATACTAATACACAGGGTTTTCAAATTACTATAAGTAATGTAAAAACATTTGAAAAATTAATTATTTTAATTTTTCAAAATTTTAATATTAGATCAACAAAAGTTGATTTGTAGGGCATACTTTATATCAATTTACAACTTCACATGAATTAATCTTTCACCTTGAATTCACCATGCTCCCAAAAAACATGTTTTGATACCATTGATGGCCCAGTTTACAGTGAAAATAATAAATAAATTACATTGTAAAAGCAATTATTTGGCAAAACTATAATTGTATTGTATTTATTCGAATCACATTTACAAGCAGGGTAAAAGATTTATAAAAAAATTTAGGTGGTTATAGGAGAAAACTAATTTTTCTCATGAATTATCAACTTATTTAATAAAGCAAACTAATAAACTAAAAATATTAAAATAAAATACTTTGGATCATTAAAAATAATCTAAAAAAATGTCTAATGGTGGTGTCATTTTTTTTTTAAACATTCAGGTTGAATAATTAATTTTTGTACATATTCAAAAAAAGAATGGTGATATTAGACTTTGTGTAGATTTCAAATATCTTAATAAGGCTAGTGTTAAAGATAATTTCCCTCTTCTTAGTATTGATCATATTTTGTAACAAGATACTGGATTTGAAATGATGTCTTTACTTGATGGATTTTCTTGTTATAATTAATTTTTTATTAATTCAAATGATAGACATAAGATTACATTTATCACGCATAAAGAAACTTTTACATTTAATAGAATGTCTTTTGATATTATGAATGTGCGGACTACATTTCAAAGGGCTATACATGTAACTTTTGATTAATTAATTAACATAGTCATTCAAGTCTATCTTGATGATCTCACTATGTATTCTAAGAAAAAAAAGAAGCATATTGATCATCTTCATAAAAAATTTAAAAGATGTGAAAAATATGGTATTTTTTTAAATCCCAAGAAATCTATTGTTGGTGTTATAGAGGGTAACTTATTATGACATTAGTTTTTAAAATGGTATTTATAGTGATCTAGAATGTATATAAGTTATTAAATATTTGCCACCTCCAAAATATCAATATGGTCATAGATCTTTCTTTGGATAAGTTAATTTTGTGTGGAAATTTATATATGATTTTGATGATAAATCCAACCCATTACAATGTAGAAAATCTGGTATTTCTTTAAATCTTAATAAATTTATTTTTAGTGTTATAGAGAATAAATTATTAAGACATATTATTTTTTTAAATGGTATTTATATTGATCTAGAATGTATAAAAGCTATTAAGGATTTTACATCTCCAAAATATCAATCTAATTTTAGATCTTTCTTTGAAACAATTAATTTCATACACAAAATTATTTCATGCAAAAATTTATTTTTGATTTTGGTGATAATTCTAACCCATTACAAATACTTTTAAAGATAAATCAATCTTATGTTTAATATTTATCAATATTAAGAATCACATTATGAGTGTTCTTGTGCTTGCGAAACATGATTTAAACAAGTAGTTTATTCATTATATGAACATTATTGAAAAGGTCATAGGTGTTGTAATTACTTAGGATAATGTAAATAATAAAACAAACTTATTAATTATATGAGTCAAATCTTAGATGCAGAAATTAAGTATTCATTGATTGAAAAACTTATGTTTTCATTGATATCTTCTTTAATCAAATTTCTTTATCTTTTGATGAGAAATAAAGTGATTGTTAGATCCAATGTACATGTCTTTTATTTTATTTTAAAATAGTATACTATCTAAAAAAGATTAGTTAAATGGATCTTAAGGATTCAAGAATTTGATCTGGAATTTGAAACATTTGAAAGTATTAAATGTAATGAGTTAACAAAATATTAGCTAAAAATGCAACTTCAAGTATAAATATTTTAGTTTTATTAATTGATAACTCTTTATATGATAAGCCTCATTCTTAAACCATGAAGGTTGTTGATTTTTTTTGAAAAAAAAATAGTTTGGACATGAAATGAATAAATGAAACTATTTGCTTGTTGGGAATAATTGGTATCATGATTTAGTATTTTATTTTAGAAATCAGATATATCATACTAACTTGAATAAAAAATAAAGGAGGTCACTTGGAATTCAAGATTTAAAGTTTGTTTTATTAGATAATTTTATATTCTATAAAAATAGAAATGGAGTTTTTTACTGTGTTTAACTCACAATCAAACTTAAACAGTGCTTAAATAATGTCAAGAAGGTAATTGTGTGGTCATTATGTAATAAAAATAATTGCTTATAAAATTTTACATGTAAGTTATTATTGACTTACATTATTTCAATATGCTTATAAGTTGGTTTGTGTATACATGTCTTGTCAATTATTTGTTGGCTAAGATAAAGTACCTACCATACCTTTAAATCATATTATTTTAGAAAAATATTTCACTAGATGGGGAATTGATTTTATTTTTGATATTCATCATCTTCCTTCAACTGGTCATAAGCATATTTTAACTCTTACAAATTATTTTACAAAATAGCATAAAGTTAAAGATTTAAAAAGTTTGTTTATAGCTAAAATGATTTCCTTGTAAAAAAATTTGATATTTTATAGATTCAATGTTCTTTATACAATTACTTATGATAATGTTCCTCGATTTATTTTAAATAATTACTTAGAATTTTTAAGACTTTATTCTATTATTTTTAGTCATTCATAAAAATATTGTCCTCAAGATAATGAACAAACTTAATCTACCAACAAAAATCTAATTTCAATTATGAAAAAGCTAGTTTGTAAGAATAAGCGAGATTAATATTTAAAAAAATTATAAGCATTATGGGTTGATGATATGATAGTAAAAACTGCTACAAGTTATTTACCATTCATATTGGCTTATAATTTTGAAGCTACTTTGCCAATAGAACTTCAAATTTTGTATGCAAGAACTGCTCTCTAAATTTATCAGAAGATATTAGAATGATATAACAAAGATTTAACAATCTTTTAGCTTTAGATGAAATCAAGGCTACAACATTACAAAAATTAGAAAAAGCTAAAGTCTAAAAAGACTTTTAAAGTTAGTGATTTTATTTTAAATTGAGATAAAGCACATGAAAATTCAAGTAAACATCACAAATTTGATTCTCTTTGTCTTGGTCCATATCAAATTACAATTTTTCTTGTGAAGAATGTCTTTCATTTATAGGATCTTAATAGTAATTGGTTGTGTTGTTCAATCAATGATCATCATTTAAAACCTTTTCATAATCAATTTCTTTTCTTTTTAGTTTATTTCTTTTCTTCTTATTTTATTTTTAGTTTTTTTTATATTATCTATTTTATTTTTGTTTATATCAACATTTGTCAAAGTATAAGTATTCATTATTATGAAGGAAGATGACTTGTGAGTTCCTCCATATCATTGTAAGTTTTCAATTATTAAGATATTAGTGTGTGATAATTTGAATATAATTCTTTATGAATGAATAAAACTAAATATTAATGTGTTGGAAGAATTACTTAATTTTTTAGAATTTGTATTCTAAGTTGTGTATTTGTTATTTATCTAGGTCAAATTTTTATGTCTAATTTATTTTTTTTCATGCCACACTAGTTATACGATTCATCCCTAAAAACTTCTCTTATTTTAAATGGATTTGCACATAGCTACTTGACAAATAATTTAATATGGATCACACTCCCAATATTGATTTAATTACAAAATTATTATTGTAACTCAATTTTACAAATAAAACTATTTATCAAGGTCGCAAGTGTTATACCTATTTTTGACATCTCATTTTTTTTTTGAATGTCTTGACATGCTGGATTCTACCATATTGATGAATATAGTCATAAATATTAAAACTAATGATAAGGGCCAACTCATTTGTATTCATATGAATATTTATTTTTCTATGTTTGTGCAATCATTAATTATGTTTTGTTGAATATTTATTACTCTTGATATTAATTACGTGATTTGATGGCATATATATATATATATATATATATATATATATATATATATATATATAAATGATCTACTTGACAATTGTTTTATAGTTAGTAGTTGTTTCATGATTTGATTCTATCGTGAACAATGATAGTTGTGAAAAGTCGACATTCCTTTCAGTCATAAATAATCTCATTCCAATCTATATTAACTCGACATGTGTAAAAGTAATAAGATAAATTTATAATCTTGTTTGTCTTATTGCACTTATCATATTTTTAAAACATTGAGATTATTGCATGATGGTATCTGAATTTAGTTGAAAGTTAGATAATGCATGTATGTACAGTTCATTTGGTTTAACATGTAAGAGGTAATAATAAATTACATTCTCTTGTCTAAAATACATGGTTGCATCAATGGAGGAATTATTAAGCTAAAACATGTATGAACTTTCAGTGATGTATTTCGTTACAAATAATTTCTTCAAGGCCTTAACACATATTTCTAGACATGATTGCTCACATGGTTTTAATTTATTGAAAAACATTTGATAGCATCAGTGACGTATAATATATTATTTAAATTTGTTTAAATTAAGAAACCTAATTTCTAAGGTGAATGTGACATAGGTCATGATAAATTGGTGGAATAATGTGACCATTGAATGCATCAAGAAAGGTGGAATATAATGCGAAGCAACAAATTATATTTACAAGGATTGTGAGGTGGTAACATCAGAGTTAAAATATTTGTTTCAAATTAAGCCAAGCATTAAATGAAGGGGGTAGGTGAATTGTTGAAAAGTATAAATTTAATAAAATCATGGATTGATTCTTGATTTTATTGGATCCTATGCGAGTTGGAAGCAAGGATGAATTTAATGGTTGGTACTTGTATTGATTTTTGGTTTTGGCAGTCATTTTGGTCATATGGATAAATATCTTACTAAGCTAGATAGCTTAGCTAGTAACGTTAGCCGAGCCAGTTTAGATGTCGGTGAAAGTTATAAATAAATTAGAGATAAAAACATCATTGGGAGTGTTAATGTTAGTTACTTAAACATAAAATGATAATTTTATTTAGTTATGTTTGTCATTTTGTAAGTTTACTAGGCAAAAGTGGAGCTCTGCCAAATTGGAGTTGTGACGAGAAAGTTTGGAAAGATTCTGAGAAAGATGTCACGGACTTGTGTGAAGTATTAAGGTTTGAGTTTTATTTATATTTAAACTATCATTTGGTTTTAGTTTCCTTTTTGAGGATATTGGAAAATAATCATACATAATGTACATTATTTAATCATATATGTAATATGACGCGCTTTATTTGTCTTTCCATAATTTGTTGAGAAAATATGAGAAATAAATCATTTTGATAAATTACAAACATGTCGTTAATTCATGTAGGTTATTTTTATTGGTCTTTGTCATTTTTTAGTTTTGGGTGTGTGAATACTTGCATGTATCAATGAAGAATGAATGGTGTTTGTAGGAGTTGTCTTTTGTTGTTAATGTTGTAACATATTTACATGCAAGTTTTTTTTCTTTTCTTTGTTTGTTGAATACGAATGATAAAGTTAGAATATACAGATTAAAAGAACTTAATACAATTTCAAGGTTTTTAAATAATATAGAATGTCATGATTAGAAAGAAAGTTTGTTTTTGGTTTGATTTTTTGGTTCTTGGCATTAAAATATTGAATGTCAATGTAGTTATTCAGCTTAGTTAAGCTCTGCATGCACATTTTTATTCAAAAGGTCATTTTGAATTTGTTTATGATGCATTCATTTAAGAAGTATGCATTTTATAATTTTTGACAAGCACCAAAATTAAAACTATAAAGAGTTTTATTTCTTTGATTGAAGAGAGGTTGGAAATTTAGTTTGGTATACTTGTTATAAGATGTATTTTTGACCCTATATGTTGAAAATAATTGTTAAGCTTATGAAGATTGTATATTCTATGATTTTAGGAATGATGATTGTATAGACTTGTTATAGATTTGGCTAGTTGGTGTCATTATGAGGGTGCAGATGCATGTAGTCATTTTGGTTTTCTTCTTCTCGTACTAGTATTGGTTAAATGCTCAGATGAAGTTATAAGGTCAAATGGATATATTATAAAACTAGATTATTCATATAATATTTTCATAGTTTCTTTAGTCATTTCAAGGAGTGGTATAAAAAAAGTTGTGAGATAGTGGAGTATGTCATTTGGGTTATCAATATGTGTGCCTTTGGTTTTGTAGCTTGTATATGTTTACCAATGCATAAATATATGAGTTATATCATATTTTGTGTCATTTTCTGAGGGAAAGAATGCATGTATTTTATATTCTTGATTTTGTAAAAAGAAAAGAGGGGAATGTTTGGTTCTACATTTAGTGATTTTATTTCAAAGCCCTGAAATTTCTTTGCATCTTTTAAAATAAATAACGAGTTACAAATATTTATGGAAAATAGTGATAAAATTTGATGCCATAAATGGTAAATTGATTAGTTGGTGCATTTATTCCATACTTCCTATTTCAGAATGATGTAATGGGAGAGTACAAGTAGTATATGAGAAATGAATGTTTTAGTTGTAAAACATATATGAGTGCTATATTATTTTTATATCTCTTTGAATGGCATTTCAATTTGGTTAATATTTTACAATGCTGATAAGGATGCAAATTTTAAAAAGATGACAGTTGTGTGTTGGGTATTTTTATATGACTGATAAGATGTGAAAGGGAGTTTGTTTTTTGTCTTATTCTTGCACATATTTTAAATAGCAATATACATGATAATTTTATTCTAAGTATGACTAAGTTCAGTGAAAATCCATTCAATAAGTCATGAAAATATGAGTGTTGAAAGATAATAATCTTAAGTATGGGTATTATATCATGTCAGATCCTGGTTATATAGTTCTTTTGAATGCTTATATTAGTATATTTATTTAGAATATCAGGGTGGACTCTAGAATCAATGAATTAGACATAAATGTTTAAGATAGAGACAATGATCAATGCAGTGAGAATACTCCTTCACGAGGTAGTTATCGAGGTAACTTATTTCATGGTTATAGGGCTTATAAAAATTTCACATGGCCATTTAATCGTGGAACCTAAGTGTCTATTCATTTTGATGTTATTGATCCAATTTTCAATAATGTACTTGACTCTTTAACTAGTAGATCATTGAATTTTTGTGGTAATAGAGGATTATGGAGAGCACATTAGAGACATCATACTTATGGTCAAACAACTCCAAATGAAACTTCTCAACACATGCATAATGTTATATAATTTGACCTACATAATACTTCATTGCTTGAGCAACTTGAAAATGTACTTGATGTAACTGCAAAATTGCATCTACATTCTCTTGCGCCACTTAATACTATAATTCCTTCATCTGAATCTAAAAGACTGGCTTCTTCTAATAGGAAATGTGATAGCAGCCCTAAAACATAATCATTGACAAATAGGATGTTAAAGAAGGTAAAATTAAAAGTGGATGATTTTGAAGGCACTCATTTGGTTGAACTTCCCATTACACATATGAAGTACACTGAGTATCAAGCTGACAAGGGTGCTCCACTTATAGATTTAATTTCTAATGTAGATTCTAATCAAATTGTTGTTTAAATTATGTTCATAATTTATACTTAGACTTACTTTCATAGTGATGATTTTAAGAATCTTGATATATTTTCAGTGGTTTTGTGATATGTGGCAACATTTTTCAGTTTATACAAAATAGTATAATAACATGTTTATTATATTATTACAGAAAATGCTTTTAGAATTTAATGTTAAGAGTTTTAAAATTTTATTCAAATTTTAGCATCATTGTTTTGAATAGTTAGATGCTTATTTAAATATATTCAATTAAGTCAAGGGCCCCCACCCGTTAGAAATATTATTGGTCTTTTATATTTAAAATTTGATCTATTAGACTTTACGTTAAGTCTAAATTTATAAAGATATAAGTCATAAATTAACTAATTGACTTTTTAAAATCATTTATAATTAACAACCAACTAAAGTTGGTTGTAATTTATTTTCTAACTATCTCTAGAAGAGATTGATTTATAAATAGATCAAAGAGACATTACAAAGAGAGAAACTACTGGTGAAGAGTTATCTCTGATTTGAAAATTATCCACCACTTTTATTTTCTGTGCAAACATCTCTAAGATCAAATGACTACTTGTAGATAGACTAAACAATACATTTTTTATGGTGAAATAATTTGCTTGTTAGCATAGTTTTATCTAATTTTTTTATTTATTTTATAAATTAATTGTCTGAAAACTATCAAGCCTTAATATCTTTTGATGATTGTAGATATGTAGTCATAGAAGTAGAATTTTATGTGCTTGACCTGAATAATGATGAATACATTACATCTTTTGACATTTTGTTGATCATTTAATTATAATTTATCATTTTTTTAAAGATTGTGTGTACTCAAAACTTCAGTTTCTCAATAAATCTTACCTCATTTTTTTCTAAAATGACTCTTGTCTCAAGACTCATAATTTTTTATTTAATTTTGTTTATTTAATTTTATTTTCTATGTTAGATTAGTTAATTTGTTTAGATTAATTTAAATATGGTTTAAAAATAATTATATTTTTAGTCCTTTGATCTTAGTTATTTCATCTTATCATTTTATCTTATTGACTCTTTAATTTTAAACTCTTCATTTGATTACTATTTTCTTCGATTATATTAGTTTAATTAATACTTCTATTTAAATTTTTACATTAATTTGTTTTTATTTATTAATTATCTCTATTAAATTTAGTTAATATTTATTATACTTAATTATATTATTAGATTAATTTTCAATTAGTTTCTAGATTGGTATTTAGTTCTTTTGTTATTTTTCTTTCATTTAGTCTTGTTGCATTTTAATTTTAATAGATTATTACATATTTACTTGTTATTGTCTATTTAGATAGTTAGTTCTTAGATAAGAAGATAGAGTTAGATTAATTTAATTTTTTCTTGTCTATTATTAGATTAATATGTTAGTATTTATCTCTATTTCTTTGTTTGGTTTCCACTTTTATTTTACTTGTCCTTCAGATTGTTTCATTTATTTTATTTCAATTTATTTTAAGCTTAAGAGATATTTATGAACTTTATATCACCTTAGTCTTTTACACTTGGTTTACTCAAACCTTGATTGTTACTCTCAGTTCTAGACCTTTTCTACTTCTGCAAGTCTCTTGTCTACTCTCTCTTGTACCTCTTGGCATATCTTTTAGTCCAACTAGTCTTATGTTGATGATCTTGGCCTTCTATCTTATCTAGAATACTTAAACCTACTTATCTTCCACCTCTACAAAGTTTTAACTTGTACTTACTTTTTTACTTCCTAGACATTTGCATCCTAGTCAAACGTGTATGTTGACATAAGTGTCCTTACCTAACGCAAGTGTCTAGTACCCTAAAGTCATCCAATGTGAAAATGAAATATATTATAATGATTAGCCTAAGTGCTATTATATGATATATTATCTTGATAGGAGTGACATATATGCATGATCCCTCCTCATTCTAAACTCACCTAGTATAGACCTAGAAAATACCTAAAGAGACCAAAACAACTTATCAAAAACATTCTCTTAAACATTCAAGTCAATAAAACTTTTATACTTATTATTATTTCTATATAAGTCATAGGGATAACCTATCTATAGGTCTAAAGTACCAAAGGAGTAGCCTAAGAGATATATTTTTCAAGTACAAGCTAGGTCATTATTTTACTTATTACATATTGCATGATTCAAACACTAGACAACACATAGGAGATAACTACATAAATTTGAGGCCCTATTAAGAGTATTGGCTATGTATGGAATGTTCATTAATAGAGGGGTCTTTGGGGTAGCTTGACACTATGTTCTCAATAACCCATTTTTTCACAACCACTATGAATAGAAAGAACTAGGGTTTGATCATTTGACAATGAGTGATAGTTTATGACCTAGATATGAATAAATCAGAGTGAAGGTAATAACAAACTCAAAAGCATCTAGGTGGTCGCATCTTATTACAATAGTTATTTTGTAGTAGACACCTGGGTCTATCTAGACACTAGCATCGATGCAACCACCCTAGGCTAACCCAAGTGTTTGTCACTATAGAGGTATTTAATCCAAAGATTGGTGACTATTACAGAATATTCTTCTAGTCTACTTCCTACCTATCCCAAATCAAGATATGTATTAGCATCAAAACTATTTTATTTTATTATCATTACAATACATAGCATAGATGTACTTTCTATTTTTAGCATATCCTAGCATAATAAATTTAGTATATGTTTTATCTAAATTTTGTAATTAATTGATTTATTATAGATGTGTTTATCATCCATATGCTTATTAATTTATATATTATTAACCTTATCTATCCATCTTAGGATCCTTATCTAATTTAGAGTTAAACGATATTAAACAATTATAAAACTTTCAATTCAATAAAATTATAAAGGATCAAAGATATTTCTTTCAAGGGACTACCTCTTCTATAGGTTTTCTCTTTTGGATAGGTTAGATTATATAATCATGTTATAATGCCTTTGATATTTATTGATATTTTATTTTTGAATTATAATTGTGCTTTATTCGATATTCAACTTGATCTTATTTTTAAAAACTATTAAAAAATCACTTCTACACATATTTGAAATTAATTCTTATTCTTTAAACCATTATAATTAAAGTGGTACAATTCCATATTAACTTTCACTATTGGTGAAAGGGTTGATTTTTTGGTATGACATTTTTCACCGCTAACACCCCCAAATTGATTCATTTTCACTCCAAATGGTCCCCTTTTCTATATACTACTAGATTGATATAACAAAAATCTCTATATACCAACCTTTTATATGTACCTATTGGAACATGGAAGAAGCTCACCCTTTCTATATACTTAGAAATACATGAAATAGATGTTAAGGCACATGAAAGTAGAGTAGTACATGGTACATAGGTGGAATTTGAAAAGGATTTGCCCTATCATTAATACTAGCCTAATGAGAAAACCTCACACTTGATGATATACTTAGTTTTTTCTTGATTTTAGGATTTATGTTTTTTATAAAAGCATATAGGTAAAAGAGTATATTTCCTTATTTATCATTTATTTACAAAATTTGGTTATTTTTTGCCAAATTTGCATAGAGTAGCTTGCTCAAGGCTATTAATGAAAAATTACTTCAAATTTTATATGCTTTCAAAACCTTAAAAATAAGCATTAAAAATGAAAGAAAATTATGATTTTAAAATCAAAAAGCTTAAACAATAAAGTACCTCTCCTTCTCCTTATTTGGCTTATATAATTCAAATATTGGAATATGAAATGATAGTCTTCAAAAATATGGACTCTTCAAAAATATATTAACAATTGTTTTGTATCTCATTATGCCATATGGAGGTTTATTTTGATAGTATGGTTGTCAGAGAAGACTCTACATCTTTGATTGCTTGTTAAAGAAGACTCTATACCTTCCACATTAGACCAAGGAACTTACACAGAACTATTTTTAGAGAGACACATTTCATAATAAACAAATGTATTTTTAACTCCTTGCAAAGACTTCTAGGATTCAGAACTATCAAGAATGTGAAGCTATGCAGCCACCACATAGTCAAAAAAGTCTAGAATCCTACCAAAATGTCATTCAATATAGTATATAACATTAATTAACTATAGAAAGGCAAAAAAAAATAGTACGCCCTTCTAGAAAGTTGCTACACAGCCAATGTAAGATTGACTTTTGACAACAAATAGCAAATGATTAAAACACCTTACCATAAACAATTCTAACACACTCAAAAAAGATAGAATACAGTCCTCTCTTCAATGTAGGTTTGTCATAAATAGTAAAATCCTTTGTTTAAAGTCAAAATAAGCTATTCAATAGCTTTGAGTCCATTTAATATGCTATTTTATATCAAATACATTCAAAACAACAAACTACTAAGTCATATGACTATGAAGGAGGAGAAAATAATGAAAAATAAATAAATTAAATCTATAGTTTTAACGTCACTATCAGGCTAGATAAATTATTGATGGAATGACAATGAACAATCTTTGGTACAAGCCAAAATTGTGTCCATGATTCAAGTTGAAAAGAACAAAGTAATACAATAACTAAACAAAGATGGTTGTTCACTTCACATTCCTAAAAATACTCTTCATATTCCTTCATGAATGGAAATCAATTTATTAGTATAAGATAAAAGCTACCTAAGATAGCTAGGACTAATAACAAAAAAATATAATATTGTTACAAAAAATACAAAAACATGTAAAAAAAATTATAGTGATTGAAAAAACCCTGATGTATCATGTTGCAAATGTTGTTATAGATGTAACTTGACTAGTGTAGATATATTAAATACATTTATTTGAAAAATGTAGATTTTTCATATATTTTAGTTATCAATAATTTAATTATCATCTTCACAAATTTTTTATTTACTGGGGATAAATTACACTAATGTGTCAAGTTTGAAAAAGAAACTTTTCTTGCGAAAAAAGGGGGTTACAAACTCCACTATATGGTTAAGAAATTAAGATTTTTCAATCGACTTCTCTAAGAAAAAGAAAAAACATCTAAATAGTAGATGTCAAATTTAAGATCAGAAATAATAATGAACACATTCATGGACATTACAGCACACCACCACCTTCCCTAACTAGGATTGTATAATGTCTGGCATTGTAGAATATATCTCGACATTAAAAAAACATAAATTTAGTTGTATGGGTGCCATTGAATCTAATATTGAAATTACAATTTAAGTTGGTCAAATGGAAATATTGACGTACATTAGTCTTATGTGGTATGTTGACATTCAGAATGACATTGCTTTGGTTGAGTGTTTTTTTTTCTTTTAGGTACTGATCATGAGAGGATTTATCTTGTAAGTGTAGGTAGTAGTATATTCAATATAGGCCCACAAAGAATACATTATAGATTGGTGTTTATTATAGTTGTCAGGTTGTGAATCAAATGGTGGGCATAACAAAAGATAGATTGTTGATGGAAACTTTTACAATGATTTTTTTTTGCTCTTATGGTGTTGGAAGCATTTCGATTGTAAAATTTCACTTGTTGTACACAAGTTTGAATGGATTGGAATATACATTTATAATAGACAATGTTCCTTATATCTTGTATAGTAATAATTGCATAGTATGAATACAATGTGCTATAAAATCATTTGAGTATATCAAAGGATATTCTAGATAAATAAAAATGCATTTACATGATGATAAAAGAAAGACATTGGCCAATTTTATTAAATCTTTGTACCTATATTTCTGAGTTAATTTACTTTTCTCAAAAAAACTTGTGTGAATGATTATTTTTGGGAACCATGTAGGGAGTTGTTATAAAATTTAGAGGAGTCTTGAATCGAAAAAATTAAAAATCAAAGGAGGATGGGAAAAGTAAATAGTCAAAAATATGGATAAAATTAAATGAGAAAAGGATGAAAAGATTCACTCAAGATATGCAAATAAACTATATTTTAAAAATAATTAGGTTGTGTGAAAATAAATCATTGTTAACAAACTTGAACTCCAATTTATTTTATTTTGTTTCAAGCTTACTATTGATGTTTTGTTGACTATGTGCTCATTTTTTATCGAAATCAATGTTGGATATGATCAATAAAATAGGTTTATGATTACTCTAATGAGGTTATGTTTTAAGATTATAATGTTAATATTTGTATATGATCAACTCGTCAGAATCAATGTTGGGTATGATCAAATAACTTGGATTATATGATTGCTCTAATCAGGGTATGTTTTAAGAATATAATGTTAATATTTGTCTTGATCAATGCATAGGAATCAATGTTGGATATAATCAAGAAAATAGGGTTATGGTTGTACTAATGAAGTTATGTTTTAAGAATAAAATGTTAATATTTGTATCTGATCAACTAAGTACAACCAAAGATATTATAGTAAAGTATGTATATATGTGTGTGTGTGTGTGTGTGTGTGTGTGTGTGTGTGTGTGTGTGTGTGTGTGTGTGTGTGTGTGTGTGTGTGTGTGTGTGTGTGTGTGTGTGTGTGTGTGTGTGTGTGTATCTATGTGTATATATACATATATATACATATATACATATATATATATACATATATACATATACATATATACATATACATATACATATGTACATATATATATACATATATACATATATATATATACATATATACTTATATACATATATATATATATATATATATATATATATATATATATATATATATATATAATGAGTGAATTAATTTATAAAACATGTTTTTAACCATGTTATTAGCTCATTTATGTAAATTATATTAAAAACTAAATTTAAATTTGATTTTATGTTTTTTTATATGATAGTTTGATGTTGTAAAATGACAAATCTCAAGAGATACTAAAAAGAATGAGGTTAGAATCTTGCCTTGGTGAATTTGGCCGAATACCCCTCAATCTTTGGCACTAAGCCAAAGAAACATTCTGTACACCTAGCCCATACAAAAAAAACAAGGTTTTAATAATAAAAATAAATCATTAAAATTAAATTTAAAAAATTAGAATTTGTAAGGCAAGAGGTGTATCCAACTAAATGGTGTGATACATAGTTATATGATTTCATGTACGATTGATTTTCCCTAAGTTCCCTAAAATACTATTTAATTAAATCTCTGTGTGGGTAAAATATAGGTCTATGATGCACAACCAAGACTTCACATGAATTCTTGAGAATGTCATAGCCCTAAAATATTAAAATGTTGTCTAGGTGTGCAGTGTGGTTACATTTATCAAGGGAGCAGTAGAAATCTATGTATTAGAATTTACGGTGACCACTTTCTCTTATGTGGATCATTTGTTAAAACAATTGTTATGACAGGACCGAAGTTCCCCAAAGCTCTGACACAACTTGTCAAATTTAAGAGCACATATGATTACCAATGTATAAGCAATTTAAACATGTGGAATTACACAGAAGTACAAGTAACTATCAATGAGAAAACACACAGAATGTGAGAGGCAATACACAATTGTATTCAACTTAGTTAGAAGGAAATTACAACAAAGAGATCACACTCTTTCTTCCACTTCGTGGGCTTACAGTAATCTTCCCTCAAGAGTAATCTTCTCTCACTAGGTCACAACTAACAACTCAAACACAGAGCTGTTGTTCACCTCATTATACGTCCAGTACAACTGAGTACGAACCGGTACTCCAAGTAGATCTCACCATGATCTTGCTCCTTGATGTATTGCTGTCACCTTGGATCTTGCTCCCCCACCGATCTCCTTTTGACCCTCGCATACACACATCCCTGCAGACCAACCTGATCTTACTTATCACATGTAGATCTCCTCCATGATCTAGCAACACCCTGCTGACCAACCCTGATCTTACATACCTGGAAGAACATCTCTTCCAGGGGAAGAACTCTCCAAGTTCTCCACTTAACAATACAACCCATGAGTCTATTATATAGATCTCATGCATACAATGATTAGACTTGCGGCTCAAGACTCGAATTAGTCTTCATCATGCAAACTACCCGTTCACTTAACTGACTGTTCGTCAACATCAATTTTGGAACCACCACAGGCGACCGACGTCGATCCCTGTCTGACTGGAGGTGACTGACGCCGACCGACCCCTGTCGATGTCGATTTCCTGTACACTGATCCATGACCGACGTCGGTTGTGACTTGCCGATGCTGGCAACTGTCATGCTCAAAAACCTCCATGTTTGTAGTAAGGTGAAGCTTTTAGCTCCACACCCTAACAATCTCCCACTTGGAGATAAATAGCTGCACCTGTACATATACCAGTACTTTGTCTAATCTGCATCCTGGCTTGTATTCCTCTTCAAGCTCAATCTTGAAGACTACCCACCACACTCCTTGTGGTGTTAATTTTGTGCTTGAATTTATTCATTCTCAGCTTACCTTCTTCTGCCATTGCTATACTCCCACTCAAACAAAAACCCCTGTGAGTAACCTGTAATCAAAAAACCACTAACCAGATCTGGGCCATCTATTAGTCAAACTCACTCTGAGAACGTCCAACCTCGCTCTAATACCATTTGACAGGACCGAAGTTCCCCAAAGCTCTGACACAACTTGTCAGATTTAAGAGCACATATGATTACCAATGTATAAGCAATTTAAACATGCGGAATTACATAGAATTACAAGTAACTATCAATGAGAAAACACACAGAATGTGAGAGGCAATACACAATTGTATTCAACTCAGTTAGAAGGAAATTACAACAAAGAGATCACACTCTTTCTTCCACTTCGTGGGCTTACAGTAATCTTCCCTCAAGAGTAATCTTCTCTCACTAGGTCACAACTAACAACTCAAACACAGAGCTGTTGTTCACCTCATTGTACGTCCAGTACAACTGAGTACGAACCGGTACTCCAAGTAGATCTCACCATGATCTTGCTCCTTGATGTATTACTGTCACCTTGGATCTTGCTCCCCCGTCGATCTCCTTTTGACCCTCGCATACACACATCCCTGTAGACCAACCTGATCTTACTTATCACATGTAGATCTCCTCCATGATCTAGCAACACCTTGCTGACCAACCCTGATCTTACATACCTGGAAGAACATCTCTTCCAAGGGAAGAACTCTCCAAGTTCTACACTTAAGTTCTCCACTTAACAATATAGCCCATGAGTCTATTATATAGATCTCATGCATACAATGATTAGACTTGCGGCTCAAGACTCGAACTAGTCTTCATCATGCAAACTACCCGTTCACTTAACTGGCTGTTCATCAATAGCAGTTCTGGAACCGCCACAGGCGACCAACATCGGTCCCTGTCTAACTGGAGGTGACCGACACCGATCGATCCCTGTCGATGTCGGTTTCATGTACACTGATCCATGACCGACGTTGGTTGTGGCTTGCCGATGCCGGCGAGTGTCATGCTCAGAAACCTCCATGTTTGCAGTAAGGTGAAGCTTTTAGCTCCACACCCTAACATGCTAGAGGTCTAAATAAATAACTAAAACCATGGTGATGCATAAGAAGAGAATCTGCAAGGTTTTGATGGTGTCTAAAAGGAGTGTGGATCATTAAGGATCTAGGAAAGTTCAAACATGCATGCCTTTATTAGCCCCAACCGCAAGGACACTTATTTTGATAAGTCATGGACCTAGGAGGAAGCTACAACTATGGAAAAAGGAAATTTTTTTTTAAATGATACTAAATTGAGGAAACAATCTAAAACCAGGGGGAAGCTACAACTATGCAGCCAATGAAAAAATTGTTATGGGTTGAGAACATCTAGATTTGTTTTAGGACATGTTTTAGTTTTGTATTAGTTTGGGTTCTTGATCCAAATCTACAAGCTGACTGATAAGGATATGATAGCTTGATATTACAAATTTACACATTTCCATGTTCATAACTTATTTTTAGGCATATCAAAATGCAATAACATCCTTTAAAACATGATTAATAATAATTAAGTGTTGTACAAATGCACCATCACATCTGAATGAAAACCAAGATTAAGAAGTTTTTACATGAAATTAAGTGCATCAATTTATTGAGTTTATGAACGTGGTGGTTTCACATCTAAATGAAAAACAAGATTAAGAAATTTTTGCATGAAATTAGGTGCATCAAGTTATTGAGTCTATGAACATGGTGGTTTTATATTTTTTCAAGGCACAAGTTAACACAATATTGTAAATGTATCATTGCACCCATTTTTTAGAAGAGGCATGTGCATAGGAAGTAATGCCATGTATTTGCTAGTGTATGTGATGTAGTAGGTAGATAAGTAGGTGTACATTAATTACTCTTTGATGTTTTATGGTTGTGGCTATATAAAAACCATGGATATTGCTTGAGAGGTAGAATGTAATAGTCAACCTCCTACTCTGAGGTACTATATGTGGTTTTGGATGTTTAGGATGGGAACTATTATATTCATGCTTTATGGCATTTTGAGACTAATGAGATGAATGTGATGTGTTTGTTTTATGTCATCTTTATTTGGGTGGATGCATAAAGTTAGGGATCAAAAATGGATTATTTTTGAAAAAATCATCCACACCCTTTAACAAAGGGCACATGGTATTTTAAAAAATTCCCAATCTTGGCTTTAAATAGTCTTTGAATACCAAGCCTAAAGGAGGCACATCCTTTGTAGTACATTTTCTTTGCTTGATGTTTGATGCTTGTACATTTAAGTGTGTTAAATGTATTTAGTAAAATTAAACATTTAAGTATAATTTTAAACTTATAATTTAAATTTATTTTACTAAATATAAGAAATTATGGCCACTCTAGGTCTTCTGAAATCGATTTCAGAGTTGTAGGAGTTATCCTTTATAAAATAGTTTTTCAAAATGCAATTTGGTCAATACTTAGTCTTTTTTATAAATTTAAAATTAAAAAGAAGGTTCTCTAGGTTTAACATTTGCACCTAACATCTATTTTGGGCAAACAATGGTTCTTTTATGTCTTCGGACCTTCTGGATTGATTTATAACATTTTTAGGAATTATAGGTGTTCCTAGCTTTATTTTAGCATTGTTCATATTTGTATTTTTCCCCTATTCATCTCTATTGAATATAAGTTCTATTTCCTACAAGTATTAGCTTTTTGACTACTTAAATTTATGTTGGTTTACTTTCTACAAGATATCACGATGCAGATAGTTCATAACCTAAAAGCGTATCCCTAGGTACAAGGTTGCCCCCTACACACAATATACCATGCCTTATGGTTTGGATCATTTGTATCAGAGCAAATCTCTTTTCTATGCTTGTAAACATGTGATCAAAATAAGAGAAAGAAGGAAGGAGTACTAGTTGGATATGTTTTAGACTACACAAAATAACTATGTAAAAATTAATATGGGTGATGTTTGGAAGCAACTCGAGGCAGCCCCATACATCCAAAAGACCATTATAGATGCCCTAGAAGCATAGTGCACAAAAACATTTGGTCAATTATATGAGTTTATGATGAAGTTCAATCTAACACATTCAAATTCTCTCTTGTATGACACTCATTAATAGTTTCAAAATTGATATCAAGTCTAAATTTATATTAGGTTGTCATGTTTATGTTTAGGGGGCTCGATATGTCCTATTTGAGTGCCCTAAGTAACTAAATAATAAATTTACTACATGGAGAAATAAAATAGAGCATATTGATTCCAAATCTACATTAGTTTGTCACATTTATGTTTAACATGATTGATATTCCCTATTTGAGTGCCCCTAAACTAGGTATATATAGTCGAGGTCCTTTATATGCCCCTATCTATGTATGGGTTGAGGGAGCCCCTTGCCTCGTCCATCCCCCCGAACCCTCCAATATATCTTATCTATTTGGGAAAGTTGAGTGCAGCTATATTACATGGGGTGTTGGTAGTATTCTCAATCAGGTAAGGTCCAAAATTCAAATACCACAAATCCTTTTATTTTAACTCAACATCAAAATATTTTTACAAGTCAACAAGATAGAGGCTTGTACCAATTGGGCAATGCAATAAGAATTCAACCCTTACGGTAACATAGGATGACCTGATTGGAAAAATGACATGTCTCCCAAATACATAACCATTGAATTATAATGGATCAAGTTGGTATTTATACTTCAATATTGTAATAGAGTAGATATAACATAGAAGGTTAAAGTGTAATAGTGTAGAGTACTAATAGGTTACAAAGTAGAGTAACCTTTGTAATACCATAAGGAAGTATAGTGTAAAGAGATATCAAAACATTTTCTTCAATGGTTATTATATAAATATAAATAAAATAGAAGGTAGAGTATAAATTACTATGTACTATGTACTAAATCATGTGAATGAGCACACTTCTTTTTTTATGAATGTATGATATAAAATTTATAACAAACATTAATCCTTTCATCACATATGTTCTAACTATAATAAACTTAATTAACATAAACCATATATAGTCAACTACTTCTATTTTATTTCAACATTTGGTGGCACCATACAGACTTCAATTAACTAATGTTCGAGGGAAGGTATCTATTGGAATTATATAAACCAACACTAATAAAAATAGAAGAGTGGTGGGAAGATAAACTATATTGTTTTTGCTTTAAGATCAAATGAATGTGTGAATCTTTACCTAAAGTAAAGGCCTTATTCTTTCACTCTCAATAAGAAGAATTTTGGGTCACCTTTACACAGTTCTTTTAGCCTTGGATACTATGACAAGATAATCATAGGGAAGGTTGAATATTTCACATTAATAAACCTATAAAGTGGACTATGGAAAACATCAAGGCTCTCTAACACCTTGATACAACTATAGCTCAGGTTATTAATTATTGCTTCTAGACTATACTCAGCTCATTCATCATAGTTTGGGTTATACATAGTTAGACAAGATTTGACATAAAGAAAGTTGAGTTTGTTGAAGGGGAAAGGAAATGTTTCTTGAATAAAGTACCATTCCTCATTTTTAAGTTGTTTATGGATTGGGAGTTAGTAAAAGAAGGTAAACAATTCCATTAGGGGATAAACACCTAAAGAGTGGTATGTAAAAAGAAGATGGATTCTCAAAAGATGTGACCACTCAAAATATATGGTCTAAAAAGTTGGAGGAGGTTAAATAAGATGTAAGGGAATAGGGAATTAAGTATCATATTAAGAGTAAGTTGATTAAGGAAGTATATATTAGTAAGAGGATAATTCAAGATAGTTAGGATAAAATGGTGAATGATGAGATAAGAAAACAAATGGAGAATGAGAAAAATCAATTATATAATAATAAAAAGATACAAAATAAATAAAGAGAAGAAAGGATGTTAAAAATAAATAAATTAGTGGATAAAATTTATCTAGCCTCCATCGATAGAAGTCTTAATATTGAAAAACTAGATATTATCCCTATGCTAGAAATAAATAAGTTAGTATTAACCCTAGATGAAGGTGCAAATGAGGCAAGTGAGAGAAGTATAATATAAGACTTATTACATCATACATCTTAGAAAGTCATGAATGACATGTGACAAGGGTTATTATATTTAGTCAAACTGATAGGAACACCCAAACTATTCAAAACTTTGGGTGCAAAAGACTAATCAAAAAATAATAGTTTACCCTACAGTAGATGAGGCCTAGAGGAAGAGATAAGGAGAATATTGTTAAGATAAAAAGTGTTAATTATATAGTGGAATTAAGGGAAGAAATTTTATCAATTGAAAGAAGTTTAACAGGAAGTAGTCAATAAGAAATTTATACATATAATATAGAAGATAAAATATATGTGGAAAGTTGAAAGTAGTCAAGAGAAGGAGATTTTATAAATAAGTATTCGTACTCATCTTAGAGATACACAACATAAATATAAGGAGGAAGATAAAGTAATAAAAGGGAGATTATTTAATGAAAAGATAGAATAATAAAATTAGTTAGAGATAGAAGATAATGAAGAGGAAAATTGAAGTGACACAACCCCCTAAACCCAAATTGCAAGAGACCATGAAAAGAAAGGAACCCTTTGGACCAATTGCCATCCCTTGTGCTAATTTAAAATTGATGTAGACATCCATCTCTTAGATGAATAGATATATATATTAAAGAATATGTATCAGATAAATATAAAAAAAAATATTGAATAAATTAAGAGTAGAAGAGAATTTGTAAGAACTCATGCATAAGTGTTAGGAAGAAGATACTTTTAAGACAAGTTAAAAAGATATAAGGGACATAATAATAAATTAGTTAAACAATAGAAAGACAAATAACATGGAAATTTTATTAGTACCACACAGACAAGTAATTTAAACAATCTAATAAATATCAGTAACATCAATGCTAGTGGTATTCACACATCACCTAAGAAATGTAATATGACACAAAATAAGATGAAGTTACCACTATTTGGTAAATAAATGAAGGATATTTAAGAACACGTAATCATATAAGACTCATATTGGAGGAGTCACAATATCATTGATGAGAAAATGATGTTATTTAATTTTGTGGGAACATTGAGGGATGATGCCCTCAAATGGTATATGAAAACTTATTCTGACGATGCAATTGCATGGGCTGATTTACATAAAGCATTTAAAAGAGATTTTTACTACCTAAAAATTCTAACAAAGAGTATCAATAAGATGACAGAATTAATACAAAAGTAAAAAGAGAGCAAAATATTATGATTAAAGGTTTAAATCAATAGTACAGAAACTAGAGGAACCACTAAATGAAAAAAATGGATTGGATGGTTCATTTCTTGACTAATCCCATGTGTTAGAGAAAATATGGATGGGAAAATATTCAATACATTTGTGGAAATACTAGATATGGCATCAAGGGTATAAGCTTAGTCATGGATATGTGACATTAATATATCATTAAAATATAATGTAGAAAGGCTACTATTGGAGTTAGAAAAACTAAAGCTCAAAAAAGAAATGAATATGAAGGGTGGTGAGTTTGGATTATCATAGATTAATAATACCCCACCACAAGAAAGAATATGGTGCACCAGTTATTTTGTTGAAGGTCACTCTTAGATAGAATATCACCATAGTGATATGGTGAAAAGAGTGGCAGCAATAAGATCAACACATACACCTATGGGAATGTCTCATCCCATTCAATAGGTGATATATGTAGAATTGATGTACTGTGGAACCTGCATGGTATACAATCAACATCCACATCATTTATACCCAATGCTAGAAGTGGATCCATCCACAAATCAATTAATGTATTTCATTGATTGTAGATATTTTAACCATTATAATCACACCTACCCTGCTATAAACAAATTAGCAGATGTGCAAGACACTAATCAGAGAAGATTGGCAATGGTTAAATAAACTCCACCACCTCAGTTACCTATGGGAAATCTTATTATGCCAAACCTTGGTCAACATTATCAAACAATTCCCACAATTCAAGATAACCAACCCCAATACTATAAAACAACCAAGTTGGATATAGAGGGCATGGTTAGGGTATATATAGGGGACGATTCCATGGAGGCTGAGAAAATTACCAAGGGGAGAGAAGATACAATCAAAATTATAATCATGGTTGTAATCAAGAAAGACCTCCACCAACATATTAAAATTTTATAAAAGTGGGACATATTTCTAGAAATTGCATTGAAAATTTACAAATAGAATGTGGATTATATCATAAAAAAGGAACACATGACTCATTCTCCCCTGAGAAAATTTTATAATAATGGTAAGAAAAAGATAAAGGATATAGTAGAATCTCCCCTGAGAAAATGGGTAAAACATTTAAGGAAGTTACTCAAAGGATAAAATACAAAAGAAAGATGCAACAAAGTTCACTGAGAAATAGGAGATGATAAGATCACAACTACGGAAGAGAATTCATTAGAACATACATTTATGTCTAATAAAATTAGAGAATGTCAAAGAATATTTAAATAATAGAGGGAGAGACTGTGGAAGAAGACTCTCAACATTATTAATGATGATTCAAAACACAAGGTGACAATAACCACTCACAATGGAACAAAAACTAGGAAAGAAAATGAATTGACTATTGAATAAAGAAGAATCAAAAATAAATAATGAAAGACTCAACATCTATGAACATGACCACATAGTGGAGAAAAGTAGAAAAATAATATAATAAAAATAAGATAAAGATCAATTCAAAATGAGATATTTCAACAAAGAGGAGATTGGTGATTTAAAAGAGTGCTCAAACTAATTAAGGAACAAGATTTGGTGACTAAATTATCAAAATTCTATAAATACTGGAATAATCAAAAGAGAAAACAAAAATTATAATGAATTGAGAAAAACTTGATTAAAAATAAAAATAATATATTTAGAACAAGTAAGAAATGAAAGAAAACTACCATTCTACTCAATATCAAGATAGATGGCCATGATGTCAAGAATACATTGTTAGATCTTGGCACATGCACCGACATCTTACCATGAAACACATGGGAGACACTTGGAAAATCACAAATACATTCCACATCATACAATATTGTTAAGGCTAATGGTACATCGTGCTCACCAATTTGAAATTTGAGAGATGTTAAAGTGAACTTAATGGGAATAAAAAGATGTATAGATTTCAATGATAGATATGTATGATACACGCTACGCAACCCTATTAAATTTAGAGTGGGTCATTGACTTTAATGGTTCATTAAACTCAGTAGAAATAAAAATTGCATTCAAAGTAAATGGATTGTTAGTCCACTTTCTACTAGAAATAGGAATGGGAGATTCATGGTTTAGAGGAGTTATGCTCGGATGATGAGGAGAGTTATTTTGATGATCTTACTGGTGTATATATGCTCAAGAAAAACCAAAAAATAGAAGATGACCCTAAACCAAATGATGAAAAGGAAATAGTATTAGGAGAATAAGAGGTATAAATAGCCTCAGAAGATGAAATTGAAGTATGGATACAAAGTAATGTTAGGAGAGTAAGAGGTAGAAATAGCATTGGAAGATGAAATTAAAGAAGGTGTGTTATATGATAAAAATACCATGTAGAGGGAATGACACTACTACATTACAAAATCCATTGTCATAGAGAAGAAGGGTTTACCATAGAGAAAGCGCTTCCCATACAAAAATACCTATATTCACCAGGATTAGAATTGTTGAGGACTAATTACAATAAATGATAAGGATATTAATCCAAGAGGAAATAAAATTGAAGGCCATTGATAACACACTAACTATCAATTTTATAAGGTGGTAGAACACTTATAAATCCACCACCTAAAGTTGAAGACCTTTAGGGTATTACTCATGACAATATTTATTGTCATAAAGTTATTTTCTAGAAATACGGAATTGTGTGGGAACAACAAGTCCAAAAAGATAAACTGAAGAATGTGAAAAGGTATGGACTACAAAAGATGAAATCGATAGATGCATGTGGGAAAAAATATTTTACTTAATATTAGATGCATTTCTAAGATCATGGTACATACATCAAGAGATGCAGAAAGGAACTAGTGTTGGGAGGACCTAAAAATGGATTTTTTTAGAACTTTCAACTTTTAAGATCTGGATACTAGAGTCTATTGAGCATTGCATAAAATTTTTAAAAAAAAATTATGGAAGACTCTACCGCAAAATAACAATTTTATACGATAAAAATAAAAGAAAAAAGGTTATGTTATATGGATGAGTGGGAGCATATTGGCACGATTATAAGAGAGTTACCAAAAATTATGAAAAGAAATACAAAAATAAAATAACTTGATCATATGGCATACTGCCAAAAAAATACAAAGCAATAAGAAGATGAAGAAAAACTAGAAAACATATAAATACATATAAAGGAAGGAGAAAGACAACTAATTTACACCAAGGAGGACAAAACACAATATTTATACCAACCACTCTAAATCAAAGAAGATAACATAACCACATAAAGAAATCCTAAGATGGTCAAAGTAGTTAACTATTGGGGAGAGGAAGAGGTGGAGAAAATATTAGAGTTATTAAGGTGATTTGAATACTTATTCCCAAGAACATTTACTAAGCTCAAATAAATTATTAAATAAAATGTGGGGACTATGAAAATTCAATTGAAAGAGGATATTAAACCATTCAAGAAACAACCATAGAAACTAAATCCTAATTTAAGAAAATAGTCAAAACTGATTTGGATAAAATACTAGCTGATAATATCATAACCCCATAGAAGATACATAATGGATAAGTCCCATGGTGATTCAGATGATGAAACTAGTGAAATATGCATATGTGTTGATTACAAAGAGTTGAATAAGCCTTTTTCACATTATCCCTTTCTAATAACGTTTATTGAAAATATATTAGAAACCGTTGTGGGCAGAGAGATCTATCCATTCACTAACATATTATCAAGATACCATTAGGTCATAATAGCACCAAAAGATGGACTGAAAACAACATTTGCTATAGAATGGGTATATTTTATGTATACAGTGATGCCCTTTGGGTTAAAGAATGCATCATCTATGTTTAGTCGCATAATGGTGAATGTGATTAGGATTTCATAAATTAGTTTTTGGAAGTGTATTTCAATGATTAAAATTTGTATGGGTTAGTCAAATACCATGTTCAGGCATTGCATATGATGTTCTAAAGATGTAGACAACTAAATATTTCTCTTAATTTCAAAAAATGCATCTTTGCCATAGCTTTTGATACTTTATTAGGACACATAATATGAAAATAGGGGTTGATGGTAGATCCAATTAAAACTACAATAATCATAAACCTACCACCACCCAAGACACAAAAGGAGGCTAGAAAAATATTAGGTTATATAGGATATCACCATCGATTTATAAGAAACTATGTATCTATTAGTGCACCCATAGAGGAATTATTGAAGAAGCGACATAATCAACTACTAGATTGGTCAAAACAATGTCAGGAATCATTTGACACATTAAAAAATAAAATTATAAATTCCCCAGTACTAGTGTTTCCACATTGAAAAATCTCATTCCATGTCCATGTTGATGCCTCTGTAATTGTAATAACAGCAATGTTGACACAACCTTGTGGAAATATAGATCATCTAATATCATTTACCTATAGTAAATTAGCTAAGGTAGAAAAGAATTTTTGGAGTGGTGCATAATCAAGGATCAGTCTGGATAGGATCAAATGCATAAAGAAATCCATGTATGGAGTAGTGAAATCATAAAAAACAACTCAAAAGGAAGAAGATTGTCTTCACAACAAAAGTTGCATTAACATTCATTGGCCAAAAGGTGCATATGAAAGTACATTATATAGTGAGTAATTAGGTCACCCAAAAAAGTAATTAACTCAACTAAAATTAGAAAATGACAAAGTACATTTCTCATAATGACCTATTATTAACCTAAGCAAGCTAATTAGACCATGTAGATAAAACCACATAATAGGAAAAAATCTACACTAGCACCCCACTTAATCATAGCTTAGGTGGGTAGAAGAATTGGGTCCTGTAATAAAGATCTGATGAGGTACCCAAGTATAAAGGAAATCCCCCCAAAAGAGGATACTAGATCTACCTAAACTTC
The DNA here is from genome assembly GCA_037957365.1 of Torreya grandis. NCBI lineage: Eukaryota > Viridiplantae > Streptophyta > Pinopsida > Cupressales > Taxaceae > Torreya > Torreya grandis. The sequence goes on from JARHVA010001778.1 coordinate 2,871,925, forward strand.
AAGAAGAGCCCACAAATGAAGATATTTGCTCTCAGTGAAGGGTTTGATGAATATATCAACAATTTACTCTATTGTCTAGATGTAGCAGAGATTAATGACTTGCTCTTGGATGAGATCCCAAATTAAATTCATGTGAATCTCTATATGTTTGGTCCACTGATAGAGGATGAGATTATAGATTTGGATTGTGCTTTGGTTATCACATAAGATGATTGTTGGTCATTGAAACTAGATGCTAAACTCAGTGAGAATCCCATAAAGCCAAATAGCCTATGTGGCAACATTAAAAACTCCTCTATATTATGCCTCTATACAAGATAAAACAATAGTATTCTACTTCTTTTTTGACCAACTAATCAAACCTAAACTAAGATAAAAATTATTTCCTAAAGTAGACTTATGATTTTGAGTATCGTTAACCCAATTTGAAACTATATAACCAATTAAGTCAAAATCAATGCCTACCCCATAGTGAATCCTAAAACTATGAGTAACCTACATGTAGTGAAGAATTTGCTTAGCTACATTTTTATTATAGCTTATGGGGTTCCTACATAAATCTAGAAATCGTACCCACTGTAAGTGAATTTGTTAGGCTTGATGTTCGTAAGGTAGATGAGACTACCAAAAAGTTATCGATATGAGGTAGCATCAACTAAAGGAGATTGACAATTAACCTCAAGCTTCATACCAGATCAAAATAGAATTGGATATAGCATACATTCATCCATGTTAAACCATGAAAACAAATCAATAACATACTTGGATTATGAAATAGTTGTCATGGAGTCAAACTAAGAAATTTTTAATCCCAAGGAAGTAATGCAACAAGCCCAAGTCAGTCATTGAGAACCTGTTAAATAAAGCAATTTTCACTACTATGATGGTGAATGAAGAACTCCCTGTGATCAATAGGTCATCGATGTAGATAACCAAAATCAAAAATGAATCATCCTATCAAAAAATGTAGACATTCATATCAGAATGGCATCTGGTGAACGTAATCGAAAGAAGAAATGAGTCCATCTTGATATACCAAGATCAAGGATATTATTTAATGCCATAGATAGATTACTAAAGGTTGAAAATTAATTAGGAATCTTCCATAAATCCTTGTGGTTTATCCATGTATATTTCCACTTTAAGGCCATCGTGAAGAAAGGCACTCTTCACATCTATCTTATGAACATCCAAACGATGTGTTGTGGTAATGGCAAGAGTGAGTAAGATTGAGTTAATTTTGGAAACTAATGAAAATGCATCAGTATATTCAATTTTAGGTACCTCAAAAAAACCCTTTGATACTAAACATAATTTGAACTTATCTACAGACCCATATGCTACAAATTTTGTTTTGTAGGTCCATTTACATCGAACAAGTTTTATTCTTGTTAGCCAAAATGGCTACCATAGGCCATTACGTTTCAAAACTTTATAGTAAATCTTATTTAACTTTATTGATAACCTTTATTAATCATAGTCTTTATGTCATGATTTGTCTTAGTGGTGTCCTATCAAGTTATCTTAGGTTGATTCAAGGTCTCTTGCAAGGCATAGTCAAAATGGTAGTCACGTCACCTTAGCTCGATAGCTATTCTCCATGCTCTTGACTTTCTCCAAAGCATTTATCAAATATTAAGGTAAATTTTTAGAAATTAATATAATGAGGTTTATGGTCATATGCTTATTTATATTCATTCCTTGTGCAAGTCTCCATTGTCAAGAGTCATGAAGGTTTAGGTCAATCCAAATAAAGTTTGTTAGGGTGGAATGGTAATACATCAAGACATTAAATGTGGTCTTAAGCCTTATTGGTTTGAGAATAATTTTTACTAACCCTCTCAAAGGTATTTCATACATTGTCAACGTATCATAAGGCTTGTCAAGTGGATTCAAGGTCAAATATGGTGGTTTGTACAAGAAAGAGACACTTATAAGCTAATAGAGAGATATTCAACATGGAAGTTGGTAAGAAATGATTACATAATGTTAGCTTTGGTAGGTATAACACATGTTTCATAGCTCTTTCTTTCTTGAGCCATAGTTTTAAGAGGATTCATGAGATTGAGAAGCAAATGAGAGCTCATTGAAATATGTTTCAAGAATGGGAAGTGTCATCCTACCTTCTTCTAGTCAAATCCATGCTTAACAAAGTTTTATAGTTTTATAGGCCCAAACAAGTAGGAAACCTTGTCCATTTATCCATCGAGCCCTTGGCAAGCTTGTGAAGGCCAATTTCAAATGCTCAGCACATGGAAGAGAGAGAGAGAGTTAGATCTAGATCCATTTAAAAAATAAAGGGACCCTAATTCCCTTTCATTTTGTGGCATTGGTTGTCTGATCAAGCCCCTATGCTTTATGAAGAATCACTAAAAAGATAAGGTGTCTTTAAACACTTCTAAAACCCCACATGCATATTTTCCCCTTGTTTGAGTGCTTTTAAAAGTTTAGAGATGCAAATGACAAGTTGTGTGAGATTCTAAAGGGTCTGCATCATCATCCCACATCACCTTCCACCATCATTTGGCACATATGAGTAGTCAAAAAATAAGAAACCTTCATGGCTAAGTAGGTTATAGGTTTGGTGTAATGAGTTGAGTATTTCCCTGAGAAGACAAACACATATAGAGATATTTATTAAGCTTAAAATCACCATCACACTCCTAAACACCTCAAAATTCCTATCATAGGTTTTCTAAGGCATTCAAACTTCCAAAGTTGAAACATGCATACTTTAGTGGAGTTGATCCCTCTCATTGCAAACTTGAAATTGGGGTTTCACATCATATTCAACTATTACAAGGTGTGAGGGACATTTTAAATTGAATTAAGTCTTTGTTTAGATGGTAAATTAAGTGTATCAACATCCTATATGATATTTAAGTTTATTTGAAGCTCCAAAACTCAACTTAGCCCCTACAACTCTCTTGTTAGCTTTGCTAATAAACTATGCAAGCTTGAAAATGAAGATCTCTGAGTTATCAAAGGTTTTTCAACATATACAAAGCATGAAATATACTATTATCATGTGAAGACTCCCATATCCAAGTGTCAAGAGGGCTATTTTGGTCTAATTGAGGCAAAACATGGTCAAGAAGGCCAAACAAGTTTGTATAGGCAAAGCTAAGTGTTTGAAGACATTTTAGATGTTTGAGAAGAAATTCAACCTTGAAAACAGGTCTGAAGGTTGGATGATATTATTATATTTCATATAATATTTAGATTTATGTCACTAATAATCTAAATAAAGGTGAGTGTATACCTACAAGTATGCAGACCTGTCGGTCTAAATTCTTGATCAAAAGATGAGAATCTTGCAAGAAAGGAAGTGTTTTAAGTTGCCTAGGGTAGTCCTTGCCTCATAAAAATTTGAAAGGGGTCATAAAAAACTTTATTCACTAACTTTAATTGACATAGAGTGATAAATTATCTCAACAAGGGTGACATAAAGTGGAAAGGGTTAAAAAGACCTAAAGAACCCTGAAACCCTCATTAAACCCCTACAGGCATGGCTCAAAGAATATGAAAAGGATGCACTTTATGTGTTAGATATGAGGTTTAAGTGTCATTAAATACATTATGAGTATTTTTAATTTGTTTTTAATCCTTTTGATAAAGAGGAACTAGTCAAGAATGATCACTCTCAAGTCTAGGTAGAGGGATATGCCTTAAAGAAAACTACATGTTGTAAGTAAGAGTATGAGCAGAAAAGTGAAAATATTGCATGAAAATGAGGCTATTAGGTATAAATATAATTTTATGGGACCATATTTAATATCATATAGGTGACTTAAATCATTTTCAAGTGAATAAAGCATCAAAATAGACCATTAGGGTCAAAATGTCAAATCTGCCTACAAACCCTCATTATGGGTCAATACAAGTTTTAGGCAATTTGAAGATTAAAATGGATTGAAGAAGTGTTTAAATACATAATTAGATTTTTTTTAGACATCATAAATTCATTTCCAAGAAAAAAACAAGCTTTGAATTACTTGTTTGTTTAAAAGTCTCATCTCAACCTTCTTAACAGGCCTGAACAATCAAGAATGGTCAACTTCCTTACATGAGAAGTATGACGAAAAGTTGCATGGGTATAAATGTATTTTTTATATGTTTAATATATTCCACTAATCCAAATATATGTCATTGGTTCATAATATGATGTTCTCAACTTTACAAACAATCATTAACAAGGTAAACACCTAAAATTGTCATTTTAACCCTTCAAGAAGTTCGATGGAGAAAAATGGTGGTTTGAGTGGATTTAATGCACTCTAAATGCCTTATAATAATTTTTATGACCTATTTAGGTATCATTAACACCTGGTGGAATAACATATTGGCATGTGTGGGGAGAGATAAGTAGAAAATGGTCTAAAAATATGCACGTACAATTCTAATTTCTCATGTTTTGGAGTGTTTGAAGACTCCTTGAGCAATGGTAAAGGTCATTTGGGCATGGAAAAATATATGAAGGTATTTTATAACATATACATGATCTATATTGGTTCCAATATAGACTTAAATCAATAAGGATAGGTCTAGATGAAGGATTCTCCTTGTTTTCATAAGAAGTGAAGTTGTAGCCTCTCCAAATCTCTCATTAGCGAGATGTGAAGACTAAATTATAGGTCTACATGATAAATAGAGATGGAATGATATTATTAAAATCATTCATGAATTTTATAGGTGATATGGAATTCTAAAATTAGTGAAACTAGACCTCATATGAGTGACATGTCTTTCTTCATTACCTTCTTTGTTTCAAACAGATTAAAACATGAACTTGCAAGTTTTAATGATTGAATACTAGTAGAAAAAGATGTCCAAACTCAAATCTAATCTTCACCAAGATAGGATAAGCATTTAAGGTCCAATAATGATTTAGAATTTTCCACTAATACCAAGATGTCATGTGTCAAGACTCCAAATTGTAATTGCCCCCTTCAAGAGAGGAGTTGTAACTCCTCAACCAAGAACTCATATGCCACCTTGAAGATCATCAGCTCATCAAGAAACACATGTTGAAGTGAGGTGATAAGATTGTCCTCTCATCTTCCACTTGGCATTGTAATTGAATTGTGATGAATGGAATTTGTCTAAGACTATCTCTATGTCCCCTCTCTCTTTTCTCATTTATTCTATATGTACTGCCTTGAAAGGCTTGTAATAGATCCTCAACCTAAGTATGGTGAAGCCCTACTCAAACAAACACTTCTAATTTTCCTTTTAAATAAATACATGTTTATTTATAGCCTTCTTAATGTTGTAACTAGTGTGCTCTCATGGTGTTTTGATGAATGTTAGTGATAGTCTACAACTTCCTTTCATTTGTCTTATCTTTCTACCTTTTTTAGTTGTTAATCATCCTAATAGGTCATATGAAGAGTGTTAGATGGTCTTATAATGGCTAAGTGCAGATATTTCTTCATTAGTGTCCCTAAGGATACCTCTTAATCACCACTCTTGGTTAGTGTTTTTACCATTACCTTCATATTGAAACACTGATGCTTGGAGACTCATATTGAGTCAGTGCAATAGGTTTCAATCCTAGTTCATATTATCAATGCAGTATAGGAAAGTGGAGGGTACTAAGTTTGGTGTATCACCTCTCATTTACTTATCTTCATGTCATTTTTCTCCCTTTCCCTTACAAATATTAGGTTTAGTAGTAGTTTGAGGTGATACATCAAGGAATCTAGTCCTAATCTATAGATTCACCTAAACTATTAGGCCACCCATAGCCTAAAGGTGTTTCCATGTTATAATTTGAATGAGGAAGGCTTGAACAACCTCTTAAGGAATCATAACAATTCCCTTAGGAAGAGGGACTAAACCCCAAGAGTTGATCATTATTAAGGAATCATACTCATCTTCCATAGCAGTATCCCACTCAGAAATATTTGATGCCTAGTAAAAAATTGTGGATTAGAAGTAGATGAAATGAAATCATGTGAGGCATTATGAAATTATGAATAGGTTTGTCTGGTGTTTGATGGATCTCCAACCCAATGACTAGCACTTTGAAGTGTCTGTCTATCTCAGAGAGGACTAGATGTCAGAGAGTCAGGAGGAGATTCCTCATCCTCTAAAGATATTCTAGAAGAAGTATAAGGTGATTCCTCATCACTACTCTCATCGTTAGAACTAGAATAATAGTCTAGATCATTAGGATACTAGTCAGGTGGATCTAAATCATCAAAACCATCATCAAATTCTAGTTTATCCAAGGAAGAGGAAGGAGTGTCATGTGCAAAGTTTGGAGGACCCTTTTGAAAGTGAACACTTGTCTCAATGAACAACTCATGGGTGGTAGGATGGATAAACTTGTATCCCTTAAAAACCTTAATATATCAAATGAATATGCAAGTTTAAATCTGAGATTTTACTTCCTTACATTTCTTATTCAAAATACAAGCCATAACACAGAATCCAAACACTCAGAAGTGCTTCACTATGGGTTTTAGACTACTCTATGCTTCAAAATAAGTGACTCCATTTAATGCTTTATGAGGAACTTGGTTTTGGATATAACAAGTAAATTTGATGGCCTTGACCCAATACTAAGGTGCAAGAGACTTAGAGTGTAACATACAGTTGGCCATTTCTTTCAAGGACCTATTCTTATTCTCTAAAACACCATTTTGATGAGGACTATATGGAACTATATGTTGTATTTCAATCCCCTTTTAAGTGATTTTTTTTTCAAAATTGTTACTGAGATACTCACCACCATTATCAATGCATAAAATATTGATGTCTTTACCTAGCTATTTTATACAAGCACCTTAAAGTCCTAAAAATGATGAAAGACCTCTAATTTATGCTTAAGAAAGTATACCCAAATATACCTTAAATTTTTTTTATGAAGGTAATCATGTATTTAGTTTTGTTGAATGAAGGAGCTATAAATAGACTAACAATTTCACTATGAACTAGCTCCAATGTCTGTGTACCTCTCCACAATTTGCCTTTGTCATACTTCTCCTCATGATGCTTACCAAGTATGCGACCTTGGAAAATTTTGTTAGAAAAATGAACATGTGGTAATCCTAAAACCATGTCATGATGACTGATTTACTCCAAGTAACGATAGTTGAGATGGTCAAATCGCTCATGCCATAATTTACTCATCTCATTTGAATGAGTCAACAATGTAGTAGAGGGTTGATCAGGGGCAAAATGTGAGAAAGTATACAATCATGACTGGGGATCTACTTTCCCAAATACAACTATGAAGTCACTATCTAACTCCCTAATGACCTCTGAATTACGTGTGAATTCAACTCTCTTGTTAGAACTGATGTGAGTGATATAATAAATAGATAAAATATTGGTGGATAATGAGGGGACACATAGAACATATTGAAATGCCCCATACTTCACTTCAATAGATCCTCTCCCACTAACTTTAGTAGAAGTATTGATGTAGGAAAATCATTAAGTTAATGTGAATTTTGGTCTAATAAGTTTGTTTGGTCTAAGAAGGTCTAAGAGGTCAAGTAGGGTCAATAAGAATCTTGTTATAATTTATTTTGTATTGAATTGTTTATGTTTGAGTGTGTAAGGTCTTATAAGGTCATTTATGAGGTGTAAAAATCATTGGTCTTGTAAGAAGTAGTCATTTAAGCCCTATTCTTCATTTTTCCACCAAAATAGGAATTTAAAATTTTGAATGCTTTATAACCTTTTAAGAGTGTTTTCATATTTTCCAAGGTTTTGTAAGAAAATAACCCTATTTATAGGGATCCTTGGGGGTCTAAATATATTTAATAAATATTTTTGCTTTATCAATCCCCCTTAAACCTATAAAAATTCCTAATTAAGAGATATTCAACGTAGGAAAGAAGCCCAATTTAGCACATTGGATAAGTTCCCAAGTTGTTGAGAGATCTTTGGTCTTGAAACAAGACTAAACCAAGTTTAGATATGTTGTTATAAGAGGATATAACTAGAATACATCAAGAGAGGAGCTGATAAGAGGGATGAAGATGAATAGAGAGAGGGAAGTTTGTAGGTTTTCATGTATAATTTAGTAAGGGTTTGAATAGTATCAAGGGTTTTTTTATATCAAATTCAATTATATATGAATAAAAAAAGCCTTGTCATTATTTTTATGGAATTTTAAACTTGGTGATGACTGTAAGTGAATGATACTTATTACTTCTAGTTCTATTCTACAATACTATGATGTTTCCTTATGCTACAAGAGTCAAAAAATATAATATTGATTACACAGTCAAGGAATTGGGTTATACATAGTCAAAGAAACAATGTTTCATTAGAATAGTATCAGAGTTTAGAAGCTCTCTAGGAAGAAGTGAAAGTTAAGAATTTTGTGAAAAGAAGATCATAAAAGCTTGAGGAAAAAGGGTTCATTGAAACTAAAGAGAAATAGGTAGTTCCAAGGTGGAATTGACTTGGAAGAGAATACCAAAAGACCAGGTAGAAGAAGAATAAGCATAGGGTGAGGTGTCAGGAGGAAGCAAGGTGAAAAAGACTTGCCAAAAAGAAAAAAGGACACATTGAGTTCATGTGAAGAAAAGAGATAGAAAAGAGATAAAGAAGAGTTAGGGAAAAGCACAATGAGGCTAAGAGATAGAGAAGAAAAGGGAAAGAAAATGAAGGGGTTGGTTGAAAAAGAAAGTTGCATTAAGAAAAGGGGGGACACAATGACAAAAGAGATGATCAATGCAGAGATAGTTAAGTTGAATAAGATGATGGTAGGGATGTAGCTCATAATGGAGAGTTGGAGAGAGAATTAAAGAAAAGGGTTTTTGTTTAAAATAAATAATAAAGTTATGTGGCCTATAAGGTTACTCATTAAGAAGATAAGAAGAATTATCATGAGATATAAGAATAGTAAAGAGATGTTGAAATGTAATCAACTCAAGAAACAAGTGAATAAGCTCAAGTGCGAAGATTTTAAGAAGGATTTAAAGGTTACTAATCAAGAAGAAGAATAATGTTGAAGCAAGAAAAATGTTAAGGAGCCACATTACCTCAAACTTTGATTTATAAAATTGATTTTGATTGTGTGCATACAAGTATGCAAATTAATGAAATGAAGGCATTAGAAAGTGCCTTGAATAATAAAGCATTTGGATCACTGAGTAGGCTCACTAAAATAATATATGAAGCACCTAATGGAGTATTTATGGATCTGAGACAAACTGAAATCTAAAATGAAGGAGTGTTAACTTAGCACATGATAAATAAAAGGTTATGGAATAACTCAAATTTCCTAATGATGAAGGACAAATTAGATTTCAAGAAGAGGAATCTCATGATAGAACTCAAAATTAGTCCAAGCAATTGAAGAAGAAGAAGGAAATGGAAGAGGTAATTAAGCCTCAATGTTTTGATTCTAATAGTATGTTTGAATGTATAATTGCAGGTATGCATGTTGATGAATAGGAGGCCCAATTTTAAGTCTTAAACATTGAAAATAATAAGGAAGACTAGTTTCTAATGAATCACAAGGAGCTAGCTACAAATGAGGAACATGAAGAGCAAAATACGAAAGTGACCATATGCTAAGAGGATGAGAGAGATGAATATGGAAAAGAACAAAACAAAGAGCAAGTGTATGACATAAAGAAGGTATAATTCAAATTTTATGATGATCATGAAGAAATTTAGGATGAAGGACATGAACAAAGATCTCCAAGACATTGCAAGCAGATTGTAGGTTAGGCAATAGATACGAAAGAAGATAGATAAGTCTGTAAGCAAAGAAGAATAAGTGGAATCATGGATAGGTGTAGAATAGATAATAAGGACCAATCATGCATAGATTCATGCAATAATATGGAAAGACAAATATAGGTGATCAAGAGTCTAAGAGAAGAAATGATTGAAATTAGATTTGCAGCAGATGAAGAACATTGTAATAAGGAGAAACTTCAGTAGAGCCAAAATGGAAAAGTTACACATTTTAGACCAACATCAAGGCCAAAAGATCAAGAAGCCATGGTTGAAAAAAATATGAATGATAATATTTCATCATAGCATGACAAATTAAAAAATAATAATGAAGCCAATGATAAAGAGCCTAAAAGGATGACAAAAGTATCAAAACATTTTTGCAAAGAACTTGAGAAGGGTGTAGGAAAGAAAGAAAATGTAAAGGATTATAAAATATTTAAAGGGACCATTGAGTATTTTACATGTGATTTTATTTGTGCTAAGAAGGTTATTTTTTTAGGTATGGAGATAAATCCAATAAATAATTCATGTCTACATGGAGAAGGAAAGAGTTGAGGTACAAGAACTCAAGGTAAAAGAATGAAAAGGGGAGAACATCCAGACTCCTCATGAAGAAGGTAATTTGGAGAAAAAGTTAGGTTTGAGGAAGGACCATATTAGCCTAAGAATGGGTCAAAGATAAGATAAATTTAAACTTTTAGCATTGGATGGACAATCAAGTCACATTGAGATCAAACTACAAAACAAGATGCCACAAGAAGAAAAGTAAAGACAACATGAGTTCATTCATTAGTTGGTAGTCATTTTTTCTATGTTGGCATGGTATTATTCACTATTGTAAGTCCATGAAAATCACATGAGATGCATGTTCAAAGGAATAGATCAGTATGAAGCCTATGGGTATGCCTTAAAAAATCCAAGAGAAAGAGATTGGAAAGCAAAAATAAGAGTGATACTTAAGAAGAATACTTCAATGGCATATTTTGATAAAATAGAAATAGAGGTAACAATAATGGAGGATAAAAAAATATAAAGAGCCACTAATGAGTTTGAAAATAATGAATATGTAAGGTGAACTACTAAGATAACTAGTCAAGACAAGGCAAGAGCAAATCCGGAAAAAGGATAGATAAGCAAGCGAGAGAGAGAAAGTGAATCACAGGGGACAATGCATAACCAAAGGAGAAAAAGAGGAAGAAAATAAGACAAGAAGAATTTGAAGACAAGGAAGAAGCTCCATTTGAGCTGGATCTCAAAATTTTCACACTTGGGGAGTACGATGTAGGAACATCATCAAGTCAATGTGATTTTTGGTCTAATAAGTCAATGTTTAATCTTAGAAGGTCTACGAGGTTAGTTAGGGTCAATAAGAAACTTGTTATCCTTAATTTGTATTGAGTTGGCTATGTTTAAGTGTGGAAGGTCTTATAAGGTCATTTATGAGGTGTAAAAATCATTGGCCTTCCAAAAATGAGTCATTTAAGCCCTATTATTCATTTTCCCACCAAAATGGGATTTTAAAATTTTGAATGGTTTGTAACCTTTTAGGAGTGTTTTCTTATTTTCCAAGGTCCTATAAGAGGATAACCTTGCTTGTAAAGATCCTTGGGGGTCTAAATATATGTGATAAATATTTTTGCTTTATCAATTTCCCTTAAACATATCAAAATCCTCAATTAAGAGATATTCAACGTAGGGAAAAAGCCAAATTTAGTATCTTAGATAAGTTCCCAAGTTGTTGAGAGATCTTTGGTGTTGAAACAAGACCAAACCAACTTTAGATATTTTGTTATAATAGGATAGAGCTCAAATAAATCAAGAGAGGAGATAATAATAGGAAGGAATATGAATAGAGAGAGAGCAGTCTATAGGTTTTCATGTATGGCTCGGTAAGGGTTTGAATAGTAGTAAGGGTTTTGTATATCGACTTCAAGTATATATGAATAAAAGAAGACTTGTCATGATTTTTTTTGAATTTCAGACTTTGTGATGATGGTAAGTGAATGATACTTGTTGTTTATAGTTATATTCTACAATACTATGATGTTTCCTTATGTTACAGGGGTCAACAAATATAATATTGATTACACAGTCAAGGAGTTGGGTTATGTATAGTCAAAGAAACAATGTTCATTAGTTCTTTTGATCAAAATTTGAGTTGTAAGTGCATTTTAAGATAAAATAAGAAAATCAATCATTATGCAAATTATATTTGGATTTAATGGTCAAATCAAATCCATTGTTAGATAAATAACATTTAAAATCAAATTCAATGCTTAAAGGCTATTCATTGTCTAAAATTCTTATTATTTTCATCTTCTACTACATTTTGGCATGACATACCTTGCATGAAAGGTGACATACATGATATTTTAGGCTCAATAGGGAAAAACATTGTATTCAAATAACATGCAATATACCACAATCATCTAAATTCAAATTCAATGTTTAAAGGCTAGCCTCATATCATCTATAATTGTTGTTATTTTATTCTTCTACTACTTTTTAGCATGACATACCTTACATGAAAGGTGACATACATGATATTCTAGGCTCAATTGGTAAAATCATTGCAGGAAAATAACATGCAATATACCAAAATCATTTAAATTCAAATTCATTACTTAAAGGCTATTCATCGTTTATAATTGTTGTTATTTTCATCTTCTACTACTTTTTTGGTATGACATACTTTACATGAAAGGTGACATACATGATATTTTATGCTCAATTGGTAAAAGCATTGCATGGAAAGAATGTGCAATACACCACAATTATAAAATAAAAGGATGCTATAGAGACTACTCCTAAGTAAGAATATTGATGCCACCAATAAAACCTTTAGGTTAGAGAAGAATAGTTGAATCAGCTAACCTAGGATGAAATGAAGACTTAGCTATTATTGAGAAACTACCTTGGCCATGCTTAAAGATAAGTTATTGCATTTTATGAGAATATATTTGTGTACTAAATAATATAAACACATCTTTTGCGATCTCTATTTTTTTAAGGGTTGGAATAATTAGGCATGACTTTAGTAATTTACATGGTGACCAGAATTCATAATTATGTTAAACAAATCACTAAAGTTTCGTTAGCTTTAGTAATTTACATGCTAACAAGAGTAATTAGACTTAATATTTTTCATTTCAATTTTAATTTAGATATCAATTAATTAATAATTCTTGAAAATATATTTATATTAAATAAATCACTTAAATTTTTTGGTACAAGTGCAAGTGATTTTATATTCTTATACACAAACTTGTATATATTATGTTCATTTTTAATGCTATTGTTCTTATTTTATTTATTTAGTTATTGATCTTAGTGTCCTTTTACCCTAACAATTTCTATTGCAATTGGATTGTTTTCTTGAATCCCATAAACCTACTTTCAATCATCTGTGCACATTAATATAATTTCTTTCCTTTGTTTATTTGTGCAACCTCTTAACATTCAACTTGAGTGCCAATCTTTAAATACTCTGCAAGTGTAGGGGCGGTATTAAGGTATGATATGCTATGCTTTGCTTGAAATATTCTATAAATAGATAGCCCTCTCTTTTAGTTTGTTGTGCCTTGCAAGGATTTAGAGCTTGTACATGTGTATATGGCCTTGTTTTCTCTAATTAAATTTAGAGAGTTATCTTTCCCCTTTCCTTAACTTTTTTGTAAAACAGTCTTTGTTTAAAACTTCCTATGCCACGTGGTGCATGTTTTATGCACCCATCATTTATTTACATAATTAGCCAGAGGTTTGTATGGTGGGGCGAAGCCCTGAGATTCATTTCACATGAAACAAGGAAAAAGAATATACTTTTCCTGTCATTCTTTATCTGACACTTGTGTCATTTTGTCCCTAGCATGAGAAGTATGTGTGGGCAACTATTTAGAGGTTGTTGGCTACAAATGTTGGTTTGTTGCACTCAAACTTACATGCCTTTCCTTACAGGTGTTGTGTAGCTAGCTCAATAGGCATTTATGGCGTGGCATTTAGGCATTAACCTATTTCTGTGAGGCCATTATGATTTTTGATTGGAAATGACTTTGTCATGCTTAGCTTGGAGATTGCAAGACACATCACTTCCACTGCTACAATTTGGTTAAATATGAGGTGCATATTTGATGCAATGATCACCCATGAAAAAATATTCAAAATCAGGTTAAACAACATGTATTTCTGGTTTTGTTTGCATATCACTGTATAACCATATTAACATAATTTAGGTGTTTTGGTTTATCTCTTTGTTGTCCAAAACTATCAACCTTATTTATATTATTTATCTTTCTTATTATAATTATATCAAATTTTTCTCAGGTCCATGCATCGTTGTTACCTAACCCACTCTTACCGCCACCAATCGTGTTGTGTTTGCCACCATAAGGTATTTCTTTTTCACTTTCTACAATCAAAATTAATAATGCAAGTAGGATATTATGCCTAGAATTTACCACATGAATTGAAAATTGGGAATTCATAGGAAATAGACTCGTGAAATGCAGAGAAGGAAGCGATGAAAGGAGGAGATGGGAGGGATGATTTTGGAGGCCAACCAATAGCGGCCTGATCCATTTCCTTTTGCTGGCGTAGCAGTTAGATAATACAACCTAATAAAAATAAAATTAACCACCAAGGCACAGGTAGCGTTCAAAGAAAAAAATGTATCATTGAATAACAAGTAAATAGAACCTTAATAACGATATCTCACAATATCTTTGAGAATTTGAAGTGAGCTGCAAATTTACAAATGAAACAGGTTATGGCTCCTTTGGCTTCGGCAACCCCGTAAAGATCTGTCAAATATGGTCAGTGTTTAAATCCCAACAACCATTTCAATTTTACTCTTCGCGGAGTGTTGTCTCTCCGAAAGGCCCAGGGCAACACCATGATAAAGATAATACACAGTGATATTTGTCGTTCTGTCCACCTTTTTTTTTAAACACTCTCAGCTTATCAACAACAAAAACCCGTCTTCCACTTAGATGTGAATGGCCTCCTTTTTTATCCCTGAAAAATAGTAAAATACAACAGTGCAAGTATAAATATATAATATAATATCATATAATATAAAAATATATTTAATCATATATATAATATATTAAAATATACAATCTATTATAATATATTTAGTCATATATATTTATTTTATTGAAATCAATATTTATATGTTATACCAAACTTCCATAGATATTTTACTAGTTCAAAGGTTAAAAAGAATACTTTTATGCTTTGTAAGTGTGAAATACATAAATCATTAATAGTGTTGGAATTTATGAAAAATTATAAGTCGATATGTGTAATTTATAGTGAATATATTTTTAATCTCCTACATATCATGACAAGAGCATTAAAAACAATGCTTATTTTCAGATGAATGTTATAGTATGGTTTTTTGGTCAACTATTAAAATTATTTCTGTCATTTACATATACATATACACACACACATACATATACATATACAAGAGTTAGAAATTAGATATTTTACGAATTAGACATTTCATTTATTTCTTCTATTGTAATAATCATTATGATTTTAATTACAAATTAAACATTTCATTGATATTTTATTTGTAATAGTCGTGATTTGTGGTTTTAATTACTAATTGCCTAGTATTATAATATATCTCATTTTCAATTTGAAAGTAGTCTCTAAGGAGGATTGCATATGGATGGACTATTTCTTTTAATATATCTCGTGACAAAATTAGTACTCTTGTTTTTTGAAAAAGATGCTTGGTGGTATGGATGGCGGATTCACTTTTTAAATGGAAAAATAAATATATAAATTGATGTATGGCCATGGTGATGCAGAGGAATTGATGAACATGTGCTACTCATCAAATTGAACTTATTTTGTTGGTCGTACTTTTATCATTCACACATAGTGTTATGTTGCACATATTTAGTAAAGTTTAATACTTGTTCATACATTGACATTGTCTATGACCGTATTTTGAAAAATATTACAAACATGTTGCTTCTGAATACAATAATTTTGGACCACAACGAGACATTTGCTATGCAACCTTGTTAAAAAAATTAATTCAAGATCTCTGTAATTATTTTTATATATCATTAAAAAAAATGCACTAATTAATTTTTCTTATGTTAAAAATAACATTTTAATCCTTTTCTAAAAATGAAAATGACAAACATTGTAAAAATATTTACCATTACAATAACATACATAGCATTGTAAATGCTAGATTTTCTATTCTTTAAATACATTTTGAATGATCATACTATTGACCAATTTTTGGTCCTGCAAGCCAAAATTAGGCACCCCCTCCTTTGTCTTGGTAGAGTCATTCAATCCATGATTTGGCTAAGTCATCCCTCAACTGCCTTGTGCAAAGTGCCCTTTGTCAGACCCCTTCCATGAAAAGCCAAGTGTTTTCCTCTTTTGCTTGCCAAGTGTATTTCGAGTTTATCAAGAGCAACTGCTTCACCTAAAATAGTGCATTTCGAGTTTTACAAACAACTTAACTTATGAAATTTATATAAGCTAAGTCACTTGCAAAACTCGATTTGGTCTTCACAGACCAAATCGGGTTTTCTAGATGACTTTACTTGTGAAATTTTTATAAGTCAAGCTACTTGACAAACTTGATTTGGTCTTTGCAGACCAAATCGGGTTTTGCAAGTGGCTTTACTTATTTGTCTTATAAGCAGAAAAGAAGATGGCAAAAAACCCGAAGTTGAGGCTTGCAGGAAGTTCGAAATGGTCTATCAAGAAGGAATTGGGTTTACAAAGTGCCTTTACTTGAAAACTTTATGAGTTGTCAGCCCATAAGAACTTGATTTGGTATTAGACATTTGCAAAAGGGAAGGGATTCTCTGGAGGGCACTTCAACTGCTTGTAGGGCAACTACAAAAGTTTTGAAGGGTAAGTGTCTTTCCAGAGGGCACTTGGGCAAAGAAAGAGGACTCTTTCCACTTTTTTGAAGGGACGATTACAGGAACGTTGAAGGGTATGTGCCCTTGTAGAGGGCACTTAAGCAACAAACATGGCCAATTCAAAAAGCTCGAAGGGAAATTCAGAGGCCAAGGAGCCCTTGCAGAGGGTAGCCAGCTGAAGAGGAAGACAAAAGGCAAAGGCCCGAAGGGCACTTACCCTTCGAGAAAAGAGACAAGCCAAAAAGAGATTTCTTTTGGACAAATGTCTAAAGGAATTCCTTTGGACAAATGTTTGAAGGAATTCCTTTGGACATTTGTCTAAAGGAAAGAGAGAGGCTCGAAGACACTTTCCCTTCTGAAAAAAGACCGACACAAAGGAAGAATTCCTTCGGACAAATGTCTGAAGAGATTCCTTCGAACATTTGTCTGAAGGAAATAGACGCTCGCACAAAAGTTGAAAGCTCGAAGGCCACAAAGAAGCGAAGGAAATCCTTCTGACATTTTATCTGAAGGACTTGTTAAGGGAAAAGCCCACCGTAAACAATGAGCAAGCGAGCAAGGATAAAGGTAAGGAAGAGAGAAAAGAAAGAAGACATGCGGGAAGAAAATAAGAAGAAATGAGTTGAAAAGGAACCCGATAGAAAAGAAAAGCCAAGCCCAAAGGAAAATTAGCTTGAGCAAAGACAAAGCGAAAAAGACAAAAATTGGAACTATTCCAGCTACTAACAAAGACAAAGGGCAAAGTTAAGGACCAATCAAAACAAGACAAGTGGCATGAACAACTCATCAAAAGGAGTTAATACATTTGGGTGAAAAATATCTACTGAAAACTAATAAATAGATTGGGGGTTTCAAACTATAGAGGAGAGCAGTCCATATTTTTATGTTTCACCATTAATGCACACCCAGTTGTGCCTAGCATTGAAGAGAGCATGGTCCAGCCACAATAACTTAGGGATGGCTTTGTTAGTTGCTAGGAGTATCCCATGCTTTTGTAGGACGAAGAGAGTAAGGGCGACGACTTGAACATCTACAACATGGCTCTTCCATACGCAGTTTGAAGAATACGATAGCAACATGGTCTCTTGTCTCAGAATTATTTAACTCCAGTATGGGTCTCATTTCTTTGTTTTGTCAGCATCTTGCTCTATATAATTGTAGCTTCTTATGTTGAGAAAGGGGATCTCTCAGCTTGTATGGCGAAGCCCTGAAGGAATTTACCTTGAATCAAAAAAATATTTTTATCTCCATTTCAGCTTGCACTTTTGCATATGTCTATGGTTTTATCTTGTGTTAAGCCATTTTATTTTCATGCTTTCATAAGTTTATTCCAACATATCTAGTGCATAGTGATTTTTTTCTCTTGTAGGTCACCGGAAGTGTCTGAAGAAGTATAGGCAAGTGAATAGGCTACGCAACAGTGTGTCGTACAACACCTTTTATGCTAGTTTTTTCTTCTTTTATCTCTCCACAGGACCCTCTGTTGAAACATTGTTGCAAGAAAGGTCTCATTTTGAGTGAAGTGTAGGCTAGCTTGTCTTGATTTAAAGTGTATGTCAAAGCTGAGTAGACCATCTATTTGGTGCATCACCACATCGTTTAGGTTCTGATTTCAGTATTTTTCTCTCCCTTTTCATCCCCCTAAGTAGTTAGTGGTAGAAAATCCAAGGCCTCAAAGTGCATCAAGGGGAGCTAGCCCCTAATCTAGAGATTCATCCCTCACATTTACCACTCACAACAAGAGGGATGTCTCCATTGTGTTATGTGGATGAAAAGAGTTGAGCCTCCCTTTAGAGGGTGCAATCTACCACGTCAACAATTTTTGGCACGCCCAGTGGGACAGTTTGTCTAAGGAGTTGAAAGATTTTTGGTATGTTCTTCAACCAATCAACCTTTGGAGGCATTTCAATCAATACTAATGGTAACTCCAAGTTGAATTAGTTGGTTAAGCAGTCTTATTGCCATCAAGAAATCATATTTTGGTATGTATAATCCCATTGCTGAGTAGCATGAGCCTTGTGTTCCTTCATATAGTTTTGATCAAGCTCAAGTTGTTCATAGAATCACCTCAAGTAGCTCTCCTAGTTGCCCTTGACTTCTATGAGTGTGAGAGAAATAATGCTGGAGTTTGAGAAGCAAATGATGGAGATAGACAGATTGGATAAGCAAAATAGATATCAACAAAATCGTACACACAAAGAGAAGTGCTTGTTTAGGCAAGCTCAGGCCTTGCAATTCATGAAGGAAGAAGTAGCAAGATGGAGGAGTTCATCCCTTCAAGGCAATCAACCTTGCTTTCCTTTCCCCATCCCAAAGCAACCTCCTATTTAAAAGGAAAACCCCTCTTGTACACCAAATCCTTTCTATCAAATAGCTCTTGCTCACCAAAATAAGATGAGCCAATTTTCTAGCCCATCTGATGCATTATCTACTCTTGTTCTTAATCCTTTGCATCTAGCTTTTCAGCACCAAAGAGCATTAGAGTAACCTCTCATAGAAACTAGCCTTCTCAATTCTTTAGACAGTGAATCCTCCTTTGAAGGAAATCATCCTACGTCTCTTGAAAAACAACACATCTCTCTTCGAGCAACTCTTCCTGTGCATGAGTGGATCCTTCCTAGTCTTCCTCAACCTCCTCAAGTCTTTCAACATGATGCCAAGATCCCAAGTTGGAGGAGGGCATATCATGAACTAATTCAAGGCCTTGGAAAAGATGAAGTTGCTGCTTGTTCTCAAGAGAACAATTACAGTCCCAAGGTTATGAGTTGGAAAGAAATGGTGGAATTATGGGATAGGAAAGAGGAAGAGAAAGGTTTTGCCCAAAACTTTAAAGAATATGAAGTTGTTCCTACTCGTCATAATGATGTATGTGATCTCCAAGAAAGGCTCTTCCAAGAGAATATAGCCAAGCAAATTGCAGAGTTGGAGTCCATAATGAAGTCCCTTAGCCAAGGTGTGATGGATGGTTTAGACCAAACAAAAAGATCATATGTCTAAACATATCCCATCTACACCCCTTTCAGAGAGCTATCAAGCCACATCTGATGTGGATGAAGTGCTGGCCAAATGGAAGTAAGAGAATCATTCAATTCTAACTCGAGGTTTGCCTCTTCTTCTACATGAGTTTAACCATCAGCTCTCCACTTCATTCCTTCTCAAGGAAGAACCTGTATTGGAAGAGGCAACTGAAGATGAGAGGATCCAGTTTGTGGCTGATCAAGAGGCCCTCTCAAGTGACAATGGAGAGGAGATCATCATAGAAGCCCCTTTTGAAGACATCATCAAAGATGGAGAAGACATAGGTCACACATACATGCAGATGTTCCAGTAATATGAAGATGAGGTTGAACAACTTTATTTTTCAACAATGGGTGATGAAGAATATCAGTATGGTGAGCTCTCTTCCCCTTTGTTTGATGAACTTCCTTTTTGATTTGATGAGGATAGTGAACTTGCCATGGGACCTTAAATGGAGGATTTTCAGGAACATGTCTTTGAACATCTAGAGACTCTTATTTTTGAGCAAGCAAAAGAGAGGCCTGTTCACTTTGATAGAAGCTTTGAAGAAGGGAGCCTCAAGCAAGAAGGTGACATTCTATGGGATGAGTAAGCAGTTTGTGATCTCATTCCAGACACCACATTGGTCACCCTTCTTAAAGAAGAGTACAATGAAGCAGAAGATGAGTTTGATAGTCTCCTTAATGAAGCTAAAGGGAACAAGTCAGTCCATGGTGCATGTCAAGGGGGCTATGAGCTAAATGAGGCTTATGGTGATAAGCTAGCAGTGATTGATTTCTTGATGAAATACACCAACATGAGGGGCCATCATGAATTAGGTTTCAAAGGGCAAAGTGAATACATAGATGTTGGAGACATGTTTGACCCTAATCCACTCTGATACAAGCCAATCAAGGTGGCAAGCAAGAAGGGCAAATCACCAAGATTCTATTCCATTCAACCACTTGTTTAGCACCATAAATTTTCTTGCCATGAAGGAGACTTAAGAAGTTTTTCCTTTGATCCAGGAGGGAGAAGAGCATATTTGGTTAGATGTACATAGTAGTTTGCTTTTTATTAGGTTATCTTTTATTTTTTCTCTAAGTGCTATTACGCACGTGTGTGTTTTGTTTTTAAACTTTGTTGTGTGGTTGTTTTCCCTTGTGTGTTTGGGGTAAATTGCTGTCTTGTTGATTTTTCAAAGTCAGTTTTCAACATGCTCAAGATGCATCATGACTCCATGCCTAATGGATTTTGAGGCTACCAGTTTTCCCAAGCATAGCAGGCATGCTTTCCCTATGAGTCACCAAATGTGTTGACCAATTTTTGGTCCTACTAACCAAAATTGGGCACCCCCTCTTTTGTCTTAGTAAGAGTCATTTAATCCATGATTTGGCTAAGTCATCCCTCAACTGCCTTGTGCAAAGTGCCCTTTGTCAGACCTATTCCATGAAAAGCCAAGTGTTTTCCTCTTTTGCTTGCCAAGTGTATTTCATGTTTGTCAAGAGCAACTGCTTCACCTAAAGCAGTGCATTTTGGGTTTTACGAGCAACTTAACTTATGAAGTTTTCATAAGCTAAGTCACTTGCAAAACCCGACTTGGTCTTCACATAACAAATCAAGTTTTCCAAATGACTTTACTTGTGAAATTTTCATAAGTCAAGTTACTTGACAAACTCGATTTGATCTTTGCAGACCAAATCAGGTTTTGTAAATGGCTTTACTTATTTGTCTTATAAGCAGAAAAGAAGATGGCAAAAAACCCGAAGTAGAGGCTGTCAGGAATCTAGAACAACAAACATGCTCTGATCCCACTTGTCAGGATGCGAAACTGGAAACATACAATTGATTACCAAACTTCAAGCAACTTAATATGCGGAAATAAACCAGATTCACCAAGTAACTAGAATTCAGAATAACACAGCATATGAGAGACAATACACAACTTGTATTAACACTTTATACAGAAAAGAATACAATAAAGAAGATGCCACTTCTTCTCCACCACCTTACAGAGGTTTCCCACACCTCAAGTGAACAGTACTTCTTCTCCCCAAAGCTCTCCCTCTCACAGGTCACAACACTCAACTCAAATACAGAGTTGGTGTTCACCTCCCATGCTCCACGCATAACACAAGTGCTCCACGCACTCCACAAGCACTCCACGTGCTCCACAAGTACTCAAGGTACTTCAAGTAGATCTCCCATGAATCTGCAACAACCTGCAATTCAACAGACCATACTTATGGAAGGAACTTCCTTGCCTTCCTCTCTTGCTCTATCCGAGTACACACCTGTACTCCAAGTAGATCCTGCCTGATACTGCTCCCTGTTGTGTTGCTGTCTGTATGACCTTGCACACCTGCAAATCAAACAATGGTTCTGCTCACCTGTGAACCTCAACCTTGCACACACATACACCTGCAGATCAACGATCTTACTTACCATGTAGATCTCCTATATAGGCCATGCAACTGTGACCAAGATCCTACACTCCTGAAGAACCCAGCTGGCTCTCTAATCCAGCACCAACACACCTGGTACTGAGGCACTAGGAGGAACGCACCATTGCTCTACCTCACACACAGAAGGAGCTTATAATTATGCTCTCTTACTCCATAGCACACATTTCCAATACAACCATGAGTCTATTATATAGATCTCATCCAAACAATAATTAGACATCTAATTACAATAATTAGATCCGCAGCTCTCAGTCTAAAAATAGATCTCTTCATGCAAACACTTGGTTCGTTAGCTAACTGCCCGTAAATAGCTCACAGTCGAACCACACAGGCGACCGACGCCGGTCCCTGTCTGCCTGGAGGTGACCGACGTCGGCCGATATATGACCGACGTCGGTTGCTTCTCAATGCTATCCTGCCGACGTCGGCTGATCAGACCGACCCCAACTTCTCTGCAACTCAGCAACCTTCAGCAACCTCCTCTCCTATTTGCATCAGTGAAGCTTTTAGCTCCACAATCCTAACAATCTCCCACTTGGAGATAAACAGCTGCACTGTACCTGTACCTGTACTCTGTCTAATCTGTTTCCTGGTTTGTATCCCTCTTCAAGCTCCCACCTGAAGACAACACACCACACAACCTGTGATGTACCTCCTGTCATCCGAGTAACCTGCCACATCCGAACCTACAACACCTGTAGTGAAGTCCTGACCCTGCATAGCAACACCTGCTGCCGGTCCCTCTCAAAAATCTGAGAACCCACTTCCCCGAATTGGCTCCTAACTCTGACAGCTCCCACTGCATGGGAATACTCAGGTCTATACCAGACCTCATGTGATTTCGGACACTGTACCTGTCCAGCCCTTAGTGTGCTCCGGCTCTGCATCCCGAACCTCGCCAACACCTGATTCACATCAGCTCCCACTCGAGACAAAATCAACCTGTGATCTCCATGCCTCCCATGTCAAAGAATTCCGCTGCTCCAAACTCCTCATGACATGCCACTGAACTAATCTTACCCTTAGCTCAGCAAAACCCTGTATGTACTAACCTGCTATAGCAAAACATATCGTCCACATACAGTAACAGAATGATGTCATGACCATCATCCTCCTGGTAAGTCAAACCACAGTAGTTACCCTGACATCGACTGAAGCCATGCTTCGTCCTCCACCTGTCAAAACCTGTACCACTGTCCTGCAGCTTCCTCAAGACCATATGCCTGGTCTTCCGTCTCACGTATCCGTTCTCTCTATTCTTCTACTAAGGCATCCATTCGTCTCTGTGCTTTCATCCAGCTGGCAAACCTACCAAGACTCCCGTCTGGTTCTGCTCTAAGGAATCACATCCTCATTCATGCCAAGCTCACACCTGTTTCCTGGATCCTTCCTGCTATATAATCAGCAACAAGTATGAAGAAGAGGAACATGAATTTGAGGGCCTACTTACGCCTTCAGTCCTCCATATGGGTGTTTGAGACTCCTTGACAGCTTGCTGTCCACCCAAAATTCGTTACAGTGACCGACCTCGGTCACTCCACAGTCTGCATCCGACCGACGTCGGTTCTCATGCGTTTGTACCTGACTACCAACCTGCCAGCGCTGGTGTCCCTGCTGCCGACGTCGGTTTTCCTGACCGACATCGGTCTTAATTACTGCCGACGTCGGTCCCATGACTGACGCCGGTCTTACCCTGCCCGACATCGCCGGCTTCGGTCTGCACATGACCGACATCGGCACCTGTCTGTTCGACGCCGGTTCCTCCTGACCGACGCCGGTACCTGTGTTCGCCTGTGAGTGATGACTTTTTACCCGCGAGCTCCTTTGGATCAATCTCCATGTCCAAACTGCCCTGCTCAGATGTATCCAGCCTCATCCACTGAACTCTGTCCGCCATCTCCTCCAAGAACACCAAGGCTTTCCAGTTCTTAAGCCTGTCAAATATATCTGTCTTCCACTTAAGAACATGCATCTCCTTCCTGCTCGTGTGACCAAGCCTACGAAGCCACGTCTCCGCAATAGAAGAAGAATCAGTAATATAAACAAGTAGATAAAGTATACCTGTTTTCTTACCACCAGCTAATTCAAGTGCTATCGCTGTGAGAGTTCTTGTGCATCTCTCATCACCCAATCTTTCTGAAGAAATTAGCCATATCTCCAAACCTGGGACCTGCATGACCTTCATCAACCCCTGTGTGTTGGCCGCCTGCAATTTCAGCTTCACTTCCCCTTTGCCAATTCTTTGGCAAGGCTTACCAGCTCCTCTACCTGGGGCTGCATGGAAAGAGGCAACCGAATCTTTTATCCAAGATTCAACTTTATCCAAGAAACTTGCAAACACATCCTGTGCAACAACACCTGCTACATCTGTATCTTCAATTTCTTCATGCTGATCTGTTACCAACCAACAATCTTCTTTTACCTGCTCTTTCTTTCCATCGGACCGTGAGTAACCGTCTGTGCTTTTCAACTCCTCCATTCTTAGCTTACTTTGATCTGCCGTTGCTCTACTCCCACTCAATCAGAAACCCCTGAGAGTGCCCTGTAACCAAAACACAACCTGCTTCCTGCAACCTTAGCTCTGATACCACTTGTCAGGAATCTAGAACAACAAACATGCTCTGATCCCACTTGTCAGGATGCGAAACCGAAAACATACAATTGATTACCAAACTTCAAGCAACTTAATATGCGAAAATAAACCAGATTCACCAAGTAACTAGAATTCAGAATAACACAGCATATGAGAGACAATACACAACTTGTATTAACACTTTATACAGAAAAGAATACAATAAAGAAGATGCCACTTCTTCTCCACCACCTTACAGAGGTTTCCCACACCTCAAGTGAACAGTACTTCTTCTCCCCAAAGCTCTCCCTCTCACAGGTCACAACACTCAACTCAAATACAGAGTTGGTGTTCACCTCCCATGCTCCACGCATAACACAAGTGCTCCACGCACTCCACAAGCACTCCACGTGCTCCACAAGTACTCAAGGTACTTCAAGTAGATCTCCCATGAATCTGCAACAACCTGTAATTCAACAGACCATACTTATGGAAGGAACTTCCTTGCCTTCCTCTCTTGCTCTATCCGAGTACACACCTGTACTCCAAGTAGATCCTGCCTGATACTGCTCCCTGTTGTGTTGCTGTCTGTATGACCTTGCACACCTGCAAATCAAACAATGGTTCTGCTCACCTGTGAACCTCGACCTTGCACACACATACACCTGCAGATCAACGATCTTACTTACCATGTAGATCTCCTATATAGGCCATGCAACTGTGACCAAGATCCTACACTCCTGAAGAACCCAGCTGGCTCTCCAATCCAGCACCAACACACCTGGTACTGAGGCACTAGGAGGAACACACCATTGCTCTACCTCACACACAGAAGGAGCTTATAATTATGCTCTCTTACTCCCTAGCACACATTTCCAATACAACCATGAGTCTATTATATAGATCTCATCCAAACAATAATTAGACATCTAATTACAATAATTAGATCCGCAGCTCTCAGTCTAAAAATAGATCTCTTCATGCAAACACTTGGTTCATTAGCTAACTGCCCGTAAATAGCTCGCAGTCGAACCACACAGGCGACCGACGCCGGTCCCTGTCTGCCTGGAGGTGACCGACGTCGGCCGATATATGACCGACGTCGGTTGCTTCTCAATGCTATCCTGCCGACGTCGGCTGATCAGACCGACCCCAACTTCTCTGCAACTCAGCAACCTTCAGCAACCTCCTCTCCTGTTTGCATCAGTGAAGCTTTTAGCTCCACAATCCTAACAGAGGCTTGCAGGAAGTTCGAAATGGTCTATCAAGAAGGAATTGGGTTTACAAAGTGCCTTTACTTGAAAATTTTATGAGTTGTCAGCGCATAAGAACCTAAATTGGTCTTAGACGTTTGCAAAAGGTAAGAGATTTTTTTGGAGGGTACTTCGACTGCTCGTAGGGCAATTGCAAAAGTCTCGAAGGGTAAGTGTCTTTTCGAAGGGAACTTAGGCAAATAAAGAGGACTCTTTTCATTTTTTTGAAGGGTCAATTGCAGGAACGTCGAAGGGTATGTGCCCTTGTGGAGGGCACTTAAACAGCAAACAAGGCCAATTCAGAAAGCCCAAAGGGCAATTCGAAGGCCAAGGAGCCTTTGCGGAGGGCAAGCGATGAACAAGTAGACCTTTCCCAAAGCTTCGAAGGGTTTTTGAGCACAAATGGCCCTTGCAATGGGAAGCAAGCTGAAGAGGAAGACAAAAGGCAAAGGCTCGAAGGGCACTTGCTCTTCGAGAAAAGAGACAAGCCAAAAGGAGATTTCTTTCAGACAAATGTCTGAAAGAATTCCTTCAGACATTTATTCGAAGGAAAGAGAGGCTTAAAGACACTTTCCCTTCGAGAAAAATATTGATGCAAAGGAAGAATTCCTTCAAACAAATGTCCAAAGGAATTCCTTCGAACATTTGTCCAAAGAAAATAGATGCTCGCCCAAAAGTTGAAAGCTCGAAGGCCACAAAGAAGCGAAGGAAATCCTTCAGACATTTTGTTCGAAAGAATTCCTTCAGACAAATATCTGAAGGACTTGTCAAGGGAAAACACTGTCGTAAATAATGAGCAAGCGAGCAAGGACAAAGGCAAGGAAGATAAATAAAAGAGAGAAGACAGGTGAGAAGAAAACAAGAAGAAATAAGTCAAAAAGGAACCTGGGAGAAAAGAAAAGCCAAGCTCAAAGGAAAATTAGCTTGGGCAAAGACAAAACGAAAAAGATAAAACTTGAAACTGTTCCAGTTGCTGACAAAGACAAATGGCATAATTAAGGACCAATCAGAACAAGACAAGTAGCATGAACAACTCAGCAAAAGGAGTTAATACATTTGGGTGGAAAATATCTATCGAAAACCTATAAATAAATTAGTTTTTGAACTATAGAGGAGAGTAGCATGTGTTTTCACGCTTCACCATTAATGCACAACCAATTTCGCCTAGCATTGAAGAGAGTATGGTCCAATCACAACAACTTGGGGATGGCTTTGTCAGTTGCTAAAAGGAGTATCCCATGCTTTTGCAAGCCCAGGACAATGAGGGCGGTGACTTGGACATCTACAACATGGCTCTCCCATACGTAGTTTGAAGAATATGACAACAACATGGTCTCTTACTCAGAAGTGTTTGACTCCAACATGGGTCTCCTTTCCTTGTTCTGTCAGCATCTTGCTCTATATAATTGTAACTTCTCATTTTGAGAAAGGGGATCTCTCAGCGTGTATGACGAAGCCCTGAAGGAATTTACCTTGAATTAAAAAAATAATTTTTACTTCCATTTGAGCTTGCACTTTTGCATATGTCTATGGTTTTATCTTGTGTTAAGTCATTTTCTTTTCATGCTTTCATAAGTTTATTCCAACATATCTAGTGCATAGTGATTTTTTTCTCTTGTAGGTTATAGGAAGTGTTTGAAGAAGTATAGACAAGTGAATAGGCTACGCAACAGTGTGTCTCAGATCACCTTTTATGTTAGTTTTTTCCTCTTATCTCTCCACAGGACCCCCTGCTGAAATATTGTTGTAAGAAAGGTCTCATTTTGAGTTTAGACTAGCTTGTCTTGATTTAAAGTGTATGTCAAAGCCGAGTAGACCATTCATTTGGTGCATCACCACATAGTTTAAGTTCTGATTTCAATATTTTTCTCTCTCTTTTCATCCCCCCCAAGTAGTTAGTAGTAGGAATCTAGGGCCTCAAGGTGCATCAAGGGGAGCTAGTCCCTAATCTAGAAATTCATCCCTCACGTTTGTCACTCACAACAAGAGGGATGTCTCAATTGTGTCGCGTGGATGAAGAACATTAAACCTCCCTTCAAAGGGTGCAATCTACCGCGTCAACACATACATTCTTTTAAATAAACGAACATAATTTTTTTTTCCTTATTATTATAAAATATCATTGATCAATTTGCACTTAAATTTCACTAAATATACTTAGATGTGAACATTGCTCTAAATGATAATAATGATGAGAAGAAAAAAAAAAAAATCTCCGTCTTCCCTTGCACCGTTGGGGCAAGTGCTAGTATTTCAAGGGTTGAGGGTGAGGGCTAGAATTCTGTTGGGGTTATATCATTTTTTAAATTGGGAATTCGCTGTATGTATCTGCGGTATGTAAAAAATCATGGAAGCCCAGACGAGGGGGAAAGTGTTGGTGACCGAGGACAATGAGAGAAACACAGCCTGAGATTCCTCCATTTTTTCGCAAATCCAAGGATGAACCTGTCACAGTCGCTGAAGGGTCGCTGAAGATGAAGACCAAGTTGCGTTTTGAGGGTGAAAATGACAATTTAGAAAAGGAAGAGGAAGTTAAATATCTGCAAGAAACAAAATACCAGTTTAGTACCTCATGATCCTCCTCTTTATCTAAAGATGCATTGGACCTATGATACTAGAGATTGATGAAAACAAAAAATCGGATGTGATATTTGATGACGAGTTCAAAGCAGAGCTATCTCCCAATTTTAATACAGCTTGTACATTATACTATGAGCCTGTGCCGAAGACAACAGCAGATGAACCTCTAGTGCTTAATCGATATTTTTTACCATTCGGTTGCATAAGGAATGTGCCTAGAACAGCGGAGAACATGAAGCCACCTGAGCCTTCAGTGGTCAAGCCAGGTCATATCAAAGGTTATGATATTGCACCAGAGACCAAGTTTGAGGATGAAAAGAGAGCGGTGGAGGCGTTTAACACAAGCTTTCAGCTTTAAGTTGATAAGGCAAAGAGTCTCTATCTTGATTTTCTCCGCTCCCTTGGTCAGGTACATGCCTTTCCGTACAGATTGATGTAGACATATTACCCATAGGTCCTCTGATTCATTGGTTTTGTTAAATTTCCAGATTGAATAGTTCAAATTTTGTGCAGTTAAATATTGGCAATTGATTTGTAGGTTAGTTACTGACTCATATATCATGGGCATGATTTGAATAGGGCTTATCTGCCCAGTCTTGGTTGATATTTCAGATGCAGATTATTCATGCCGGAAACTTTGAAAATAGCATTAATCTCTTCAATCCTTTTATTGTAGCATGAATTAATTGCTTTTTAAGAAGGGAATCAACATCCCAAATAGCTACGTCGTGTTTTTTTTATGTGGCTACATGTAATGCTTGTATGCCAGAATATTTCCATTGTTGCATACACAATGTCTGACGATCTGGTCGAACATTGTTTATCCTAATTTAAATTTATGCACAGGCGCTCAAATTTCATCATCTTTTAGCCTGCCTGGTTATGTATGAAGATTTGGATGATCATTTTGGAGGATTCTCTTTACAAATCTACAATACTTCAGGGTTGAAGATTTGGATTGTTAATTTGGAGGATTCTCCTTACAAATCTACAATACTTCAGGGTTGATCCTTTTAGAAAAGGATTAATGCTTCCATCTTCAAATTGTGTTGAGGAGATAACTTTTTCATTTAAAAACACTAAATAGATTAACACTCAGCTCGACTTCAAGAATGAATTCTTTCACCAAGAGCTCTCAACCCTTTCGGAGCAGGCTTGTTTTTGTAATGCTATATTTCTCCTAAACCAAGATAAGGATATGCATTTAAGATCTTAATTAACTTTTACCATGCAATTCACCAAAGGAAAAAGACTTATATTAAGAGCTCCCTGCCATTGAGGTGAAAGTCCTCCAAACTGTCTTATGTCAAGGAACGAACAAGATCTTTTCTCTAATCATGAATCAGAATATTCTCTCTTGTCGGCTAGTTTTGATGTCTACACTTCTAAACCATGACAATGATATGCGCGCAAACTTGAAGCCCTTCTTCTCTACTGCTGTGCAATTTACCAGAGGAAAGGTTTTTGAAGTGAAAGTGAAACTCATCTTATGTGACAACAGGAGTGCCTTGAGTTGAGGTTTGGGGACTTCCAAAGAGAAAATATTTGAAAAAGAGCCCATGAACCAAAACCACTTGTGTAGATGGTAGACCTTTACACCACAGGAATTGTAGGGTAGCAATGGAGCTACATAACGCCAGGTTCCCTAGGAAACCTTGAAAGTTTCAAACAAGTGGATCCAACTTGAGCTGGCACAAAATCTCCATTGAGAGCATTATTACAACAAACCCTAGGTAGGCAAGTACTTGTGATTTGCATATGTTTTGGAAATGATTATATGATATATTAAATTATATTTTGTTTCTTTGTATTTGATATTGGACTGCCATATATAAGGTTGAAGCGTGGAAAAAAGTGCCCTTTCTGTTAGGAATATGATATGTGGGTATTTTTGCCATCATTTGTAGAATTTAATAGATTGAAATAATGTAGAATGAACTTTAGCCAGACAAATTAAAGTTTATGCATATTTTAGTCTGCTTGATATGAAGTCTGCTTTCCCCTTTATAATTCTATTCTAGTTAAATAGTTTTGTATGTTTGTGGTTTTCGCCCCTTCTTTAGTGTGCCCTGCTTTGATAAATTTGCGTCATAAAAATAACCTTAAGGAAGCACAAGCTGTGTTCACAGAATTGCAGTTGCGATAGCCCATCGTTTGTAATTTCTGTATACAGAATCAGTTATGCAAATGACATTTTGCATTCGATGCTCAAATTCTATCCTTTTTTCTCAACTGAAATTTGCCTCTAATGCTCAAACCCTACTCATTGTTCAGCAAAAGTTACATTTGCATTCAATGCTAAAATCCAAATGTGGACTGTGATGCCGTTTTCATCCTATATACCTGTATACTTCCGTCATGGGCCTGATGGTGAAGGTATGTGTACTCCATAGAGGAGTTCACATATTCGAAAACCAGAAGGGGGTGGGTTGTATGCAATGTTGAAAAATGTTAAAACAATTCCCTTGCCGGGCTTCCAAAACTAGGTCTCATACACAAAATTGATGTCTCGCTTGGCGGTAAGCTAAAAATATACCTTTACCTTTTACAAGCCTTTATGTTGGAGTCGTCGTGGAAGTAATGTAACTCAGGATTAACGACGAGATCATTTATTACAAAGAACAATCCCATCTTTGTGCGCTATAAGAAAGTTCTATTTATGATATAAAATTCAGGGGCCTATTGATATCCTTTTATTTTCATATTTTAGATTTGTAATGTAATGTCCCCTTTTCTAGATTAAAATAATTAATAATATTATTTAAGTTGGGCCCGGTCATTTTTAATCTGTGGGCAACTTAATAATAATATTATTAAAATAATTAGTATTTTTAAATATTTAAATTTAAATTAATAATATAACTAAGCTAGCCGAAAAGTAACTTGACGTTATTTCATAAATGATCCTTATGTTATTTTATTAATGATAAAGGTATAAAAGAAGATGGAGGGGCTCATTAGTGGGTATCTATGATTCATCTATCACTTGAATTTTGTGAGTTAAGCAATTTGCTTCTATTTTCAGCTATTGAGGACAAAAGCCCTCAATATCTTCCTGCTGACTTCACTCAGGGGCCACATTTGAGCGCAAATTTAGGTCATCAAAGCTAGGGCATCATTCTCCTAGGAGGCACAACATTCCAGGGCATCTTTCAAGATTGGCGTAGGCGTTTGAGAGTAGGTTTGAGGGCTTATTGTAGGTTGACGTCATCCATTGTGGCTGATGTCACCTACTAGTGGCTGACGTCACCTTTTGAGGTGGTTGTAGGTTGTACCTCCCTCCTTTGCATTCTTTATATTTTGGCTCTTGGAATCAGTTGATCTATGTTTGGACATCGGGATTAGTCAGCAGAATTCATCTTTTCAATTATTTTTGCATTTGTATGATCAGCTGTGATTTAATTAATTTCCATCTTGAAAATATATTATAAAAATCAGATTTGAAGTTGTAAGATTTCTACTCTTGAAATACATTGAGTTTCTTAATTTTCTGAGGGTTTCTATTTGGATTGTATTTTT
Source organism: Torreya grandis (assembly GCA_037957365.1). Taxonomy (NCBI): domain Eukaryota; kingdom Viridiplantae; phylum Streptophyta; class Pinopsida; order Cupressales; family Taxaceae; genus Torreya; species Torreya grandis. The sequence continues at coordinate 2,903,924 of JARHVA010001778.1, forward strand.
TCCATAATGTTTTATGGATCTTTTTTCAGAATTCTGTACTTTTATATTAGGGTGTCGGTAAAATTCTAGAATTTCATTAATCTACCCTAAAAGGGATATTTCAGTGGTATCAGAGTTGTGATCTGGCCAGACTGTGAATTAGGAGGACAATGCAAGAATCCATGTTAGAGTTGTTGCAAACTATGCAAGAACATCATAAGGATCTAAGGGCATTGGTAGAAATAAAGAAAACGGAAAAGTCAATATTTGAACTTCAAAACCCTACCGAGGAGCAAAAGGAATTTCGCATGCAAGACAAAGATAAGGAGATCCTATTTGAAAAGACATCACTAGCTGAAAACAAAGAGCTGAAGATGGAAATAGATGTGCCAATCCATGAGCCACCCAGTGATCTTCCAAAAGGTCATTGCCATGTATGATTGAGTTTGAGGATAGCCATGATGATAAGTGTGCAATTGAGGAGAATGTTGATCCTAACTCGGAAATCTTGAGTCACAAGGATGGAGGTGTTGAGGGTATCTCAACAAATTCTAATTCGGCAAAGGAAGGTGAACACTTTGATTACAGCCCAAGATATGACAAGGATGGTCATATTTCAAATTTGTTGCTTCATACTATGCCATTACAAGATTCTTGTCATCATGGAAAGCATTTTGAAAATGGTGATAGGGTCAAGGATACAATTTGTAGCATAGGGCATATAGATTCTTCGATTCAAGTTCAAAACTGTTTTTGCATGAGAGATCGAGGGGATCTTTGGAGAGGCAAGAAGTATATCCAGGTTGTATTTCGAGAGGAAAAGCAGGCTAGAAAGAAACTTGAGCAAGTTACAAACACATGTGAGTCACTAAGGACGAGTAAAGTATTCAAGCATGTTGAGGAATGTACATCTGATGGGTGCACAATAGATTTTGTAAATCAAAATTTTGCTGTATGTGAAGCCACACTATCAAACCAATGTTTTCATAGGCAAGGCATCACTATGGAAGAGGCTTCACTAGTAAAAACTGATAGAGTCTCAAAGTATTGTTGGAGAACTTCTGGTAATCCTCATTTTGGATCAGCTAAAATTGTAGCTACACCATGCACTGATACTTTGATAAAAGGTTTACAAATCACAAAGGCCAATTTGATCCATTGTTTATCATCTGCTAAGCTGCGTCAATGGTGTTTGTATCAGTGGTTCTATGGTGCCATTGACATTACATGGTTTTAAAGAAATGAGTTTGTAGAGTATATAATTCATGCTTTTTGTGGGCATGTTTCAAAGCTTACGTGCTGTGTTGCATAGGTACACCCCCTGCACCTCTTGTCCGAAGACGCCTCCCGCAAGGGAACGTCCGTGGCTGTGCCGAAAACTTTCAGCATGACCACGGACGCCTCCGGGATGCCTTCGGGAGTGCCCGGGACGTCTTCGGGCGTGCTCGAGGGATTCCGGCAGAAAAATGACGGAAAAACTTAAAAAAAAACTCAAAAAATCCTAAAAAAAACCCCTAAAAACTAAGCAACCCTAAACGCCGCTGATGGCTTATAAAAGCAACCCTTCCGTCTTCCTAAAACCACACCAAGCGACCATTGTTTGCATGGTTTGCTGAAGCCTGAAGACAGTGAAGAGACAACAATTATGTTTGGAGGAGAAGAGACAACGAATTTTCCAGGAGGAGAAGAGTGGAGTGAAGCTGAGACGGAGTGAAGAGTGAAGCACTGTCGCCGCCGTGGAGGAGTTTGCGAGCAGGTATGTTAAATTTTTAATTTAGTATTTACTATTTAGTATTTAGTTAAAACTTAAAAGTTTTAATATTTTATTTTAAGTTGTATTTAGTTTTAATATTTAAAATTTTAAAATATATAGTATAGTATTATAGTAATTAGTATATAGTATTAAAATATATAGTATAGTATTAACTATTGAGTAATATGCATATATATATATATATATATATATTTTTAAAAAAATAAAATAAAAAATATATATATAGACGTACCCACGGTGTATCCAAATCAAGGTTCTAGAAAAATGGTGTACCCACGTACCCGAATCATACCCGTACCCGTATCCAAACAATGTAGCTTACGTGTATTGAATGGGGTGTTATATGCAGTTCCCTTGGACAACCACACTGGTTGTCTACACGATTTCTCCAAGAAGAAACGGAGAAATTGGACCAATATAAGAAATTGGTTTGGAAAAGTCAGGGAATGGCCGTGCTGGCATTTGTAATGTTTTCCCAACAGATTTAGCTCTTTTCTTATCTGTAGTCCAATAAGTAATTGTGTGCCATCCAAAAACACAAGAAAGTCACAGTGGGATCATTTTGACAATTGATCTGAATAGATGTAGGATTCAATTTCACAGGGCTGAACTAGGGGTTGAATCTAAGTTGGACATTGATTGCATGCCTACAAATCCAATGGAGAGTATGCCTGCAACTCTTAAAAGAAAAATCAGAAGTTGGGATAGTATCTGCCAGAGTTATGGAGTGTATGTGTAAAATGATCTGTATGCTGTAGATTTGTGGGCTGGAATGGAAAATCCCGTTGGTAGTGGAAACTTCATTAATACAAAAGTGGCCTTCAACTGCTCTGCTAAATCTCCAATTCCCTGTTCTTATGCAGCCCAAAATATATACTTCAGTTTGAATTATATATTTTCGTTTGGAGAGGACAACAGAGAAGATGTTTGTGCTTCTTTTGATCATTATATTCGAGTTGAGGAGTTGGGACGTACTTCTGATTTTTTAATATATGGTCATGGCCAACAAAGAAAAGCAGTTATTGATGTTGTCTGATTAACTGCAATTGAGGATCAAGTGAACCAAGTTGGAGAGTGTCGCAGGGAATGTGCATTGATTTGAAAATAAGTCTCCAATCAATGAAAGAAAAGTAAAAAAGAAAAAGGCAACAATTTGTTGCCCAGGCCAAAGCTACTGGTAGAACTCCTGAAGATTAGGACAGGATGGGTAAAGAAACTGGGGCTTCTCTACTTAGACATTATACTGCCACTTTAACAACTTGTAATGCTGAAGACTGCCATGATTCTATCAGTTGTGCAGTAAAGCTTCTTAGTGATAACTCAGAAGTATTGGAGGAACATCAAAAGTCATGGACAACTATTTTGGTCAATGAGTTTCAGGTTACAAGCCACATGCAATACCGTCTCTTGAAGTTGCGTTCTTCCCATAATTGCATTAGTGTTAGAGATGACGACTAGTCAATTTTCAGCTTTGACGGAGCTGACATATCTGAATCTGATTCATTTTGCAAAGACTTTTCTTCTCTCAAAGAGGTTAGACTGCATCAGAATTACTGTTCCACACGCGTGTTGTTGAGGCTGCATCCTCTCTTATTCAGAACAATGTAAAATGCTGCCCCTCCAAGCATGTTTTCACGGATAATATATTTGAAGACAAGACAGAAAGGGTTTTACTTAGTGAAGAGTTCCAGATGGAGGAACATGCACCATTCTTCGAACTTCCCAAGGCCTAACAAAAGATTCATTTCAATGAAGTCAAGGAAAAGAGTATCACTTGTTCCAGCCCAAGCAACACCTATCACTCCTCCAAAGATTGAATCATTATAAGATGGATTTTCAGGACAACTATGGAAAGGCACTTGAAAAGAACAGTGGCCGTGATGCAATACTATTAAAAGCTTCTACTTCAGTGCAAGGAGGTAAGCATCTTGATTACTGACCAAGGTATGATGGTTGTATCCCATATTCATTGCTCCATATTATGCCATTACAAAAATTCTGTCAAGAGGATAAGCACCCTTATAATTTCAGCTCAAGTTGTGGTAACAACAACAACGAACTATTCTAGTTTTGCCATCATTCTGGGAAGGGTAAAGGTGTGAAGATATATCCTTTGACCCAAAATTGTTGGTGCCTAACAATGTGGGATCTTGGTGATAGATTGAGATTTGTAAGGGGTAGAATTTCTAATTTCAATAGCATTATTGCTGATAATTTTGTCAGCCCATACAAATGGATAAGAGAGAAATTAGAATTGGCCTTAGTTAAGCATAAGGAAGATATTGTGAATAAAAACAGGATTCAGTGGTTGGAACACATGGATCAAACACAGGGAATCCAAGCAAGCAGCAATGGAACTATTCAAAATTCAGATAGGGAAAAGACATTATCTTCTTACATTGGTAATAATTGCATTGATAGTTTACTCTTCAACATTGGCATGACATACTCCATATGTAATCAGTTGTATTAGTTGGAAATATTGGTTGTTGCTATTAGGAGGAACACAATATTCATTTTAAAAACAGGGGCTGGAAAAACTTTGAATGTTGTACTCCTTATGAAGCAAATTGCTCATAAGTTGAGGGCTCAAGGTGACAAAGGTATAATAATATTTCTTGCATCAACCATTCAACTGGTTTCTCTTAGAGAAAAGAATATTCAAAGTATTTTTTCATATCAATTCAATGATGAAGAAAACTTCATGAAGAAAACTTCATGAAGAAAGCCACCGAACATTACCTGATGCAATCAAAGATACTGTATCAAAAGCTGATGGTAGTTAATGAACAAATCTCGGAGTATCGTGCTATAAATCCTAAAAACAAAAACTGATCGAGGCTTTGAAAAAGGTCTTATATTCTGAGAAAAACTTTTCAAGTGCTGTTACAGTTTCAATGGTACAAGCTTTAAATGGTGTTGATTGGAAATTTATGGTTTTAACATGAAAAATATTAAGGTAAAGTTAGTTTATGTGATGCTTGGTGTAAAGGGGAGCAAGAATAAATTTATTGAAGTGGTGAATGTCAATGAAGCTTTGGGGATGGCATGGAGCAAACTAAAAGAAGAAAGGATAGCTTGTATTGTTGTAAGTAAATTTGCAACAGGCATTTGCGCTCATAACAGAACAATAAAGACCTTATGCTCTACAAAACTGCTGAGACAAAATACTAGAGATAAATTCCAAGTGTAGTCAGGTGAATTTGGCAGCCAATCTAAGTTCAAGCATGACGATTTTCAGTTCAGTTTCAGATTCTGAGGCAACCGGAAAATGCAAACAACCCGATGTAGGTAATGAGAGTGTAGAATCAGAAAGAGCTATTATGGGTAATATGCAACAAAAATTGAATATTTCAAAAGAGCAAGAGGAATAATTTCATGTGAGTTTTCAGTCAAACAACTTGGCGAGGCAACATTTATTCAAAACATGGGATTGCAAGTTCCCAAGGATGAAGTGGGATTCAAATATTATAGAGATGGCCATTTGGAAAGAGCTTGAGTAGTCGAGTTTGCATTTGCTTGAGGGCAAACAAATTTTGGGAAAGGCTAATTGCAATGTCCTCTTTTCTAGATTAAAATAATTAATAATATTGTTTAAGTTGGGCCCAGTCATTTCTAATTTTTGGGCAACTTAATAATAATATTGTTATTAAAATAAAAAGTATTTTTAAATACTAAAAGTAAAATTAATAATTTAACTAAGTTGACCGAAAAGCAACTTAATGTTATTTCATAAACGGTCCTTTTATTTATTTTATTAATGATAAAGGTATAAAAGAATATGGAGGGGCTCATTAGTGGGTATCTATGATTCATCTATCACTTGATTTTTGTGAGTTAAACAATTTGCGTCTACTTTCAGCGATTGATGACGAAAACCCTCTTTGACAATCAGATCTTGGGGACGAAAACCCTTAATATCTTCTTGGTGACTTCGCTCAAGAGTCACATTTGAGAGGAAGTTTAGATCATCAAAGCTAGGGCATCATTCATTGAGGTCGCACAACATTCCAAGGCATCCTCCAAGATTGGCATAGAGGTTTGAGAGCAGGTTTAGCAGGTTTGAGGGCTTATTGCAGGCTGACATCACCCACTAGAGGCTGATGTCACTTTTTGAGGTGGTTATACCTCCCTTCTTTGCATTCTATATGATCTGGCACTTGGAATCAGTTGATCTATGTTTGGATAATTGGGATTGGTCAGCGGAATTCATCTTTTCAATTATTTTTGCATTTGTATGATCAGCTGTGATTTAATTAATTTCTGAGAATATATTATAAAAATCAGATTTGAAGTTGTAAGGTTTCTACTCTTGAAATACATTTAGTTTCTTAATTTTCTAAGGGTTTCTATGTGGATATATGTTTTCTATAATGTTTTATGGATCATTTTTTTAGAATTATGTACTTTCATATTAGGGTTTCAATAAAATTCCATAATTTCATTAATCTGCCCTAAAAGGGATATTTCATGTAATGCCAACATCATCTCTATTTTGATCCATGTTGGAACAATTTGGAATAGTTTTGTCAATTTGCACATCTTGCCATTCAACTAGTGCTGCTAGTGGCAAAGAGGTCATACAATACTCCTTAAAGAATGGACCGCTCCATAAATGATCTGCATTGAGAGTTGAACCAACCATATATGGCTACGTTGTCTTAATATCTATATTCAACAACAATATAAACTTCTTATATATAACCAATCATCTAATATATAGTTTAGGAGAATAAACAATTGACCTATATGTTATACATCGTGTAATTTAATCCACAAGATACCCCATTAACCAAATATGACTAATCAAGTCATATATTTGCCACAAACTGGCCACTCCATAACCTCGTATAATTGATAATATCAATGGCCTAGGTATACAACACTCCACCCTCGTTTGCATGATTTGCTATAGAAGCTTAGGAAGAAACCAAGTAGTAGGATTTCCTCAAATTATGTACACTTCGTGCTATGCTTGATCATCTATCCAAATCTGATCTTGATAGGTGATGATCCTTAATTGTGCTCTACTTCATAGACGTTTTTATCTTTTACACATGTTCATATTTGATCCTCTTCTCACTTTGTGTTGTACATGATTCCAAATTTTCCCATAGTTTGTTTTCTTGATGCTTCATGCCTTGGCTTTATGATTGTTGTCTTATGGTGATGTGGATGTCACTATGCTGCAACCTTTTATAGACTTAGCCCAATGTTCCATCACCGTGGATTCTTTAACCTTTTCTTATGTCACTTCTTTTGGCTCTTGAGTAGGTGAAGGGTTTGAATTTCTTTCATGAGTACCAAGCATTTCTCATGGTTTTCATATTCTACCTTGTGCTATTGTTTCGATTCTTTCTTTTATTCTTTAGATTCTTCTTTGCCTTCTTCTTCAAAATTCTCCTTGTGCAATTCCTTGATATGCTTTGCAATACTTTGCAATGTTACCTTGTTTTCCATGTAACAACGTTTCATGAACTGATTCTATTGTGATCTTCAAATCTTCAAAAACTCCGAGTTTTCTCACTACACATATGTGTCGTCAACTTGATATTCTTCAACCAAACCTACAACTGCTTAATCAAGTCAACATTGATGAAATTTTACTTAGTATTGACCAAAAAAAAGGTGGCATTTAATAGAATTAATAGGGTCATTAAGGGGTTCAATGTATTAGGGTGTAATGTGAGAACGCGTTGATTTTAATGTATTTTGATGTTGATGAAGTCGTACTTGGTGCTAATTGAATCATTAGGGTCATTAAGGGGGCTGATGCAATAGGGTGTAATGTGACTGCACATGGATTTTAATGCATCATGAAGTACAATGTATTGTGCATGATGTCAAGTTATCAAAATAATTATCAAGGTAAGATGAGAATTGCATTAAAAAAACAATAAAAAACCTATTGTTCATTATGAAACAAGGTAGTGAATTTGTGGACAAAGTTTTATATGGTCCGTTGAGCTCAAAACATTTAGAAATTCCAGATATTGTCTGCCTTCTTCAAGGGTTAAAAAAGATGTAGAATCAATGGGAGGACAAGCAAGTCAAATTAAAAATTGTATTCTTACAATTTCCACATGATTAATCATTTCATATTATAAATGTAGATTCATATTGATTGATAGAACTAACAGATAGAAAGAGCAATTTCTACAATAAAACTTTGATGCATTTCCCCAAAATACCTTCTGTTATAAGTCTGATATAGGAGTCATCATGAAGGAAGAAATTCATGAGATTGTTGTGCAAAATAATGTAATAAAGATGGAACTGCCTTAAATATTCTATTAAAATAGTTGTATATTGAATGGAAGCGGAGAACAAACCTCATCAAGCATGTTTAAATCCTAAATGCTTGTGAGGTACAAGGAATATGAGTGTTATACAGTAAAACCAGAATGATACCCAGTTCCTTTTGATATATGGTACATATTTCATATGGTATATAAAACATCTTTTTTTTGGAAAAAATAAGAGAAAAATAAACTGTCCACTTGCATATCTTTACATTAGTAAGGAAAACTTGATGTTGGTCGATTATTGTTGGTCTTTGTTCAGGCTATTTGGTTGCTAGAAGGCAAAAAGGCTGTATTCAATGTTGCTTGCTCCTCTTCAAGGGTCAGTACTTGAATATAGTTACTACCTCTCACGTTCGCTATTGCAGGAGAAGGCCTCATAATGCATGCCTGGGCAAAAGCTATCATCTGCATGGAGAAAACGATCAGGTTCTTACAAATAATCCTGGGAGGAAGTGCTTGAATTGTAGTTCAAAGGTATGTTTTGTTTTGAACATAGTAGTTTGGGGTAACTATTAGATGGAAAACTCGAATGAAATTAAAAGAGCATAGAAAGAGAGAGAGAGAGAGAAACTATATTAAATGGGGGAAAATTTCTACCACTGCAAATGCTGCACATATGAGACTGAATCCTTGACACTCAAATGGTGCTTTCTCTGACAAGAATAATGCTGAAAAATTACACGTAAAGAACATTAGATACCATAATGAGAAGTAGATTAGAGGTTATTTTCCTCTATAAGCCCAAGTAGACAGATTAAATTTCATATTTTCACTGCACAATGCAAACTAAGGTTAGGCTGACAAATCTTTTCTTGGCACTAAACTAAAAGCAATCAGCTTAAAATAAAGTGTTCTTGGAACAAGCAGAGTTTCCTGGGTGTGAAAAGAAGTTCTTGGACATTGTAGCCATCTTTAAAAATAGCGAAGAGACTATTTCAAAACAAACTAGCTAAAAATTTATATTAAAAAATTTGAAAAAAAATGAAGAAAGCAATTTTATAATTGAATTGAAGTTTATCAAGCAGGAAAAACCTATATCTTCTTGCTCTGTGCATCGTTAATTAATTATGTTCAATTCTATTCTGGTGGCACTGGACATGGTTTTGGGTTGGTTGTTTCAAGGATGGATTTTAAGGTATAGTACTCAGAGAGCAATTTTTCCTTGAGTGGTAAGTTATTTCATGGCGTAATGGTGTAGTCATGATCCAGGACGGGGATTCTCACCTTGAAATACCCCAGTAGAGCACGGAATTGTAAACAATTGGGATTATATGGATTTTGTTACTTCTGATTATCCACCTCCTATTTCTAAATATATCTCCAAGCTCATATTGTGTTATACTCATCTGATAATCTAGGACCATATATAAGGAAGAGCATTCGTAAAAAAAAATGTTTTTTCTTTTTTTTAAATTTCATTTTTTGCTACTTTGCTTTTGGAATAATGTCAGACATCCAGAAATATTTTGATGGAAAGAAATTTGATTGCAAAAGAACATGCAATCCTGAACTTTCCAGTATACAACACTCCTCATAATAAATACAAAGTCAACCAAAGCCATCCATTCACCAGCAACTAAATTCTATGTTTGTAATTCTAATGACAGAGGGCGTGGATCATAGAACAGTCTTGTTGGGTGGGAGCATTGCAACACAGTCCAATGGAACAAGTATGATGTAAGTGAATCATTTTTTTGAGTGGATCAAGAACCTGATGACAATTAATAGTGCCTGTGCCTTTTTCAAAGGAAATCTTGTATTGAGAAAGACATATTCAAGCCATGGTCGGTTTCAATATGGGAAATTTGGTTTGCAAACATAGTTTATTGAAAGAAAGACTTCTCTTTGGTTGTGTAAAGTAAATATACAACCATATGGCATATACCAATGATACTTCACATAGGTTACATATACTCTCATTGCGGTTACCAGAGTCTACTCAAAACACCTTATTATCCTACAAGACAATCTTTACATCCATTCATGAACAAATACTTAAATAACCTGACCAGGATTTTGTAGGCTATAGTAAATAGTACGTACCATGATAGAGTCCACCTCAAAAATACTTTGAAGATATTATTTGCAACCTAAAAATTGAAATAATCGCCTAATAGATAGTTTCTAATAACTTATTATTGTAGTGGAAAGAACTTTGATTGCAAATAAACATGCAATCCTGAACTTTCCAGTAGACAACATTCCTTATAATAAATACAAAGTCAACCAATGCCATCCATTCACCAGCAACTAAATTCTATGAATTTGTAAATCTAATAACAGAGGGCCTGGATCATGGAACAGTCTTGTTGGGTGGGAACATTGTAACACAGTCCAATGGAACAAGTATGCTGTGAGTGAATCACATTTGTCAGTGGATCAAGAACTTGATGACAATTAATAGTGCCTGTGTCTTTTTTGAAGGAAATCTTGTATTGAGAAAGATATATTGAAGCCACATTCGGTTTCAATATGGGAAATTTGGTTTGCAAACATAGTTTTTTGAAAGAAAGACTTTTCTGTGGTTGTGTAAAGTAAATATACAACCATCCACCAAAGATACTTCGCATAGCTTACATATACCCTCAATGCAAATACCAGAGTCTACTCAAAACACCTTATTACCCTATAAGACAATCTTTACATCCATTCATGAACAACACTTAAATAACTTGAGCAGGATTTTGTAGGCTGTAGTATATAGTATGTACCATGATAGAGTCCACCTCAAAAATGCTTTGAAGATATTATTTGCAACCTAAAAATTGAAATAATCGCCCAATAGATAGTTTCTAATAACTTAGTATTGTAGTGGAGGACCACAAAAGAAGACTACCTTTTTTTAAAAAAAAGCAGTACTTTTATAATATACAATGATCTAGTTTAACTACCTTTCAAGAAGATCAAAATACAAGGGAAAAAAGGGCAAAAGAGTCACCTGTCAAAGGACTTAATGCAAGTGGAGAAATAATTGTTGCGAAAGAACGTATTCCGGAAATGCAACCTTGCACTTTCCCCTATAAGACCATATATTAACAGATGGAATTAAGCATTTTGTTTAATTTGTACTGAAAATTCTTATTCATTTTCAAATCAACCAAATTAAAGTGAAAACATGTGAATAAGTACCATGTATTATCATTTGATCAAATTGTAAATGCAAGTTGTTCTATCGCAGTTGTGCAAGTTACAACTTCATAGACTTGTGCTTGCTATAAAGTCATCTCTTGCACACTTTTATCCATTAAATTTAGAATCAGTTAAATGGATCCCCCAATACACATGAACCTATTGTGTTATCTATTGTGACGATTACAATATAGGAATACATCCAGAGGTGATATAAGGAGGATGGAACCAAACAACAGATTTGAAAGCAGAAGTTTTCATTCATTAATTTTCTTCTTTCAGGTGAAGTATGCTCATCAAATTGGATATGTTTTAAGCCAAGCTTAAAAAGGTAAATTGGAAATTTCTTTATCAAGTTCTGCTCAAATTGGTTATAATATTGGTTGTGCAGACTAATTGCTGTATTTACTTGATGATAGTTAACAATACATCCTTTTGAGTCAAAAAAGAGTTTTCGTTAAAAGAATCCGCTCTTCCCATCATAGGTCTATTATTATGGTATAGGCTTTTGCTAGGGCTTATAGCTGCCAAAGACACAGGGCAGCTTAGTTGTAGAGCTCCAAACTCACCATGCGATGCTCATTCTGGTGTTCAACACAAATGTTCACATAAAGGTACGCATGTGAAAGAAGATTCCAGATCTATACTGTCTTGCATCAAGGCAAGAAGGTAACAAGGATAAGTCACAAATTTGTAATCTTCCTCACTCTCTTGGCAGCAATCAATTAGCCTGTTGAAAAGCATGGACCGACTTGGACTAGAACCTCCCATCAGCATGATGGGCCACTGAGCTACCGGCCCTTCACAAGTCTTTTTTTTTTTGGAGTATGGATTGACCTTACTAGTCATTGTACAATTCAAAGCTTGGTGCATGAATGTTCTTAAGGACCATTTCATGCCTAAAATCGTTTTTTGAACTAATAAATGGTCATTTATGGGCCATATTCAACTAGTGAAATATGTCTTGCAAAATTCACTAACATTGTGTGCTCCATTGATGCTTATGCCTCATCCTATACCATAGTTTTTAGAGAAAATCAATAAGAAGTTAAACCAAGGTTATGATTTTCAATACCATCGGGGATGCTTTGTCTAGGTTTTAGTTTCGTATAAAGGAAAACCTGTGGAGATCACAACATATACTAGTGAGTTCAATTTACTGGCTCCATTTCTTATCTTTGCAAGGCATATGCCTTTTTGTTTTGAAGCGTCAACTGTGAAATACATTTCTAAGATATCCCTGCAAAGTTGCACCTCTTTAAAATAGTAATTGAACCCGTAGTTCTTTATAGGTCAGAGCTTTGGGTCCCAACTTAGTATTTGTGGAATGGAAATGTATTGAGAGGGTCCAGAATATTATGCTTCAACATATGATTCCGTTGCCAGCGGATGGTTCCATGATACATTGTCCAGACTGAGTTTTCTGCCTAGCATCTTCACCTCAGGATTATCTCCAGGTTTCACTCTATTTTCACGAACTAAGGAATTTGGGTGATTCAGCCTCAAGTTGTGAGAGATACCCATATTTAGGACTTTGTTCATAAGAGAGGGTTGCCTTCTTGCATCTCACTAGATGTGGACAATGTTGGTATTCCGAGACTAGTTTGTTCCTTTGGTCTATGAATATCTCACTTGATCAACTTCCTCCAGTCAGATACTCCTTGGGTGCCATTCCTCTCCTCCTCAACCTGAAAGATGTGATCAATAAAGCTTATAAGGAAGACCTATAGTATATTTAAATTACTTGGACCTTTCCCCTATAGACCCTTAGCCTAGATATGCTTCCTACATCAAGCATCTCTTACAGATTTCTTAGAGGGTTTGTTGCCATCTGCTACGTCCTAAACATTTCCTTTTGATCTAGTAGAAAAACATCTTTAAAGGCTCTTTGACTTGTCTACTACAGCTCAATTGCACTTAACTAGTCTTTATACAACATCCACAGCAACCTATGATTGAAGAAATTTTGCAAGACACACAGGTCACTATTGTTTCCTCATAGGATATTTGTAATCACATACAAATATCTTATAGTTATTTATTGAAATAACTTTAATTTCTTTTGATAAAATTTCTTTTCAAGTCATTTAGAATATTTCTTTTATCATATTTTATCATTTGAATTTTATATTTATCAAATTTTAGATCTCGCTAACTATTAAGTCTTTAGAGATTTTGAACCTCTTTGTTGTAACTTGTAAGTATTGATCAACTTGGCACAATTTTCTGTCCATGATGCCCAAGCAATGTTTTCTCTTTGTGATCTAGACAAAGCTACGAGATGAATTGAAATATACTTTCCTGGAAGTATAAAATATATATGCTAAACTTTCAGTTTGATAGATGCTTAATTTCAACAAATTGCACACAGAGTAATGCATAAACAGAAAACGACTTCATAAAATGGGACGTATGGACTCAAGAGTCTTTCTCTGAAATTTTATTATAATTTGATCGTCATGTGGTTTGCTGAGAAAACTACATTCAGATATGTAGAGTTCAACAAAGTATCATAAACAACAAAGAACCTGGAATATGCGCTGATATGAAATATAGGACTGCAGATGGTACGCCCAGAACTGCTGTTAGCAGCCATGTTTTGAAGTGCACGCACAGAAATCAGCTCCCCAGCCCACGTGGTATTCAGCTGGTATCATGTCCAGGAGGAAACAGGCCCAGATTGCAGCGATTCATCTCAGGTTCAACATGCCTTTCTAAAATAAGAGCAGATTGGCTCCACTCGTCACTATCACCTTCAGCCAGCTTCACACTTTGGATTTGCACAGAAATCTTCAGACGTCTCAGCTAGAATCAACCATTGAAATGGGGTTTTCATCCCATTCAACTGAGGGTCAGGGTTTTCATCCTGATGAAACCTCTCTTCTTAGTTCGCTAGAAAATAAGGAAAATCAAAGTCGTTTCTGAATGCCGTTCTCCTTCAGATCAAGCCTTTTAATAATTCAGAAGTTGCCAATTCCATCTTCTAAAAAGCAGTTGATATCCTTGAAGAGAGATTGTTTCTAATTTGAAAAATCAGACGTCTTTTCCTTCACATGATCTATCTTATTTGACTTAAGCAAATATTGGATTTATTAATTACCAAGTTGAAGTGCCTAGTGGCCCCGCCATTATTCAATAATGAATAATTAAATAAATTTAATAGACTATAGCTTTTTTTAGCCTTTATTTAATTATCCCCTTTATTCCCTTATAATTTGATCTATTTCTAATCTCGGGAATAAAAAATTAGAAAAGTTCTTCACAAGTGAGCATTAGATGAAGAGGGACATTACATGAATGGTTAATATTGATACACTGATTTGAGCATTATATCCCTCCAAAAAAATATTCAGGTTTTATGCCCTTTACTCCAAACCAAGACTGTCATTCTTGCGATTTTATTGCCTAGTGACAAATTACTATCATATATAATTAGCAATTCGAATACGAAAAATACCTATAAAAGTGGAATACAGTCATATGCAAGAGCTAAAGCTTAGTTAAATGGTGATCAAATTGAAATATCAATCTTGATATTTCTTAAACCACTAAATTCTGATGATAAAGTCTCTCTCTTACAGCGAAACTATAGAGACTTGTAGTTCTGATGTTTAAAAATATAGAGCTCCCAAAAAGTTGTTGAAGGTCGATACAAAATAAAATTGAGCCAATGTTCTAATAAATTGCATATTTCATTTGACATTATTCTACAAATCAGGAAACAATGGACCATTTAAAATGAAATGCTGAAATGAAACAGATTTTTCAAAGTTTTACAAAGCACCATACAAAATCAAATTGTGCCAATGTTATGGTATGTTCCGTATTTCATAAGACTGTTTTTTGAGTCAAGGAACAATGTAGCATCAACATGCAACTAGAACAACTCTTCCTTTGGTTACATTGATCCTACAGGCAACACTCGTTTGTCAACTCAATTTTATCAGGCATTATCTGACTATGACGTACCTGTTCCTCAACTCCAGCTTCTTTGGAGACAATACTTCCAATCTAAAAAATGACAAAAACAAAACCAATCACTTAATAGATTTGCATCAAAACCAACATAGAAGCAAGTAACAAAAGTTGCCACAAATTAATTTTCAAACTTACACATGGAAAGACAAAAACATAAAGAACTCCTGCCAAGGCCGCAACATAAGGAACCTATGCCAACACAAATCAAGATGCAAAATTTAGTAAAAAGAGATGAATATAACAGTGAAGAAATTTAAAACTAGTCTAGACTCTACACATCAGAAAAATATGCAATTTTCACATGCCATCTCTTATGATACACACACGCAGGCAATGTCAGAAGTATCACTAAAAAAGGAGCAATAGAATAAATGGA
The DNA here is from genome assembly GCA_037957365.1 of Torreya grandis. Lineage (NCBI taxonomy): Eukaryota > Viridiplantae > Streptophyta > Pinopsida > Cupressales > Taxaceae > Torreya > Torreya grandis. Next base: position 2,919,465 of record JARHVA010001778.1, read on the forward strand.
TTATAAGTGAATAGCGAACTTGCAATTTCTACTCGTTTATAGGGTACATTTTCCTCTTTAAAATGGAGAATTAGTATTAAACATTGGAATTAGCATGCATATATTTCCTTGAGAAATATGCATGCATGTTCTTTGTAATTCACATTTGGCATCCGGATTCTTCCTTGACAGATATTCACCATGCATGGTGCATATGGGAGCTATCAATCATTCCAACTTAAGCTGTTATATTTTAGATTTTAAGTTTGGGACTCTTCAAATGGAAGGTTTTTTTTAATTCTCATTTTTTCACACATGCTGCCTAATTCCATAGTTTGAATTTTTGCCTCCAACTTTCCTTAAACCTGTCAAAATTGGATTGTATATAGCTCTTCTTATTTGACATATTCCATTTCAAAATGAATTTATAAGAAACAACTTATTCAGAGCATAACCTATACATGTGGTGGAAAGGAAAGTATAAGTTACATGAAGATGCAACAAGAACAAGAAGAATTGGAAGCTTTGGAGTAAGTTTGACAAAATAAAAAGCAGTTGTTAAAGACCTCCTTCCCTATACACAATGGAAACAACAAATATAAATGTTTTAGCTTGGAAGGATTTAAGGCTCTCTCGCGATAACTATGTAGAGGGGCTATTTGGTCTCCAAATAGGCCCTAATAGGAATAGCATGGGTCATGAATCCTTAGATGAATGCCCCATGGCGTATATTGCTGTTACGCTCACTATTTGGGACTCAAAAAAAATTTTCACCTTGGACTCTTTTAAGTAGGTGACTAATTAGAAAGAAACAACTATTGTGTACATAAAATCAATGGAAACTATTCACATTGTATACATTGAATACATACAAGGAAATAACCCATAATTAAAAAAATGTGATACAAATGATGGATCAGGGATGTAGGTTGTCACTCTTCAATGCAAGTCCCTATAGCCCCCAAGTTGATCACCTCTCTCTTTTAGCGCATCATGGAGGTTGGTGGCATTAAACACCCTTTGGCTACTACTGCTTCACACACCAAGGAGGGTAGGTTAGTGAGGCAGTGCTCATCTCTACCCAACACTATTACTAAGGTGCCCCAACACACTAGCTCTCGACGGCAGGGATTTGTCCTTGCTCAGCGTCATAGATCTACTCCTTGGCATTGTGGATCTGCTCCTTTGTGACCGCTTTGCGGGCTACAAGGACAAGCACACATTACAATTTTATTCGCTACCTCATAAATTTCTTCGGCCTTGGATGTTAGGAGGGATTCGAGGGGGGTGCTTTGCTTCCTCCTAGGATTACTTACCTTGGCCCTCTCAATGCTAGACACTCCCCAATGAACATTGTTAGATCCTGCATTGGCCCTTTCACTTTGATAGAGGATGACACCGATGATTCCTCTGGTCTCTAGCACAATCAAAGATGTTTGATGAGACTATCATCTAGTCTTCTTGGCTTTCATCAACTTATGCTCTTTGGGGGTTCTTACTTCCTCCACATGGCTATTTGTATTGGTACCCATAACCGCATGGGTTGGGAGCTTTATGCGTTGGGTTCCCCTTGTTTATTTTCATTGCTTTGTTCTTTTTAGTTAGTCATTGATCCCAGGGTCCTTTTACCCTAGCACTTCCTATTGTAATTGGATGTATTCTAGATTCCCATTGACCTACTTTTGGTCATTTGTGGACATTAATTTATTTTCTTTCTTCTTTCTTTCTTTCATTATACTTGTCAACAATGTACAATATCTTTGATGATCATAGCCCTGTTGAATCTGTGGAGAGAGCTCTCTAAATCATCAATACAAATTTTCATGTAGACTTGGGTCACAGTGGATGTGTTAGTTAAGAACAACCACTAATACACAAAACAAGAAGATTAAATACAACTCAAAATTTAAATAAATGAATATGTACTTTACTTAATCATCCCCAGATGATCATAAATGTATTATGTATCATGTCCCATTTACAAGTTTAACAAAATGTTAAAATATCTGCCTACGCCTATTTCCTAGACCCCCCTCTTAGACTAGACAGTGTCGTTGCCAACATTACTGAAGTACTTGGATGAGGGAAGTATCAGTCAGCTTGGAAGATGTAGGATATGCAAGAAATATAGGATCAGTCATTAATACCAAAGTCATATGCACAAAGGATGAAAATGGTTTCCCATAAGAAATTGGTACTTGGGTACCCTGCAACAGTGAGAGAATGAAGTGTTGCTAACAAAATTAAACCAAGTTCCTTATACAACTATTAATCATTTATAGTCTCTTTGGATTCTTTATATTGCTTCAACTATCCTATGAGTGATCTCTTTATACCACTGGAAATAATCCCTGAGTGCATCTCTCTCTTTCTCCATGGCTTCAAATTTTGCTAGATGGTGACATCATTCAGGAACCTTGGAAGATTGGTTTGGAAAATTCTCTTATAATTGCATGGCTCTCGACTTTCATTCAGCAACAATCTGTTTATAAGCTGATTTTTGTTTGCCAACTTATTGGTGAATTTGACAACTTGTTTTGCTGCTTCATTAAATTTCACCTATAATTCAATAACATATCCCTGTCTAATAGTAATCTTCAAAGTTCTTGATTATAACAATGATATCTCATCCATCTTGATGACATTTATCGGTCATCGCTTTCTGCATCTTTAATTTATAACGCAGATTATAAATATCATGGCAACTTTATCAACTGATTGTTTGTTTAGCTTAGTTGATATATATTTGTGTTGACTTTCTCTCATTATATAGGAGAGCTGGTCAATGGCTGTAGGAACAACCTAATTATGCACTTTGTTGGTTGGAGACATTCCCATCAGTAACTTAAGAATGGTTGTTTTGTTTCGGTAGCTAGGCTCATAAAAAGTACAAGGATGATGCAGCCACCATCCTCGGCAAACTTAAACCAAGATTTAATGTCCTTGGTTGACTCTGGACTGCATGTTCTTGCCACCATGCAAAATATGCAGATTCAAGCTGCTCTATTAGTTGGTTGTATATTGCTCTCAATCTTCATGGACTTATTACAATTGCCATCCCCTTCTTGAAAATGTAAGCCACTATCTCTTTTTTTTTTAAGGACTATGGATTATATGTTGACTATGTGCTTTAGGTGGTTGTTGCATTCTGTGTACCAGTCTCTGTGAATGCTAGAGTCAAAGAATCGAGCTTAGAATATGATTATATATGCTACTCACTAGAAACTATCAACTGCTCACATTTTTCACTCATTTCCTTTGAAGGAGTTGATCAATAGAGTTGTTAGAGAGGACATACAGTGGCAATACATTTAGATTGCCAAAATTTCTCCTTCCTCACCTCTCAAACACAAGTTGGCCTTCCATGTTGAGCATTTATTATAGATCATGGATGGCTTGAGAATCCTACTTGGCTAGTTGTGTGTGTGCTTCCACTAGTTACAAATCCAAACAGATTATGGCATTCCACAGTGGAAGAATCTTTTGTTTGTGTTTCCTTTTGGCCATGGAGCCTGAGAAGGATTTTATCCTAACGTGTCTTGTCTAATATGAGATGTAGAGGAGGTATTACTGTTTGTATGGAAACTCAGGGTATTCCACATCCATCTTTATCGGCTACTCTAATCAAAATTGTTTGGCCCTTATCCTTCTATAGATTGTTGATTTCAGGCATAGGTCCTACAGAGGACCCCTAGAGCTACAAAGGTGATTATATCCTCACAATTTGTCACAACGGTTAGGAGCACGAAGAGCCCTTTAGATGTTGTTGATTCACAATAGAGCAGGGGAAATCAGTGAGATAATGCTCAACCTTTCATACCACTACAAAGGTGCCCTAGTCCATTCATTCTCATTCTAAGCATCGAGGACCTTCAGGTAACCTAGCCCACAATCAGGGACACGGGGGCATGCAGTCATTATCAATTTTTTATGTCATAGACCTTCATTGACCTTGGGTCTTTAGAGAGGTTTTAGGGAAAGACCCTTCTTCATCCAACCCGGCCCCATCAATCCTAGACATTTTGTGATGGACATTATTTCTGGTCTCTAGAGGTCTTGCATTGGCCTCTTTCACAGTAATCAATAATTTTGTTGGTTCTCATAGCCCAAGCATTGCTACAGACATGTGACAGTGCTGCTTTCCATTCATGACCTCCAACTTAAATCTGCATTAGCTCCTATACTTCATTGAGGTGTCCTCCATCAGCTTCGTGCTTCATTGAGGCATCCTACCCACACATGCCTATTTGTACTTGTAATTAGATCTTATGGTTTGGACTCTGGAGTTTAACCATTTTTGATTTACCCTCTATTGCTTTTTTTCTTTGCCTAAGCTCTTAGTGTTTAGTTATTGTTCATCACCGTGGGCACTTATACAGTTACCCTATCACTACTTTATTTTAATTGAATGTACTTTAGAGATGCATTTACCTACTTTAATCATTTGTAGAAATTTATATAATTTATTTCTTTCTAACTTATGGCCTACTTCACATTGATCAAACTTCTGACCTTCAAGTTGCTTGGTAGATTGTGTAGGTTCAAGTTGCTCATGCACTAGAACATCACCCTGCTATATAGGAGTTAGAGAGGTAACAAGGGAAGATGCAACATGCTGAGATTTGACAATGTTATTGGTGTCATCAGGAAACATACCTAAAGCAGGTTTTTGGATCCACTCTATGCCTTTGTCAACTTTTAACACTGAAAGAGGTTTGTTTGTACTAAACTCTTCTGTTGTAGAAACACTTACAGATTGTTGATGTCATACAACGTAAATTGAAATGCTAGCAACTCACTTCTGTAAATCCTTAAAACTTGTTTTCTTACTTATGTTCTTCTCAACACATGTAAGAGAACTTCCATTTCATACAGTGCATTAACCTTTTTTTGGATTTGACTTCGTGCTAATATCATCAAGCACTGCTGAATCAGCATTAGAGTTTTCTTCAATTTGGGCACAAATGCCCAAAAATAGTGTTCTTCTTCCTCCAAGTTAGCATGGATCAAAAGGGTGAGAAATCAAAACTAAAAACATGATAAAATAGCTTGGAATTCACAAGCTTTTTTATGTCATAATTTTAGATGTATTGACATCACCATGATGCCATCTGACTTCAACCAAGTAAACTAGGTCAAATGGCCATTTTCTTGAACTTTTGTCAAATACGGTGATCTGAAATGAAGTAGAGAAAAAAAAACTAATTGCTTGCGAGAGTGAACATATGGTCTTGCAGACCATGAAATGAGAGATTGACTTATGGTTTCAGAGAGACAAGACCATGTAAACACTAGTGAAGTGAGAGTCTATCATACTGTCTCACGGGCATATGACCATCTGAACACTAGTTAAGTGAGAGATGATTATATGGTCTTTCGAGCATAAGACCCGGAAACGCCATTGAAATGTGAGACTATAGTATGGCCTTGCAAGCATTAAAACATGCAAATGATAGGGAAATAAGAGATTGTTTTATGGTCTTGCATGCACAAGACTAAGGAAACTCTTGTGAAATGAGAGACTATTCTATGTTCTTGCGGACATGTTTCGTGATGTCAATGAAATGAATCTCAAAAATATTGACAACATTTTTGCACCACATGTTTTCAGCTCAACGACAAATTTCTCAATGGTTGGGAAGTGAACCTTTCACTTTCCTTGTTTTTCCTCTCAGCAAAATCTGTTCTAACTGATATATATATATAGATGTATCTATGTATTATATATTTTTATACACTTGTGTGTATGTACAATGCCTGAAAAAAGAAAGGGTTTTTCAGGAGAGGGGAGTTTAGTCTGGAATCAAAGTCGGATTCTAGCATTTTGAACATAGGGGAATCATAGTGTGGGAATTTTCTATAGTTAATGGAAACTCAGATGTAATCTTTGTTTTTATACTGTTCCATAAGGGCGTTTTAGTATGAAGAAGATCAATGGATTTGAGACAGAGGTATTCATTGTAGCATTCTTTCAAGAAGTTGCAATGTAGTATTCCACGGAGAGCACTTCTCTGTATCTGGAACAAGTGTTCCTTGTAACCTATAGCTTCATGGAATCACACCATCGTTTATATTTTTGAAAGCACAGAGATGTTAGTAAAACATGCAAAATATCTTTGAAACTTTGTTGTACTTGTTTCATAGAAAGTAAAACATGCAGATATTTTGGGTTTCTGCCTCTGAGTATGAAAAGATCTGCCATTCTCAAGCCCAACCCTCATCTGCACAGTTCAAAAAGGCCTTTGCTGAATCAAATAAGAACACCTCCTTATTGAAAGCTCTTCACAATATTACTCAAAGCATTGACAATGTTGGGACTAAAATTGATGATAAAGGTAGCGACATCACCCTGTTCGAAATAATTTCCTCTTATGGTTGCTTGTATATAGAAACAGAAGGACTGCATCTTAGCCCTACAGGATTGTGTACGACAATTGAAGGAGTGCTTTAATTTTCTAACACTCAACTTCAGCAAGCTCCAAAGCAGAACTGAAGCAATTGAACAAATTCTTGCACCTGAGAGCAGCAGAAAAGGCTTGCTGAGCAGATGCAATATGATGCGAAACAAGTCATGTTAAACCAACAGAATAGCAGGACTCATAGCACATCTGATATCGCTGAATGAGGAGAAACTTGGAGCAACAGCCTCTTCTGCCCTGCTTCTAGAAGTGCTGGATCTAATTGGAACACTCATATGGCTGCCCAGGATCTGATGAAAAGAACACCATCGTGCTGGTCAAATGTTTAATGGAAGCAACGGAGGAGAAAACTGAATAAATTTCTTTCCTGTATTGAATTTCTCTGCTTTATCCTTTCTAGGATTTATGGTTCTACTTTTGCTTTCTAAAGGCTTTGAGCTTCTTTGCCTGCCTTAATTATGAGGCTGTGATATGTATGTTGAATTTTTTCTGTCCTTGCTTGGCTCATCCATGAGTATAAACCTATGTATGCTGTCCTCTGAAATGCTAAAAATCTGATGCTCGTCTTCCTCTCTTGCTTGTTCATGGGGCTTGGAGACGGGAGTTTTTGTGAAAATTTTGTATAGTTAATATAATTATCTTTTTTCAAAAAAAAATGTAGATATTTGTATTGCGGAGTTTTATTTATCAAAGGGTTTCTCCACATTAAATTCCACATCTATTTGTGGGAGAACGCTATTTCATTTTACTATATTTCTTTTTACTTCTATTAGTTGTTTCCATTGCATTCAAAAGGTATCTCCTTTCTGTAGCTATTGATGTTGCACACAGAAGGTTCTATGCAATTTGTATTACATGAATGAGTTACGTTTAGAAGAAAATAATCAATAGAGTACAAAATCAGTAGTAAAGAACCATGCTAGTTAATAGAAGTTGTTCATTTACAGATTAGATTTGGTATCAGACTGGGTTTTCCAGGCCTTTTGGAGGGTTTATCCAATTAGCAAAGCACTTCATGTAGTGATTGATTGACTCGTGCTAATATTTAAAACTTACTGCAGCCATGGGTAAGCCAAAAAAAAAGGAGACGCTCTAAGTGCTCAATTAAAAAATTCAAGAACTCCAATAGAAGCATCAAAAGTTATTCAAGGAGGTCCAATGTTGGAAGAAAAGAACCAACAGTTGCAGGTTGAGCTCGTCATTAAAACAAACTTCAATAACCATGTGATGAAGAAGATGAAAATGTCAACATTTCAATATAAACATTTTGGTGAACCCAACTTGCAAGATTAGTCCAGGTAGACAATAGGCGTACACAAGCCATGGAGAAGCTTCCACAAGAATTGGCAGAAAAAGAGATTTTTTCACTAGGCTCTAAGCAAACACCAAGGAAATTGTCAAGAGATGCAAAATAAAGACAAGTCTGCCACTTCAGGGAATCATACGTCCACATAAATTCAATAACCAAAGAAAGCGTGGTAAGCATTTTTCAAGCTGATCATTCACTTGACTCATTTGGAAAGTTTTGATTGCATACAAAGAAATTGGCTTCAAGCTTCTAAAGAAAACAGGCTATAATGATTAAGGACTTGACAAGGAAGGTCAAGGAATTAGGAACCCTGTTGAGGTTGAAGCAAGTCCGAAGCATCCAGGTCTTGGTTACATTGGTTCCCCCATTAAGCTTGGGGAACACTCCTAAGTATTTAAAGTGTGATAATCCACCAGAAAAGAGAAGTCGACACTACTATGAACTATTGCATCAAGAAATGCAGAAAATACGTAGCAAACTACCAATGTATCAAGAATTGCAGAAAGGAGGTAGAAAGCTACCTTTGCATCAAGAAATGCAGAAAGGAGGCAGCATAATACCATTGCATCAAGAAACGCAGAAAGGAGGTATCAACACTAGGAAACTAGCCAAGGTTTCCTGTGAACCAGCTTCTAGTATGAGTCATTCATTAGCAAAGATGAATGTAAAATAATTCCACCTGACAATCTATTTCCGAGTCAAGTAAAGGATGAAAACAAGCATAAGGGTATCTATGCAAAAATGTATGGATATAATTCTTCCAAGTTTAAATTTATTTGCAATTGCCATAAAAGTGTTGGAGGCTCTTTTTGTGTGAGAGTCAGCCAGTGTAGGATTGATAGTAATAAAAAATTTCTACCTGACAATCTATTTCCAAGTCAAGTAAAGGATGAAAACAAGCACAAGGTAGCTATGCAAAAATGTAAGGATATCATTCTTCCATGTTTAAATTTATTTGCAATTGCCAGAAAAGTGTCGGAGGCTCTTCTTGTGTGAGAGTCAGTCAGTGTAGGATTGATAGTAATAATCACATAAGATAGTTGGAAGCAGATACAACCACATGAAAATGCATAAATAAATGATGTTTGTCAATAAACAATGCTCTCATTTTTGGAGTCGCACCATGTGAATACAACATGGGATCATGATGCCTGTTGTCTATATCCTGTGGAAAAAAAGATGTTGCCAGCATATGTCATGGAGCTTTAGCAAACAAGGACAATGATGTTTCAACTACAATATCTTGGTCTATTTGTAGAGATTAAGAGAATGGAACACAATATGGTGAACATTAGTATCAAAAGCACGGATATATGTGGAGGATCTTGGAAGAGGAACTTTAATAGAGGAGTTTATTTTTATGGTGATTCATATCCATGCCAAAGAGAACAATTATTGCAGTTAGCTCTTCATCTTTCTATTCAAGCCATGGTTTGGATACGTGGAGTAAATGATTATCAGTGCTCTTGCCAAATTATGGTCACATTTTCCAATTTCAAAACGGGAACGAAATACTTTTGGTTAGTCACAATTTTGAGAGAATGAAGACTCTTGAAAATTTTGAAAGGTGCAACATGCTGTTATATATGTTCTTGATTACTTTATTGCCCATCATCAGTTCCCTCAAACATCCCCAAACATATTAATTAGCAAAGAGTTGTGAGATATTCAATAACTATTATAATATCTGGATAATCTAAGCTCATTATGAGTCAGAAAGTGTGGGTTTACTTGATGCATCTGTTGTGGAGTCTTCACGTGAAGGCTTATATGGGTCAACAATGCCAAAAACAATTGGAATGCGTAGGAGATTAAGTGCACTCTGCTGGTGGTGACTTATTGTTTAACCGAGCCACAAATAAGATAGCCTTCAATTAAGTATGAACATAGACGAGTTGAAATTTCCTGGCATACAATGGGTTGTGACGCATTTTCTGTTTTGTCTGAAAGTGATGCAATCATGGAAATCAGACAATGGAATCAAATCACTTACAAACAGATATGCCACCACATGAGGTAACACATGTATGACAAAAAATAAGGAAATCAAAAATAGATACTAAACAACTATAAAGAGATTGCAAGCTCAAAAATAGGACAAACCATGATTTTCCTGTTCATCTATATCAGAGGGCACAACTTTGGCAAAACTTGAAATGAGAAGAGTAATTTATTTGAAATAGGGAGCAAGTATTATACCCTATTTTAAAGTTTAGCTTTTCATGGTCCCCAATCATGCATAATAACTATAAGCACATGTGAAAGAGAGTGTGAGACGAGAAGAAATAGTGGAGAAACATTACCCAAGGGGCCCATGCAGCGCCATACAACAGAGTCTGTCAACATTAAAAATGATAGATAAAATTTCAATAGTATATTTTTCTACTAATAAGAGAAACTAAAAATTAGAAACCAACCAGAAAGGTAGCATATAGATGAATTTGAAATTTAGCATACATGTAAGAAGCTGGCACACAACCCCATACAAAGGAGCTTCTTCTCTCCAAGATAACGCGTCAAGAAGGGCATTAGGAACAACTGAAACGGGCATCACAAATGTCAATTTCCAATAGCAATCTATTGCATATGTTACACATGCAAAAATACCAAAAGCTGGTTAGAATGTTCCTAAAATGAAGATCTTTTGCTCAAACCATTTTTTAATCCAACCAGACCAAAAAAGGGTATAATGGTAGCATTAACCTGTGATATTGCACCTGCAACTGCAGCAATCAACATTAGATCTGCAAATTGATCCTTGTCAAAGGAAAATCTTGCTTTCAAATAGTACTGCAGCCAAAAAAAACTGTTAAGACTAGGTAAAATATGTCAACCAAAATCTCGGCAGAAATAATACAAACAAATATTAAAACATGTGAAATTTATAGCCCTGTCAGTAACACGTTCAGTCATTTTTTCACTTACTTGGCCATAGCCATTAAGCTCAAGATATTCCCTAAGAAACAGCTCATGGTGGAACTAAAGTAACTGAGCTTTATGCTTGGTTTTGCATTAGACAACAATATGTTCCATGTAGGGTCTCACCTTAAGACTTGACACTATACAATATGAAATGAACACAAACAATGCAGCATAGGAAACATCACATCACACAGGAAACACGTGATAAATGAGAATGGATTTGTTTCCATTAATACTTTTCATGACGTACAATACAATCTCCAGGCCTAAACTATGATAGACATTGATGGAAATCCATAACAAGTCCAATGTATCTAACGAATCTACAATACGATTCTCCGTGAGGATGTGTAATGGTTGGGGACAACTACCACCTAACTTAACAGTGAAAAATTAAACAATTCATGCTTTAAGCATATCATCATGTAACATATGACTTTTCTATCATCTCTTAAGTACTCTTTTTTCTTCTGCTATTAAAAGATAATGTTAGGATTACCCTTTGTAAGGATAATTTAGGTGTGTTTAGATTTAGTCCCATATGAATTGTTAATTCATATATTAAGGGAATATTTGAGGTGTCTCACATCTTTTGTCTCTTTTGAAGGGAGTCTTGGAGTTCCATGTTATATTTAATTATTCTAACACTTGGCATACACCTCCCCCTCACCCCATGGGACTTAAGGACATTGGGCACACACTAAGAATGTTAGGATTCGTTCGCCCTAACTTTTCTAGTTTGTATTAGGTATTATTAATAAAATCGCAGATGCATATGCTTTGTAAGTCGTCTCATTTGCTATTTGTAATTATTGCACATGTATGGGAGGTGGTAGTTGTTTTGAGTAAAATGGCTTAAATAGAGGGCTTGTGTAAGAGGAAAAATTATTTATTGAATATTTTGTATTGAGCCATGTTCAAAGGAGGTTGCCCCTTCAAAGAGGCTCGCAATACTTCGTAATGAGATTCTATCATTTTCAATATGGTATTGTTTTTCTCTTTCCATTCAATGCGTATTGATTATATTTTTGTTATATTAATTTGTTTCCATTCAAAGCTATTTCCAAGGCCATTCTTCCGCAACAATTTTCAGTGGTTCAAGGTTTTCTGTCCACCGTATGCTCTCACCCCACCCAATCAGGGACTTGGTTTCAGAATGTGGTAATAGGTTGGTGGCATTAAGTTTATTTCCCTTTTTTGTCTTCTCTCTTATTTCTTTAGATTATAAACTGTATTTCAACAGTTTTAAAACTAACATAAAGTTGTCATTTTGAGCTAAGTGGTTATCAATTTTCTTTGATTCTGTGGAGGGGTTATTCCCTAATACGCAAGCCATTAGATAGTGTTGTATGTAGACTTGTGCGTCCACCTATTTTCGGTATATAGGACGACCCCCAGTTGTTTTCGCAACCTAGCTATAAGAAGCCTTCAGCTTTTTGTTTCTATGATGCACTAGTAAATGGTTAGCCTTGGGAAACTACTTGCATCATACCTTGTAGATGAGATAGTGGATTACAAAATAGTTATTCATTGTAGTTAGTGCTCTGAAATATTGATCCGACACTATTTTACGAACGAGATTAGTATATTTGCAAGCTCACAGACCAAACACACGCTCTAATATCTTTCCTTGTGTCTTGGAGCTCCTATAGTCATATATTCAACCCTGAATTCTTGAAAATTGTAGTAACCAATAGTCAAAAAATGATTATCGTATTTTGTCAGTTGATGGAAACATAATAATTGTAGCTGTCAGAAGGGTTAGAATGTTTCAAAATGGTTATCGGAACTCGTAGTAGTCAAAAGGGTCCTAGTGTTTCAAAATAGTTACCAATAGTTGCATTAGCCAACCTTAAAAAAAGCCAAAAAATTGCAATTTTATTTTTGCCTATAGGGTGAATACACCATTGTGATTTTTTCGTCGAGATGATCATTTAACGGGCATTTCAATTTTTCGAAAAAAAATCCTTATACAATTATTTTTCACCTACAGCACCTAAAACAATTTTTTTTACCCTTGTAAAATTTATACCATTGTGATCATCTTGTCAAACCGATCATTTTAAAATATGACTTTAGTTAACATTTTCCAACACCCTCAGACCCCTTTAGTCAATGGTTGTCACCAGTGTGAGAAGCCAAGTCATGGCACAAGACATTGAGAAATTCCAAGCTGAATTTCAGTCTTAGCTTGACTCCCAATTCACTGAGTTGAACAAGCGACATCAATGCACAAAATACCATGCTCTCCAACAGACTCAATGGTGACTAGCATTCTGAAGGTGGATTTCTATCTTTAACCACGCCACGTGGCTCTAAATTGGACTTTTCAAAATTTGATGGTACATAACCAACTAGTTGGATTTATCATGCCAAACGGTATTTTAGCTTGCATAATACATCAGGTGTAGACAAGGTACCCATTGCATCATTTCACTTAGAGGACGCTATCTAGTTGTACTAATGGTACCAAAATATCATATAGAATCCACTAGGGATGATTTTGTCAAGCTTTTGTTGGTTCACTTTGGTCGTAGTGCTTATGATGATTTCATTGGAGCCCTGAACAAACTAAGGCAAACTAAATAGTTTGCAAGTATCAAACTGAATTTGAAAAGTTGCAACCAAACCGAGTGGTTAAGTGATGACTTCTTCAAGAGTTGTTTCATTAGTGGACTCAGATATAATTCGTGTGGAGGTGACTTCTTCAAGAGTTGTTTCATTAGTGGACTCAGATATAATTCAGAACCTAGCACTATTGAGTTGGACCTCAAAATTTTGGTGCATGCCTTCGCTGGGGTATCCACTCAGACTATGAGAGTAAATGGGTATTTTAAGAAACACTCCACTATTCTCATTGAATTTGGCAATACACAACTTCATTGATCCCAGGTTGGCCAAACATGTTGATTGCTATATTTATCCTTGTTCAAGTTTTGAAGTCATGATCGCTAATGGAGAAACCTTACCTTGTAATGGCAAATTTTGCAATGTCCACATTTCAATAGGGGACTATAATTTGAAATCACATATGTTTGTTCTGCCTCTAGGAGGTTGCGACATAATTTCAGGAGTACAATGGCATCGAACACTAAACCCTATCCTATGGGATTTCTTAGAGCTATGGATGCAACTCATTGATAAGGACCAACAATACACATTAGCAAGCCTCACACCAGGCTCTACAAGTATCATTAGCTCTCACCGCATGGAAAAGCTACTAAAAAAGGGATCTCATAGGATTCTTGCCTAGCTTTGTGCCATCCATTCCATTGAAACCACTGATTCCAACCATCCACTAGATTTACAAGAACTCTTTGTCCAAGCATGCAATTGTTTTTTAGGAACCTAAAGGTTTACCCCCACATCAGCTCAAATATTGTGCGATTCAACTGATTCCAAGTAGTGTACCTCCAAACATTCGACCTTACCAATACCCATTTCTACTAAAGAATGAAATAAAAAAACAATGCAAGAATTGTTGCATGCTAGAGTCATCAGGGCCAACATTAGTCCTTACTCTTCTCCTGTATTGTTGGTACATAAAAAAGATGGGTCTTGGCGCCTCTGTATTGACTTTCACTCACTTAACACTATCATTGACAAGTTTGCCATTCTAGTGATGGATGAGTTGTTGGACGAATTGCATGGACCTCGCTTCTTCTTGAAGCTTGACTAGCGATCAAGCTATCACCAGATCTGCATCAAGGAAGATGATATTCCCAAGACAACCTTTTGAACTCATGATGGCCATTATGATTTCACTGTCATGCTCTTTGGCCTCACTAATGCTCCATCAACCTTTCAGAGCTTAATGAACAAGATCTTTTGGCCATTTCTACGCAAATTCATCCTGGTGTTCTTTGATGACATCTTTGGCTATAGCCATACTTGGGAGGAGCATCTGATACATTTGGACCACACCTTCCAACTTCTTGTTGATAACCACTTATGTGCCAAATGGTCCAAGTGTGCTTTTGGCCAAAAGGAAATTGAGCATCTTGGACAAATCATTTTTGAGGAAGGCATCAAAGTGGACCTTGACATTAAAAAAAATTGGCCTAAACCCAAATCACTTAAAAGCCTTCTCAGGTTTTTAGGCTTGACTAGTTATTATAAAAAGTTTTTCCAAGACCAGGGAAAATTGCCACTCCATTAACAACCATGTTAAAAAATGATGCCTTTTAGTGGTCTAAAGTAGCAAAAAAAAGCCTTCAAAATGCTCAAGCATGCAATGTACAATACACCTATTTTGGCTATGTTTGACTTCTCCAAACCATTTGTAATTGAAAGTGATGCCTCGGGAAGTGACATTGGAGTTGTTTTAATGTTGGAGAGTCGATCCCTTGCATTCACCAACAAGACACTTATAGGGAAAAACTTTGCTCATTCCACATGAGAAAGAGATGCTAGCTATACTCCATGCCGTCAACAAGTGGCACCCACACCTAGTCGGGAAGCACTTCTGTATCAAAATTGATCACCATAGCCTCAAGTACTTCTTGGAGCAAAGAGTTATTCGTTTGAGCAACAAAAGTGGGTAATCGAATTAATAGGCTATGACTATGAGATTACCCACAAGCAGGGTAACAATACTGTTGTTGTAGATGCATTGTCTTGCAAGTATGAAGAACAAACAACCTTGTGTACACTATCCTTCCTCATGCCAGATTGGGTGCATCGGACACAACATGAATGGTCCCATGTCACCCAGATTCAACAACTCATTCAGGAAGTGACCACTAACCCTACTTCTCGATTGAATTACTCTTGGGATGGTCACTATTTAAGGCACAAAAGACATCTGGTACTGGCACCAAGCTCATCCCTAAGACAATTCTTTTTGAACTGCATGTTTTTCCATCATCTGGCCACTTAGGTTTTTAAAAACCTATGAAAGGATCCGAGGGATTTTTTTCTAAGAAGGCATTAAATATGACATCAAACAGTTTGTGGTAGAATGTGAAACGTTTTAGCACAACAAAGGGGAAACTGTTGCCATCCTAGGCATACCACAACCCTTGCTTGTCCCTATCTGGTTATGGTCGAATATTTCCATGTACTTTGTGGAGGGACTACCCAAGTTGGGGGAAATTAGTGATTTTCGTTGTGGTGGATCGACTCTCCAAGTATGCCCATTTTTGCATCCTCGGCCATCCTTTTACTGCTTCCATTGTTGCTCAAACCTTTCTTGATCAGATCCTCTGCCTTAGTTGTGTGTGATTGCGATTCCAGTTTTACTAGTCACTTCTAGTAGGAACTTTTCCACCGCTATGGCTCCTAACTTAAAAAGGTTCTGCCTACCATTCGCAAATTGATGGTCAAATAGAAATTGTCAACAAATGTTTAAAACCTATCCACATTGTTTTGCCTCTAATCAACAGACTCATTGGGCCAAATGCTTATCACTTGTTGAATAGTGGTACAACTCTACATACCACATTGCCACCAAGATGACCCCATATGAGGCTGTTTACGGTCAACCACCGCCTTCTCTTTAGACATACCTTCCATGCAGTTCCAAGGTATAAGGAGTTGATGCCATACTTTGCACATGTGCAATTACCCTCCAAACTCTCAAGGATAACCTCCATTTGACACAAAAATGTATGAAGCAACAGGGCGATCAACACCACTTAGAACGGGCTTTTGATGTTGGTGACATGGTTTTTCTCTGGCTCCAACCTAAGTAGTCCTCTCCGAAACTAAAGGGCCATCAAAAACTTGCACTGAAGTTTTATGGTCCTTATAAAGTGCTTTCCAAGATTGGTCCCATAGCATACAAGTTGGAGCTTCTTCCCTCCTCCATGATCCATCTAGTTTTCCATGTATCATGTTGAAGGTCATTGGTTAGCATATTCGGGCCCAAATAGTACTCTCGAAACTTGACATTGAAGGCTCTATCCTCCTGGAATGTGAGTCCATCCTCAATAGTCACTCTCGCCAACTCCACAATCGTACTATCATTGAGATTTTGGTAAGCTGGTGCAACAGACAATTGGAAGACGCGACATGTGAACCCTTACTCAAATTACAACAGTTTTCTCATATTAAGCGGAAGGGATGTTAGGACACCGTCGTCCTAACTTTTCTAGTTTGTATTAGGTATTATTAATAAATACTCAGACGTTATGCTTTGTAAGTTATCCCATTTGCTATTTGTAATTATCCTACATATATGGGAGGTAGTAGTTGTCTTGAGTAGAATATCTTAAATAGTGGGCTTGTGTAAGAAGAAGATCATCTATTGAATATTTTGTATTGAGTTGTGTTCAAATAAGGTTGCCCCCTCGAAGAGGCCCGCAATACATTGTAGTGAGATCCTATTATTCAGTATTGTTATTCTCTTTCCATTCAATGCATTTGATTGTTATATTAATTTGTTTGCAAGTAGATTCCTAACAAAGAAGCTTGGCCAAAGTAATGATGAAATTTCTTTATAACTCATTTTTATTTTTTATATTTTATTTTTTAATAGCTCTCTTATCTCCTCTCTACACACTTGAAACTTAAACCTTATTTTCTATTCTCTTATCTACTCCATAAAGATTGTAATCCAAAGAATAGTGTTCGTAAGCCTTTCTTCTTAATATATGTGTGGTTTCTTCCATTAATTCAGTTTCCCCACTTAATAATTTGTGTCTCACATTTTCATCATTTGGCTTCCTTTGAGATAACATTGTACCTTCTTTGTGCATTCACTCATTTATGCTTCAGTGTTATTTGCAAAGATTTTGTTTTTTATTTTTTCAAACTATGTACAACGATCATATTTCTTACTACATTCCTATGTCCACAAGAAGCAATCAGATATAATTACTTCTTCAATCTCTATTTGGTGCAAATCAGAATTATGGTCGTTCCTAATCAGACATATTTGCACCACTGCCCTTGCATCCCTCGATTAAAATTTACTTATAACTTAAAACAACCAAATAGAAAATTATCACTAACAAATCTGTATTTCTTGTCCTCACCACTGGCAATTCTAACCTTTTGTCTATTTTCTAAGTTTTAAGTATTTATTGTCCACTATAGAGAAGATTCATCCATCAGGGCCTCCCCCTCCTGACATCAGAGAGGGTCCTTTGGATCCTCAACCTGAAGGTCGAGCAGTTTGCTATTGTTCACTCCTCCCCATCCTTAATTGGGAGAGGAAAGATCTCATTCTATCGATCGAAAGGTCTCCCTATCGGTCGAGTCCTAAGAGGGTGAACCTCAGTGACCTCTCATTGGCCTAGAGCATAAATGCCCTCGACTTTCTAAAAAGATGCAAGATCCATTAATTGCATAGATTGAGGTGTTCATGTATAAAATAACAAAGGATTTGAAAATTGTGAAGTGTCAAGTTACTTCAAATTTGGACAATGCTGCTCAAACTGCCAGTGAAACTTCCCAACAGTTAAAGAGATGACTTTCCACTTAATAAACATAAATGGACATTTAATACAGCATTCAAGGTTTTATATACAATTATCGTTGGTTTAATTAATTCAAGGCAATGCCAAATTGGTCACAAAACTTTCTGCAGATGACGTAAAAGTTAAAGTGCTTAAAATCTGAATGCTCAAATATCTTTTTATGGCAGTCTTGTCTTGTTAAACACAGTGAAGAAGATAATCCTTCATCTGTAACCATGTAAAACTCGGTTAAGAAGCAAGGTCAGCAAAAGTTGTCTATGAGCTCTCATGGAATAATAACATATGCATGCCCATAATTCTATATGGCATATAAAAAATGTCAATTTTGGATAGAGTACTGGAACAACACAATGCTGTAGAACACAAATGCAAGAAAAAGCCGGTACATGTCATACCAGCAAGGAACCCTGTAATCCAGCTTCACCAAGGTTGCTGAAGAATGTTATAACTGAGACTTGTGTCAAAATCAAGCTACACCAGCATTAAAACAAAGATCAGGAAACACTACTACCTCACCAAAGTGAAAAATACCATTCAAAGTTTTGGAATTAAATTATATTTACCACTTGTTCTCTGCAAGCGTTTCTGATGGAATACAAAAAAACATTTGTAGGAAACTGATGTACAGAATATGTTATTATATTCAGAATGCGAAGACAAAACCTTTCTAATCTAGAAAATAACAGTTAAAAACAGATTATTGAACAGTTATTTAAACCTCTAACTTTCACTACAGACGAGATAAATCGATGCTCTTAAGGCAGAGGATTTTCCTCATCCAATTCCTTCTCCACTGTTTATCCATGTGTAAAAGAACGTACCTCATCCACAAGAAAACAAAATTAGTTTAAGTACTTAATGAGGAATTCACATTAACACAGCTATAATAAGGCACATTTTATCTCTTTCACAAACTCTAGAAGGTTCTTTCTCTAGGACACATCTGAACCAGCTTATTCGCATCACAATTCGTAGGGCAATTTTCAGAGGTTGTATTGTGTCACCCTTTAGATTTCCATTAAAACTTATATGTTATAGTTGTTCTTCAAGGTGTGCCTTGTAACATAATTCCTTACTTGCTGCTAGTTGTCCTACACAGGTTGCATCCTTGTCAACAGCCTTCCATACAGTAACAAGTCAGTGGTATCCTTGATGCTCTGATGGTATCTGTAGAATCTATCCAATTTGTCTCCGAATGAATGGGTATCCTTAAAAAATTGTACTAAATACATCTTTGGAATCATCCTTCACTTTTCTCTAGCACATGCTGATGGTTGTTGAAGAAACTTGTTTTAGCAGTAAATATTAGTTAGCATTGAATTCAAAGTTGTAAAAAGGAATTGCAACCAATAATTGTTCTGATTATCATGTTTATTTAATTTTAATTTCCAGATTGCTATGTCCTGTTTGTGAGAGGAGTATGGTATGGTAGGAAGATGTACCTTTACATGAACATCACGTATGATATATCATTAACATGAGATGTTATACCGTGTATTATTGTCTCCCATATGTAGATCCATTTCTAATTATTTTATATATGAGGTCTTTTTTAAGCGGATCATAAATTTGATCGTGTATATCATCTAATTAAGTTGGTAAGACAATCGGTTGTCAAACATGTAATTTGCGGCCAAGTCCTAAGAAAGTGCTAGTTTCTATTGTACGAGCTTAAAAAGCATATGGTTGGCACCAAAGGTACTTTTTGAGTCCATATTTGAGTTCCTCTTTAAAAATTAGACAAGTTCAAAACAAATGACACATCATTTCGAGTTCATATGCAAAAGATGTGGCCTTCGGAAGTTAGTGGACATTCTTGCAAGTCGATTTTTGAAGCCGGACTGTTTATCTTTGGAGCCACCTGTAAATCTCCGGAGCCATGTGTATTGGAACGGTTACAAATGTTTCTCCTTCCCTTTGGCAGTTTAGTTGAGCTTCTTGGCGAGTTGTGAGGTTGGGAAAGCATAAAGGCAAGGCTTGGCATGGTAGAATACAATTAGAAGAGATCAGAAAAGATTATAAAACAGCAACAAGCATAGTGAGATGGATGGAAGTTGGAATCACATTGCTTATTTGTGAGTTGGACTTGGAGTCCTTGTTTTAATTTTCTCATTGTTGCTTAGCTATGGGTTATAGGGTGAAGACTACACAATTGAGATAGCTGAGTTTAGTCGTTTTCCTTGCTTGAGATGCAAGTCTTCCACCGAATATTGCAGAGGTCATTACGAGTATAGGAGCCATGAGGTTGGTTTTTCTTGTAATCCCAAGAAGACAAAAATATTGTAAATTGCAGAACATAGCGGAAATGAGGAAGCATGTCTTCACTCTTGTTGGAGTTTTCTCAAATTGAGTTTGTCTAGGATATGTCTTGTGTTATCTCTCTTTGGTTTTGATGTGTTTGTTTCTTTTACTTGCATGTTTACATTCCTAGCAACTAGACTAATGCAACAAACACTTAAGAGAGCTCAAGACTCGGCTCTAAAGGTTAAAAAACCTCACCTTGGTATTGCACCTCTATGCAAGCATTTTAATTGCAGTCATGTATGGAGTAGTAGCATGTTTAGAGTGTGAAGAATATATGCAATGTATGTAGCATATGGAGATTGCATGTGAAGGGTTGCATATTTTTTTGTATGTTGTAGATGTCAGTCATAAGAGTTGGAATGCATCTTAAAACAACACTCTGGGTATTTTTCTATGGCATAGAACTTGAGAGGAGCACCTTGACTTGAAAGGGTTTGTGTTGGTGAAATTTAGAGTAGAATATCTACCTAATTTACGGATCACATGCATGGGAAGAGGCTAGCTATACGAGAAATACTAAAGCAAAACCCCTGCTTATAACAAAGACGATATAAAATTTTGAAACTCTCAAGTCCATGATAACTTGGTTGATGAAAGACTCAATGTAACTTTACTAGAAATGAGAAACAAAAAAAAACATGAAACATCAGCAATATGTGAAACAAAGGTCAGAAGTTTCCATGACATAAGAAATGATATATTTACAAGCTGGAGACATGCAAACAGTTGTTTACAGTTTTAGCATGCAGTGTCAAAATATTGTCATTTCAAATGTACATAAAATTCTTCTCATGAAAATGCTGCAAAATTTAAGGAATAGATCATATATAAAACCCATCCTTGGGAAAGAGAACATAAGTCTTCAAGTAAATAGTAAACAGAGTATATAAGCGTGATTGATAATTAATTTAACATTAGGAAGATGCAAATAAAATTAGTTGTCATTTGCCATTAATTAAAGAACATGGCACGCTACACTAGGTTTGAAACTTGTCACCTTGCAATAAATGCCTCATCTTTACCACTCTTTCAAGCCTTGGAAGAAAATGTAAATGTTTCAACTCCTTTAATTTCTTACATAATGTGAGGTTTAGACATTATTAAAATAGTTTTTCGATTCTTGTTAAGACTACATATCACCATGATAGAATTAGAAATGAATGTCAAGGGTGCGTGTCTGCAAATGGGCATTTTCGATGGTTATGCCCTCTGATAATACTACCTAACAATATTAATATGTGTTTGCTTGGACCTTTGTATTTTGTCATCTGGTGAAGCTGCACGTGATGAGGAAAGGGGCAATTTATAACAACTACATATTCCAACTCATTATAACATATTCTTACTCCTTATGAATAAGAGAGTTTCATATATTCATTTGTTGAATGCCTTTCTTATGGTACAAGACTACAAGTTAGACTATCTTATTTTACACAAGAAGTTGGTAAATCTTAGGTGGTAAGAGTATTAATCAACACCAGCAGGTCTAACATTTCATCACATATGAAGCTAAGGCATTGTTAAGGACTGCTGTTACTAGATGATTCCTATTTGCAATCTTTGAAGACTAAAATACTATAATATGAATTCACCCCAATACCTTGTAAACTTCAATTTAATAGTCTCTTCCTTAGCCCTTGATCTTGAAGGCAGTTTGACACACAAAGCATTATGTAATAGCTATTCTTCTGAAATTTTGCTTCCTTGTTTATTCTCATTTTATTATGTCCTTTACTTTCTTGGTTTCCTCTCAATAAATGCTAAACAAGATCAATTTACAATGTATTTATTCGCACACCTCCTTCCCTATTTAGGGCACTATTGTTACTTTTCCATTCTAGATGCAACTTCCTTGGCACAATAATTAGGCTTTATTTGAGTTTGCAATTTCAAATTGCAATATCCAGATTTCCTGTTAGATCGTGTCCTCTTTTCTTGGAAAAGTTCCATTATATGTATTATGTTCTTTAAGCAAACAGAGCAAATAGACAGAATCTAATAACTGGATTACGAGGGGAGATTCCATGCGTTGAACACAGTACATAAGAAAATGCAGACTGCTTCTGAGAACATAGAAATAAATTGTGTTTCTAACGTGTATTTCCACAGCCATGATTTAAAGATAATTGTTTATTTTCCATTCAAACACACAAAAATCATAATAATACCTTCATTAATTTAACGATCAATCTCAGATGTTTAAGTAAGGAACGGCTCCTTTAATAGGGTAAAGGACGATCTTTAAATAACTTGAACAGTTATGATGGCATTGCAGTTTGCACAACAGTTCCCCGGAATACACAAACTTTATCAGCTAGTAATCTCGATAAGCTTTAAGCCAGATCTATTTAATCAATTGAACAAGATATACCATGGATGAAGAGGGATTTCTATGAACTAAAAAAATATTTAGAAAAACTAACCTTCTGTTGAACAATTTTGCAGTGTCTTGTATGGATGATGTACTACGAGTAAGCCTTGGCCGTGACCAGAAACGTGTTGGTTTTATAGGGCAAACTGGCTTACTTCCAGGAAGGCAAGGCGACCTTATATTTGGCTCAACTAGGAAAACTTTCAAATATATGGCGGCAAATGCTGCTAAAATAGTTGCAACCTAAATATCAATTGCAATTATATCAGGACAAAAGTCAGACACAAGCTATGTACTAGAGCTGTTCAGAAAAAAGAAAAGTTATGAAATTTCAAAGAAAACTTCCAACATGCCTGGAAAATAATGTATTCAGGAAGTAACCGTGCAGTAACTAGCCCAGCAACAAGTGCAGATGAGATAACTCCAGTTAATACTCCGAATGCAGCAGGACGGGAGTGTTCTGGAATGTTATCTGCCTGCGCTCACAATTTAAGGCAGCAATGACTCTTTATGTTAATAATTACTATTTACAAGCAATATAATCATAATTTGATAGTTGTTCCACTGCATTTGAAATTAAAGTTAGCAAAATTTCTTCTTGCTGGTCATTAGTGAGCCAACAAAACTGACCTTGAGTGTTTAATGAATGCCATCTCCATAAATACTTAAATTGATTTCTTCAATAACCGATTAAAGTAATTTGATATATGATCAACGTAAGTTCAGTCTGCAAGCATGCCAAATAAGGTTTACCCCGATCTATTTGTTTGTCATCTATAAGGCTTCCAAGAATATCTATCATTTTTTGAGAAAGAAAATATATTAATGTTCATGAATGAAAATTAAGCAAAGAAAGTGGGGTACCATAAGCATTGATATGCTAGGAAACAAAAAGAAGATCATGCAACTCACGCAACTAGATATGCTTCATCTTGTACACTGTGATTGGATTCTTCCCATTGGAGGAGGCCTCTACAAACCAAATTTCTCTGAATCAAACTCATGAAGACATATATCCTCCTCATTAAGGTCATTAATGGGCATATGGCAAATCCAAGTGGGAGCATTAAAAATACTTAGAAGAATGATGTAGCGAAAGAAGAATAACTAGACTTCTCCAGATATAGGTAAGATATGGGTCACTATTAGTGTGAACAACAAAATATGATGGTGCAGGGGGAAAGTAACAAACTGCAAGGCAGTCACAAAGAAGGCAGGACACACCACCGTAGATGCAAACACCACTTGATCTTCAAGTCTTTAGTATAAAATTTGATACCTAATGATAATTAGTAATATGAGCACAGGCTTGTTTAAGGTTCACACTCTCCCAATGAGAGATAATATCCCTCAATTCCGACAAGAAATTAAAAGACTATATACAATCTATTGGGACCCAGTTTTCCATCATTTGGATGTCCAAGGATGTTACCACCATAGTGGGAATGACAAATCACAGTCTTGCAGTGGGAATGTTGTTTCCCATCTGATATCTTTCCTTGCAGCCATAGCTTGAGCGCAAGCCTTTTGAAGCTCCTCAACATGGAGTCATGAGATTTTAATCCCAATTAAATCTTTATTTGGAGTGAAAATATTCTTCCCAGTTTTTAAGGCCTGCATTAATTCATCCTAACAAGAACCGAAAGATAAGAGTGATGTCCTTATGGTCCACGGCCTCTTGCAATTAGTCATGTTCTACCTTAGGAGGCCATAAGCCCAAAGACAGAGTTCCTTAACTTGTCATGCTATTTTCTCTTTGAATTTTGATGGTACAACAAGTTCATTGATAGGGTATTCTTAGATATTACCTAGGAAAATAAAAATATATCATTCAAAATTTGATTTTTTTTGGATAAGGCAAGAAATCATATTCAGATGGTCAAACCAACATTGCAATGAACCACAATTTGAAGAAGGGATGGTGTATGTATGATTGCTCCTTAATACAAAGTGTAAGGAGTGAGAAGTTAGATTCAAAATCCTAAGAACCTTATCAATGCAAAAAGATTAGCCAAGTTGCATATGCACCTGACCCTCCCAACAAAGCAAGGATTCATGATGTCTTCCATGTTTCTTATCTCGAAAAAAAATTGAGGAATTTATTTGATCATAACTTTCTATCCATGATGAAGAAGGATGTTTAGTGTTGGAAACCGAATGAGTTTTATCAGCGCAAGCCAAGATTTTTGAGGTCGCTGCAAATCACAGAGTACATTATTATGCAGAAAAAAACTATCCTTAATACAAAGTGTAAGGAGTGAGAAGTTAGCTTCAAAATCCTAAGAACCTTATCATATTGGCAAAAATATTAGCCAGGTTACATATGCACCAGACCTTTCCGAAAAACATGTATTCATAATGTCTTCCATGTTTCTTAGCTCAACAAGAAATTGATGAGTTTGTTTGATCATAACTTTCTATCCATGATGAAGGAGGATATTTAGTGCTGGAAACTGAATGAGTTTTATCAGCTCAAGCCAAGATTTTTGAAAACTCCACAAATCACAAGGAACATTATTATGTGTAAAAATCTATCTTTGGAAGATGTATAATGGGAAAATCAGGCATTTAGAGATCAATATCCATGTCTCCCTGTGCTTAGACGGCAAAGAATCTTCAACAAGGGGGATTTGTATCTTACTCAATTACTGCCCACATTATGGAATGTGTGTCTATCAACCTTATAGTATAATCTATTATAAATTTATATATTAATACTTATATGCACAATTTTTTATATTAAAACAAGAAGGTTGAATGGAGATGCCCCTTTAGACATTACATACGTCCTTGTACAATTTTTTGCAATAAGCTATTTTATTCTTTCCAGATTATTCAATGGCAAATTCTCATATTTGTGAATACTTTTGTGCCTAGATTCCTTGTTGGTCTGGCATGCCCTCTACAGTCCTTATGCATTGGTCACAAGGGGACTGAACGAAACGAATCTAAACAGAAAAGAGAGAATGTCAAGAGATTTTCAGTCATTTTATTGGGGTTTTGAGATCTAGGTTTTGTAGAACGAGATGTTGTGTCTTAGTTCTCCAAAAGCCCTAAGGTTGAGTGGACGAGGATGTGAAGAGCTACTACAAATGAAAGGTACGAAGATGGTTTGTGCAAATAGTATAAAATCATAACTGTTTTAAGACATCTTTGTGTGAAAGTGTAGTAACATGATTTTCTAGAGGTGATTTGGACTTAATACAAGACCACGGGAATTCTATCATTTATATGTGGTTTTGTGCTACGAGTCTTTTGATTTGAGGGTTGTCAAGCTTCATTACTGCCATTCAAAAAACTTTCAAAGAAAGAAAAAATGTAATGTTTCAAAGGAGAGGCCAATTCTTATGGAGAAAACAACCAACAATGGCTAAATGTGATGAATGCAAACCGAGAACATGAGAAGGCCCATAGACTACACCGTATTATGGAATTAATAGATAAGTGACATGGCTTAAGCCTTAAAACTTACTTTGAAAACATTTGTTTGCCATTGAATGAGTACACGCATGTCTTGAGATATTTTTCTCATAGTTGCACATTTGAGATGGGAGACTAATGGTGATTCCAACATAGAGTCCAACTTTCTGGCATTAGCACATGCTAGAAAACGTGACATTGTGAAAACAAAATAAACAAGAAGGCCCTAGTAGCTATTCAGGACCTCAATTCGAATGAAAATACAAAACCCAACACCAAGTGAATTGTAATATCAAGTGAAATGATGATTTTAAGCCTGCCTAAGAGGCAAATTTACATATGAGAGCAAGAGACAAAATAACAGTTGGCCACAATCAAATGAAAGGATGTATTCAAGTGTTTCAATGATGTGAATTTACACAAGGACGAGAAAGGAAAATAGAGTTGGATGTAAGGGAAAATATTTTACACTCCATTAAGTTTTGGAAGTGTATAAATATACCATAAAACTTGTAAGATGTATGCATGCAATAAATCAAAGCATACAATTAGCACAAGGAATATATCTACTAAAGCTATCTTCTAAGTGACACACAAACTATCTTCAGAAAAAATATTATTACAAGATCCTTACAATATAATTCTATTCCGTTTTACCAAATTCTCATCTTTTTCTCCCTGCTAAGATGAAATTGGCCCCATGTTCTATTGTTAGTGGGGAAATTGTTTCCCAAATTGACTGAAACACCCACTTGACTTAGATACATAGCATACAATTAGCGCAAGGTATATATCTATGCTAAAGCTGTCTTCTAAAGCTACACTAAGACTATATTTAGTAAAAATATAATTACAAGATCCTTGCAATACAAGTCCATTTTGCTCTACTGAGTCCTCATCTTTTTCTCCTTGCTAAGATGAAATTTCCCTCATTTTCTATTGTACGATGGGGAATTGTTGCCAAAATTGACTGAAACAGCCACTTGACTTAGGTATGTAGCAAACCTTTTTGTCCCACCAAGAAGTTATACTTGCCTTTTTTCTAGTAGTTCTGGTCCGCACACCAAGTATTGTCTTTGACCAAAGGAGGTTTTAACTCTAGAGTACCAATTGTAAGGCGTGAAACTAGAACTTCCTCCTCTAGATATTGCAGTTTATAGAGCATTTGTTTGTTGATATTGACCACATTGTCAATTCCAAGGGGAATTGGTACGTCAAAAGGAATTCATTCCAATTCACAACTTAGCTATTGATGGACAAGACCTAATCTCTTAGGTCCGATTCCATATCAGCCAAAACAAGAACCACTATTACAAGAAAAACATTAGTATATACCTTCACGAAATATATCCCATTACTTGTTTGTCTAATGATAAACTTGAGTCTAATGATAGACTCGAAGGGCATGGTTAATTACCTTAATAAGAGGTTGTGGATTGAAAGAAGTGCTAAACTACAAAAACAACCAAGCATTTTCAATAAAGACCACTAAGAGTAACTTGGGAACTTTTTATCGAAGACCATCAAAATGGATAGCGGTTGCCCAAAATTGGTACATATTGAAAAATAACTTTGTAGCCAAAGGAGCATTACTTGTCTTGTTGCAGGGTATGAAAACAATCACGTTAGAAAATCAACAAACACTGACAAAAACACAACGATGTTGTCTCTTAAGTAGAGGGAAAACAGCTAATGAAGTCAATGGAAATGGGTTCCCGAGGGCAATAGGGGCTGACAAAAGATGACAAAGTCCATGTTTCTAATTGGAAGGCATGGATTGGATGCACAAAGAGTGTGCACAAATATGGTCTTGAACTAGTTTTCACATAGATATCCAATATAAATATCATTGAAGGTGATGAAGTGTCTTAAGAATGCCAAAGTAACCTCCATATGAAGAAGCATAAGTCTATTAGCTTAAGATCAATTGAGTTGAGACAACAACACCACAAAGCTGGTTCAACTTATATAGCAACTGATCTCTTAAATTGAAATTTGAGAAGTTACCTAATTAATCACTATGGGTTGTTTGAGAGCTTCAAGAAGTCGACAAAAATGTAGGTCTGTGAATTAGAGCCCAGATTTTATACAGCTTAATTTGTTTGACCATTGTCCTACTGAAAGCAAAGGATAAAGAGACTATGATGTGAGTTTATAAACTTTTTTATCCGTATGTAGCTGATAAATTTTATGGAAGCCTTCATCGACAGTCTTACGATCATATTCATAGGGAGAGCAGAGAAGGATTTTGTAACAATCAATTGGCACAACATCGGTATCAATGGTAAGAATAAATGGCTCTATAGCAAAAGTAACAGAACACATGCATGAAAAGTGTCTGTTGTCTGGTCTTCTTGTCTGTTGTCCGGTCTTCTTGACCCATCACAGTTGAAATGGGTGGGGATGTGGAGTAGTGGCTAGTTGAATCTATAAAACTAGAGGTTGAAAGATCAGGTTCTTTGGGCTGCCATCATACAGAAGGAGTTGAGCAAGCCAATCCTTGATCTAACAATGAGCAAACAGGACCTCCCAATTTGCAAATGAATACTACTTCGTTATAACAACCAGATGAGAATTGGGATTGCTAGAATTGGCTACCGGAATAGCAGTATTATTGGCAGACCCTAGCTACTGTAAATGTAGAGAGCATCTTACACTTGTGTGCAACTGTTCGTGTGTGTCTATACACCTTATGGTTGCAACAACATTTCTAGCAACCATTGCCTTTAGAAATAGACTTGGCTGGTTCCTTATTATAACCATTGTTCTTATTAAAAGAAGAGGAGGAAGCATAGGAAGGTGTGAAAGGATTTTTCTTGAATCATCGCTAATCAGATGGCCAGGTGTGTAGAACCACTGTCTTTTAGCCTCCACTTCAAAACAAATTGGAAAGCATGCTATGAAGAAGCAATATTAGGAAAAGTATCCATATATAAGGAAAAAAGCGAGACATAAACTTGATCCAATGTGTCTCATGTGAATCTTAGATCTACAATTTTATAGGTACTGTATTAAAGAGCTTAATATATTGTTGGACACTCTGGCCAGATGACTATCAAATTTCTAACCAGTGTGTCAACATGTCTTCTTCATAGTTAAGAAGGTAAACCTTTGTTAAACAATCCTCCTAAACTAATCCCACTATCGAGTTGTTGGCTGATCAGTAGCTTGTAGATGAAGATGGGCTCACCACCATATAAGAGGCTGGTCATCCAAGTGAACCCTTGCTGCCATGATCCACTGATCAGTTAATGAAACTAAGTTTGGAAACTGACTTCCAAATTGCAGATCGAGGTATCCAATTTGTCTGGATCTAACGTACCTACAAACTAGGAAATCCCAATCTGTCTCCCATTTAAAAGATGATTGAGAAGTAGGATTATCCTCGGGTGTTCTTCTTATTGTTACCCAAACAATAGTTGGAACATGTTCACCATAGTATCGAAAGATTAACTTGGAATTCATATTGCTGATGCACAAGCTTTAATGTGGTAAACTCTCGAATTCGCTTAGAAGTCTTCTCAGAATCAAACTTATCTTGTCGAGAAGCTATACCTGAATACAAGGAAATTATGATGCTTGGAAAAAACTTATTGTAAACTAAGTTTTCTGAGCCTTTGATGAACTCTAGAAAAAGAACCTTGATTAAAAAATGAAATATTTGAAAAGTGAAGACTAACCACTGACAACGTAAGAGAATTAGCGTTTAGAATCACAAAATGTGCTCCCAAAATAATTTCAGCTCAATCTGATAATCTTTTATGTATGGCACAAATGACGAGGCTGCCCAAATGGCACTAGTAGAAGTTAGAACTAATTAGCCTTACAGCCATGAGTTGATGGCCTAATTAAAATTATGAGTAGGGACATAAACTAGTTGATCGTTGAGATCAGAATAGTAATTTCCGTAGAGGCAGAAAACGCTCAGGCACTAGTTTCTGTTAAAAAATGACCGAGTATTTTTACTTTCCTTGGGCTACCAAGGAAAACACTGAAGATAGAGCAGCACTTGAATCTTATCAAAAGCATTTGGTCCAGGTCTGGTTACCATGATCAAAGGTTCAACTTAAAGTATGCATGAGAAACCATACAAACCTCTAAAAGACTAGCACAAGGATGGGGAGGGTATGCAAAAGTTTGGGGCGAGAAAATATCCAATCCAACTATTAGATAAAAAGCTTCAGGAAATTTGAACCCATGAGTTTAGTTAGAAGAATTGTACATTTCCTTGACTTTCTGATTCAGCAGATTAACAAAAATTGAAAACAAAGCTACTAAGTACAATATGCATATGGAGATATCAAGTTTGGGCTGAAATTACCTTTGAAACTTGCATTGACACAACATTAACATATATATACAGAAGGAAAAGCGAGAAAAAAATTGTAGCCAGTGAATGAGGAGGATGAAGTAGTACCACAAATGCAAGAGAAAGACAGTGCAAGCCGCCTTCGCTAACAATTGCAACAGCTGTTTTCAACACAAAATATGCATATACATATGGTTTTGACCGGCTGTATGCCAAGACACCTGCCATTTATTCTTTGTTAAATACTTCAAAACATCACAAATAGCGAACAGGCAATTATTTAAAATAATAACTTACATCTTTGAAATGTGGTCTGCCATGGCCTTACCCAAAGGAATGACTGCAGCAGTCATCGGAATCATAAGCAGAGGTTTCCTCCCATAATCATCCGAAAGATCTCCAATGATGGGTGTAACCAGCATTGTGCCAATTCCAGATATCTGTTACACACCAATTTTTCCTTTAGCATTTACAGTTAACAATCCAATTACTTAACACAAATAAATCTAATTTGACACTACAAACCGTAGAACAAGATCTACAAAGCCCCATGGCATAACCAAGCAGCAGTAATTTTTTAGAAAGATTAATTTATCATTAGTATGTTTGAATTCTGGCGTATCCCAAATTTTTAAAAAAAAAGGGCTAATGCTATTATAGAAACTTGAATCTAATTTATAAAAATATTAAAAACATATAATTCGAGTGGATTACAAATTATATAAATCAAACATTTTGAAAACATAAATTAAAACATAAACTCAATTGGGAAAAACAAACCCCAGAAACAATAAGGAACTGAAAATAAGCAGGGAGTTGATATTTGAGAAAAATATGTAACTTCCAAAATATACAGTTGGCTGTTTAACAAACCTTGCCTGGTCCATTCTGCCGGGCTTCCAAGATTTAAGTTACAATGATAAAGAACAAGAAGCAGAAGAAGAAAACTCACTACTTGCTGGAATCCGGTGATGTAAATAGCCTGACTGCACTGCTCACGGCCAGGGCACAGCGCAGCTATTGTAACGTCTGTAAGAGCGGGAACCACCATGAATGCAGCTGTGCAGTACAAGAACGTCGTCATCAACAACTGACTCAGCGGCCGCTCGCTACAAAAACTCCACCAACTTTTTTGACTCATCTTCCTTACAAAGTTTTTAGTATTTCATCTGTCTGTCTAAGCTACCAAAGCAAAATCTACCATGCCACTGAACTTCCTAATCAGTTCGTTCATGGGTTCGATTATAAATTTCGCAGAGGACGATTTATGAAGCCCACAAAATAGCAAGGCGTTGGAATGGCAGGAAGATTTGATTTTGAATTGGGTGGGTGGTGTGTCCATAAACTTTTAAACAGACGTGGCACCGCACCGATAAATGTTAGAATTTTCGCATTCTTGATTGGTTAGGTAAAATGGCACTACAATCAAGGACTGGTATTTTCGCCATTAGAACCAGCTTAAAACTGTAATCCCAGATAAAGAAATATGACCACTTTGGGATGTGTCAAAGGAAGAAAAAAGTATGGACGTGAAAATGACGGCCATTTTAATCAATTGCATCGTAAGCAATGACAGTAAATTAACTACGTTGTAGTACAAATTTATTAGCCTCTAGTCTTCTGTGGATTGTAGTGTAAGGATTAAGTAGATTTATTAGTATTGGAGTAATTCAGGGTCAAATATATTAGAGCTCTATATAATCGTTATATTATCCGATAATGTAGTACAAATTTATTAACCTTTCATCTTGTGTGGATTGTCGTGTAAGGATTAAGCAGATTTATTTGTATTGGAATAATTTGGGTTCAAATCTATCAGAACGTTATATAATCATTATATTGTCGGATTTTTTTTTAAATTAGACTTTTGATTATATTCTAAATAAATATGTTAGGAAGGCATAATCGACATATTGCCAGATAAAAAGTTTTGTAACTGATCGAATTTCTTTTGAAACTAGACCCTTGATTATATTCTAAATAAATATGATAGGAAGGCATGATCGGCATATTGCCAGATAAAAAGTTTTGAAACTGATCAAATTTCTTTTGAAACTAAACCCTTGATTATATTCTAAATAAATATATTAGGAAGGCATGATCGGCATATTGCCAGATAAAAAGGTTTGAAACTGATCAAATTTCTTTTGAAACTAGACCCTTGATTATATTCTAAATAAATATGATTGGAAGGCATGATCAACATATTGACGAATAAAAAGATCTGAATCTGACCCTGATTATATTCTAGATAGGTTTGCCTATTCAGTCATAATCAATTAAAAAAAATTAGTAACCTTTTAGGAAAATTGCTTTTAACAAAAAAGTAAAGGAGTTCCACTTCCTTATTCCTTGACCGAGTTACCATGTCTTTCTCCGGCATATCTTTTCGAAAGTTTACAAGAAGCCGGCCATTTGATCATATAACTGTAATGTGACAGGCAGGGCCAACTGTGATGTGTGACTTTATTTATTTGTTGGCTGTCTTTCATTTATAATATCAAATATGCCTGGTTTAGTTTTTGTCTCAATTTTATAGTTAGTGAAGGTTTCTTAAATATTTTTATTTAAGAAATGCGAGTTTTAATTTTGGGTTTATTTAAAAAGTGTTATATTGATAAATAATTTTATTATTTTTTTAATTTAATTGTATTATTATTACATTATATTTGAATTAAGATGTCGAGATTTTTTAATTACCTTTTTTAAATAAAAAGAAAAAATTACTTTACAATAATTAAATAAATGTCAAATTTAAAATTAACCATTTTTATTGATATATAATATTATTACAATCCCTTCACTCACCCTTTATATACATCATTGGAGTTATGCCCTTCATGATTAAAAAATATCACTAATATTTGTATACTCTCTTCTTTCCATTACATCAAATCCATAGATCAAACTTCTTATTCATTTGAGTAAAGCATTATTTTTATACTCTCCTTCCATTACATCAGACCCATAGAGTGAAGGAGGAGGAGGAGAAGCTTAAAAGTCCCTCGAAGCTCTTATCTCAACACAAAGGGCCACAATTTAGAAACATTTCCATTACATCATATCCATAGATTGGAGGAGTCGTCTCTCGAAGCTCTTATGTCAACACAAAGGTCCACAAAGGCATTTATCTAGAAACATATTCCACGTAAAGTTAACGTGGACACAAGAGGACAAAGGCATTTTACTTAAGCACATAATCAACGAAATATCGACGTAGCTCACTATATGTATTCTATACCCCTATCCATATCTAGCTATTGATTATGATACAATGGATCCATTAATAAAATATATTATACATTATTATTCATGAAAGAAATCAAATTTAAATTTAAAAATTTAAAAAAATATATATATATATATTAAAATTAAAAGATTAATGTACAGTTTCTCAATAAAGGGCCTTGTCTATTGATAAAATATTCCCCTCCGTTTTGTGGAAACATTTTGAACAAGGTTGGATCAAATTGAATTTTCATGTTGTGGCACAAGGAAACCCTAGATTTGTTCGAGGTGGGTGAATTTTTAGAGATGAGAATGGACAATCGGTTATGGTTTACTCTCGAGATTTTCGTCAGGATACCAATAATTTCGCAGAAGTGAAAGCCCTTTTGAAAGGACTACAATTAGCAGTCGCTCAAGGGTGGTTACGATTGATCACAGAAGGAGACTCTTAGATAATCCTTAAAGCAATAGAGGGTAATGGTTTGATTCCCTAGCACATATTTATGGTTGTTGAAGAAATCAAATGGTTAAGCAATAAATAGGTGGAGGTAAAATGGAATCACATTAAGAGAGAAGAAAATCAAGTTGCAAACTGGGAGGCCAACCCAGGGGTTGGACTTCAATCTTCAATTGTCAGTTTCGGGAAAATATGTCATCCTCCTCTCCCCAATGATCTCCATAAGTTAATAACTAAGGACCTAGTTAAAGTAACTTATGCATAGGAGTTGGAAACTAAGCATTGATGAATAATTTAAGACATTTAATCAAAACTGGCTTCATTAGATAATTTACATGTGTCCCAAAATTTATCTTGTCATTGTGTGAACTGCCTTGATTGACATCACACTATTCACCCTTGCTTAGGTTAATTTTTATTGTACTTTTTATTGGTTTAGGACCTATTCCTAATTATCTTTAATCCAACAAAATTATGTTTTAACAATTAAAGGACAATAAATTTTTTGGGCAACCTTTAAAAAAATAATTAAATAATTTAATTAAAAACTAAACACAAAGATTCAATGGAACAAAAGTTCACATGTACTTTTTATTTAAAAAATAATGATAGATCTCAATTTTCTTTCAACACATTGAATATATTTTAATGTCAATGAATTAAGGCTTTTGTGGTCTTGTTAATACAAAATTAAGATTTTTTAATAAAAATATATTATCTATCCAAACAATTAACAATATTTTATTTTGACATATGGATTATAGAAAGTCGGGTCTTCCTCTTGCCCAATTGTCCTCCACCTCCACATAGATCAAGGGTTGGAGTTACTCAAATAGAGTAGAGCGAGGGTGCTTACTTTCTTCATGTTGAATGTTCCTCACTTAGAAACTAACAAATAGTGTTTGGAGGGCGGCTATCAGCTATAGAGTCCTCTATTCTTTTTGACAATGAACTTATTTTTTAATCTGTAAACATTTACAACACATTAAAATAGTTGGTCGTAATATATAATCCAAAATAATAAAAATAAAATACAAACTATCAATTTCTAATTCTTATGAAAAATAACCAAATTCATTTCAAAAATGTTTCAAAAAAATTAAAAAAATCATCTGAAATTTATATATATACAAATTTATCTAAACAAGAAATTTTTATATATACAAACCCACTATTTTTAACTTTTATGGTGGTCATTTTAATTTTTATATATTACGGTACTATAAATATTAATATTCTCCCATTAAGCAATTATTTCTATCATGCCCTCTCTTACAAAGATAGTGGCATTATGTTTATGTTGATGCCTCTAATGGAAAAATAATGTCATTATTACATCACTGGTTTATCATATTGGAGATCTGTATTATGCTCTTACCTTTCTTCAATGTGGTAAGGCGTGTGGAAGAATAATACATCTATTTATCAATGTAATGACAAATGATTTGTCATAAATTAAACTCTCAATTAATGTTGCTTTGGGATTGTATATCACATGCGTGGAAAATTTGAAGGAATGGGATTAGGTGAATTTATTGAGATTATATATTTATTTTTAATTAAAAAAATATATATATATAAAATATATTAATTATATATATATATATATATATATTATAAAATTAAATTTACTTTATTCTATAACGAGTTGTGGTTGTTGATTTAAAATGTTAATAAATTTTATATATATTGATTGATAGATCAATTTAATTTTGGGATTTATATTTTAATAGATAGTATGTAAATGTATTATTATTGTCACCAATTAAATTATAATTTTTTTGATTATATATATATATATATAATTTTTTATTATTAAAATCACATAATTACTTAAGAAATCATAATTTATCATTTAATTTGGAAACAAAAACTTTCTTAAGAGTGGATTATTTTTTATTAAGATTTTTTTTTAAGTTGGATATTTATTGTTAAAAATTGGTTGGAAAATCGTCGATTTGAGAATATTGAACATGTTAATTTTGGCAAATAGTTTCCAATTATTCGATTATGAAATTTACACTATTTTTATAAAATCTAACTATGATGTGCATCTATATCCCATATTAATCAGAATACTACGAACAACTATAATATACTCTACTTGTTGATAATCTATGATGGATCTCTTTATCTACATATAAGTAGAGGGTAGAGGTAGTTTCTTTACATGTATATTTGGGGGTCCTATTTTAACTTGATTTCATGTGTAGATTGTAGACAAAATTAGAGATATGCAACTCTCACCATTTATGAAAATCATTGTTTTTAATTTTAATTTCAAAGTATTTAGATAAAGATCCACTTCTTTTATTCATTGATCATACTTATCTTCTTGTATGGTTATGAAGTTTGGGGACCATATTTTTGATTAGACGATCAAAAATAAATAGATCGAGTATTTGTCATGATGTTATTTAAATATATTTATACTTGTAAAATTTTGTACAATTGTATTCATCATTTCAATAACATTTCATGCAGCAATAATGATTTGTAAACAATAATATCATATAAAGATAATAATTATAAGATAAAAAGATCTATTTAACATATTAAAATTAAATTATCAATTATTATTTGTTGAGTACCTCAAAATATCAATAAGATAATACTTCCCATTTAATACAGTTTAATGGGGGAGACTAATAATACTACCATAAAAATAAATTTAAAAACTAAAAAGTAAAGAAATACAAAGATACAATCCCAGACGTGCAAATAAAAGTAAAAAAGTAAAAGGAGTTTTGGTGGGTAAGAAACTTCTAGCTTTATTAAGGTACTAGTAAGTGACTGAGATATGATGGAAGCCCACAAAGCAAGATTCTAGTTTGGTGGGTAAGAAACTTCTAGCTCACCCTTTAGACTCACACGGAGAACTCTCTCTCTTCAAATTCGAATGAGCAAGAGCAATGTGTGAAGTACTTAACCCATTTACTTGTATTTTAAGTCATTTTAACATGTAGTTTATGTGTGGTTTAGGAATTTTATTTATTTAAAAAAAAAAAAAAAATGTTTTGTAGAAAATATTTTAGGAGAGATGTTATATTTGAGTAAGATTCAAGGATGTAAGGGTATATCTTTCATTGAAACCGTTTAATTTTTTTTTAAATTTTTTTAAAAGTTATCTTTGTTTTATAAATTTTACTCATAATTATTTAATTATAACTCAATCAGATAATTTTTAGAGTTATATAATTATGATAATTTTAATGATTTTATTTAATATTTATCTATTTATTTATATTTGAGGAATCAGAAGCCTAGCGACTTGGCGTCTGCTCAAAAGGTGTTAGAAGGTAGCGTGAGCTCCTTATAACTTTGATATAAAGTTGGGAGGACTCAATCTCATTTGATAATTTGAATCACAAATCGAACCCAAGACCTAGCCAACCCAAACCGTTGAATTTATTTGATATTATTATATAATGGACATGGTGAAAAAAATTGTGTTGTGGTTTGTCCTACATCTAAGTTATATGAGCTCTTATTTTTGTTGTTTACATTGTGTGAGTTTTATAAACACTAAAAAATGATCCCTTGGCATTTATTTCGAATTATTTTACAAATATTATGCATACTTGTTCATGTATGAGTGAGTGGTTCAAATATGACATTATTGAATCATTATGACAACATCCAAACTTGAACCATCTTCATGTATCCTATTGTAACCCCCACAACCATCTTGTGATTGTCCTAATCCATGACTAGGACTATACATACAATCTTAAAACCTAAGAAGTATGCCATACAATTTTGGCACAATTTCCTAAACTATCTTTTAAATTTGGTCACCCCACCCATCTTTCTCGCCTTTTCTATTTCTAGCCATCAAATATGGGTCATGTGTGCCTATCTCAGCAACGTTTGAATTTTTTCATGTATATGGATAGATTAAGTGATTAGGCTAATTTGATTAAGTGTTTATCAAGTGTTCAATTGAAATAACTTTGGGAGCACTTTGTTGGCATTGTATTATTATGTAATTTATGTTTATCAACTTGTCATTTCTCTACTAACTTTAAGGGGTCTACAAATCGTAAGGAAAAATACTAACCATATCTACGTAAAACCCCAAACCAAACACTTATCAATTTTATTTTTTCAAGATTTGTTCATTTCAAAGCGTTGTAATTCTAAGCACAAAAAATTAAGGCATAAATCAACTAATTAGAAGAAGACCAAAAAATAATAATAACTCACTAAATGCAAATTGCAAGCCCTGCCTGGGACCATCCATATGGTCATAACACTAATCAAGACCATCTATACAATCTTGACACTATCCTATTTTAGGGTAAAATCTAATTGGTGACTGGCTCACGAAATGGCTTATTCATCTTTATAGTTTCAAATTGCAAAAATGGATATAGAAATGACTCAACTATTTCTTTATCGAAGGAACAACAATTTCAAATGTTAAGAGTCACTTATATACATAAGTATTTAATTATAAATTATTTATTGTATTTTTCATGTTTTTTAATGCTTAATTTGAGGTAGGCATTTTTTCATACACACAAGTTCACTACTACATTTGGTTTAAATAGTGTTACCAACTGGGTTGGAGTTGCATCGCCATCATTTTTTTTCCAAGAAACCCATGTGTGACTTAAACTCAGAGTTAGCCTGGCATTAAATTGCAATGTAAACTCAACACAAATTGCATCGGGTTTACGTCCCAAAAAGCATTGAAATTAAAAACATAAAGTGGGAGGACCCTTACGCCCTCCCACTTTATTTTTTATTTTCTACACAAGTGACATAGAAAGGAGATAGTGAAAATGAGGAACAAAGGGATAACAAGGAGGGAGAAAAGGACAACAAACACCTTGAGAGAGAGAGGAGACAACAAGGGTGGGGGGGAAGAAAGGGACAACAAGATGTCTACATACCAATGAAGTTTGTGGGGGGTTGATGGGGAGGGGCGAGAAATGAGAGGGAGGTGAAGGGGAAAGAGTGGAGGGAAACAAAGAGGAGATCCACTTACAAAAAAAGAAAGGGAAAAACATCTTGAACCCCTACGGAACTGAGATCAAAGGTATGTAGTTTATAAATTTTATGTATGAATTTAATTTATATTTATGCAATTCATAGAAAAAATTATAGGAAAAAAGCATTAAATGAACTTGCAAAGAATCCTAGGAAGAAAGCCTTAGGATAAACCCTAAAGAAATCTTAAAAACCGATACATAAACCCTTGATAGTCACCTCATTTTCCTATGCCTCCTTACATTTTACTCAATTCATTGTAACGTATATTTTTTCTCTTGTTTTACTTGCATCCAGCTTGTATTAAAAAAAAATGATGAAATTCCTAATTTGGTTTCCTCTCTTTCCTTAAACATTTTGGATCTTATTGTCAAGATTAGAGATTTCTAATTTCATTCTTTTGTTGTGCTTCATTTTCTCTCTACTGAGCCAGTTTTGTTTCCCTTTCAAATTCGATTTTGATGTATCCAAAAGCACAACAATTTCAAAAACACATAATAATATTAAATAGAAAATTCTTGTGTAGAAAAGAGTGAATCCTATTAGTTGTTATTGCTTCTAAATAATACACGGCCTTAAATAAAGCACAACTCAAAGGTAGAGTTGTCATGCACAATTAATACGCTATTAATATAGAAATCTATCAAGAGTTAATCGAACTTGTTATTTTTAGTAATCATTATTTTTAATAACTTTTACATGCAAGTGCAAATGGGCCTACTAAGTGTCCATTATTCTCTACATGTCTAAATAAATCTTGAAGATGACTTGCAACTACAAGTTCATGCCTAATTAAAAAATAAACTATAAAAATACACAAATAAAATTAAAACGTAATTTTTGGCCTTTGGATGGTCGATTTTGGCCCCCAAAAATTGTTAAATATGTCATTAAGAGTCTTGCTTATGTCTGCATAGATATATTAGAGATATTAAATGAGAAGTGGGGGGGTGAGGAGAGGGGCGGCTCAAATAGGTTCTCTGATCAAAAGTTATGGCCTCTATAAGATATGTCCTTGTATCATTCTCCTCTGATTGAAAAGAACTCAACTCCTACGAGTTGTTCTATTTAAACTTCAGTTATTTTTTCTTATCCAAATTCTTCAATTCCCATTTTAAAATCAAAGTATTATTTTTCTATTGTAATTCTTCCCACTATACCAAATACTTGTTGTAATCATCTTGTCAAGTATTCATTGTCTTCTTGTCCAAAACATGTGCTATATTCTCTTTCTTTTTGATGCATGTTACCTTCAATCCCTTCTTATTCCCCTTCATTGTCTCCCCATAAAACAAAAATATCAAAAATAAATAAATATAAAAATTCTATGGAAAATTTACCTCATTCTCACTGTCATTTTTTTTTCACTATCTTGCACAGACCAATCTTCATATACTTCGATTTTTTGTATGTTCTTTGGATAAATATTTTCTTTCTCAAGCGCCATCACTAATTCTCATACTTCAAATACCTTTGGCCTTCTGGGTACATCCACTGGTACCTTACACCTTCTATTACTTTTATTTAGCTTTCTCCTTACCTTAGTCTTGCAAATATTGTATGTGCTCTGCAAATGCCTCTGCATTATCATTAACCCACTTTGCAATTGGTAACTGCACCAAGTCTAAAATTCCCTTAGGATTTCTGCTATAAACAATTTAGAATGGTGATTTTCCTATCGATTGTTCGTTAAACTATTATATATTCAAACTCAACTTGTGGTCATATTAAGTTCTATTGCTTGGGCCTCTCTCAAAAAATACATCTAATTTTAGTTCCCAAACTCTTATTTACTACTTTTATCTATCTGTCTGAGGATGGTATGCACTACTAAATTACAGTTTAATTCCAAACTTTTTTCACGGAATCCTCCAAAAATGACTTAGAAATTTTGTACATGTCTAAAGTAATGGTCTTTGAAACACTATGCAATCTAACATCTTAAAAAAAAAAATGTTATTCTAATAACATCACCAATTTTCTTACATCCAATAAAATGAACTATTTTAAAGAACCTATTTACAACATCAAAAATTAAATCATTACCTCATTATGTATTTGGCAGCCCCAATCCAAAATTCATACTCAATTATATATATATAATCCTTTTAGTATTCGAAATGACATGTACAAACTTATATTTTATGTATAACCTTTAACCACTTAACATATTATATATCTTTGACACATACCTTACTATATTATTCTTCATCTTTAATAAAAAATTATTTCTCTTCCACCAACATTATTCTCTTATTTTGATCGAAAAATCTCACTCAAATCACAATTGTGTTCTCGCACAATATTGTGTCTTACAAAGCCAATTATTTTTACAATATTTTTTTATAATACTTTTTATATTCCTCTCTTCTTTCTATTACATCTATTTCATAAATCAAGCTTCCTATTTATTTCACTAAAACATTATTTTTATACATCTATTCCATAAATCAAGCTTCCTATTTGTTTGAGTAAAGCATTATTTTTATACTCACCTCTTCTCATTAGATTGAAGCCATAATTTAAAAAAGGAAGAGAATCACAATTCATAAAACTTCTAACCCCTAACATTAACACGAAGATACAAAGGCTTTTATTATGGCACATAATCACTTTACATGAATGTAAGCACACAAAGGCATTTATTCATGTACATAATCAATGCAATTTATTTATTTAGGTAACAATTTTTGATTGGAGCGTAAATTGATCTAAAATACAATTAAGTGTCTAGATCTTTATGTAATATTATATGTATACCAACAATTACTAACAATGGCTACTATCGATTTCGAGAATACTAACATCTATTAACAGTGTTTATAATACAATCAATAGTTACAATCGACTCATATACCTATTTAGAAATTTAAACTTGAATAAGACTTAAAATAATGAAACCACTTAACCAATGTAATCATATCTTATTGACAATAAAATTAATTTTTTTCATAATAAAATCAATTATACATTATCAACCATAAAAACAAAAAAAAAATTAAATATTAAAATTAAAAAATTATAATATAATTAATTTTTTAATATTTAAAATCAAATCTACAAATGACTTTTTTTTTGGGGGGTGGGGCGCGCGGTGCTGGTTAATTAAATTAAAACTAAATCCAAAGATTCTGTGAAGCAAGAGTTTGTACATGTCATTAAAAAATGATAACAGATTTACACTTTATTTAGACACATTAACATATTATTGTGAATGAATTGAAACTTTCGAAATTTATTTTCAAATCAAAGTTAACATTTTTTAATAAAATTATATTACTTATCTCAATAAATAACAATATTTTATTATGATAATATAGGATGTTGTTAAGTTTGTTCATAAATTAGAGAGTTTGGTCTTCTCCTCTTGTAGCCACCCTCCACTTCTGCATAGGTAGAGGGTTGAAGCCATTTAAATAGAGTAGAGTCAAGGTGTTTGCTTTCTTTATTTCAAATGTTTTTCACTCGAAAACTAATGAATAGTGGGTGGAGGGTGGTTATTAGTTATGGCGTCTTTTATTTTTTTTAAAAATATTTGTTTTTTACGATGTAAACATTTATAACATATTGAAATTGTTAATAATAATATAATTCCAAAATAATAAAAATAAGGTATAGATTATCAAGTTCTAATTCTTATAAGAAGTGACATGGCTCCGAGAATACAATGAATGGTCACAACCAATATCATATACCCTTTCAGAGATTTGAACTTGAGACTTGAAACAACCAAGCTACTTAATCAACTCACCCACATGTCATTGGCCTTTATGATATCTTATTATATTAGATTGTTGTGCTACATTTACTCATTTTAAATTTAATTCTTTTTTATATTTTTTGGATGTGTTATTACATTTTTCCTAATTTTTACATTGTATCATTTGCAACTTAAAACCAATCTTAACATTTGATGGACATACACATATACACATGCATTCATAATTATCATAATAAAACTCCTCCTTGTATAAGGGCAATGGAAGAGGGATAGACTCTTTGAGTATCCATAATTCTCATTACAATGTGTAAGGGCGATGAGAGATGAACTGGTTCATCGAACAATTATTTTTAATGAGATCTTCAATTCTATAATATTACTTACTTAATAAAATATACTTATATACCAATTCAATTTATTTAATTTTTATGTTATCCATATATACATATATAATTATTATAAATATTAATATTCTTCGCGATAAATAATTACTATTATTATGCTTTCCCTTCCAAAGATATTGGCATTGTGTTTATGTTGAATGCCTTTAAAAGGAAAATAATGTCATCACATTATCAGTTTATTAGATCTATTTTACGTAATATTGCATTATTTTTTTAAAATATATTTATTAATAAAATAATAGGGAAAAAAATGATTTAAATAAATAATTGATGAAAAATAATAATTATAAGAATGGCGAATAGAGAGTGATGCACGAAGTCGCAGTAAGCAAAAGTAGACGTTTTGCTAGTGTTTTTTGACAAAGCCATGTAGATGTTGTGCTAAGGAGTTAGAGAGAAGTGGCAGTAAGTAAAAGTGGACGTTCTACTGGTGGATTTTGTAGAGCCATGTAGATGTTACGCTGAAGAGTTGGAGAAAGGTGGTAAACATTGAACAAGTGACGGGTGGAGAGCGAACGACTAACCAATAAGTGAAAGACGGAATGCAACAAAACTTGTGAAGGAGGTCAACA
Organism: Torreya grandis; assembly: GCA_037957365.1. Classification (NCBI taxonomy): domain Eukaryota; kingdom Viridiplantae; phylum Streptophyta; class Pinopsida; order Cupressales; family Taxaceae; genus Torreya; species Torreya grandis. Next base: position 2,963,296 of record JARHVA010001778.1, read on the forward strand.
ATAACCCAAAATTAATTAATACCCATAAACTATACGAGATCCACACTCTTTAAAAATCTCAAAAATCAAACAAAAAAATTCTAAATATTAAAAAAATTATGATTGATTGTCTAAATAAAATGAAGAGTTAATGAGTACTCAATAAACATAACCCATAATACGCTGAGAAAAGAGGTCTCCTTGCGGGTGATCTGAGTGGAGGAAGCTAATCCTATTTCTTATGAGAAGAATTTTAGGGGATGCATTTTTCGATTTCATCCTCTTTTTGTCCCTAGAATGGTCCAGTGGCCTCTCACAGGTGACTCAGATGATGCTGGGGTTGTGGTTGGACGATTCGATGGAGAGCCCTTCCGATCAGACAAAATGAGAATCCCTTCAACTTCAGCCAGTGACATAACTCTGGAAAAAGCACCAGTCTGTGTCTCCTTTGGCGAGGTTTCTGTGGTGATCTCTAGTGTTGCTGCCGAGCTAGAAATTGAGGATGATTTCCTTCTAGCTATGGAGCAAGACAAGGGAGTTAGGTAATTGGTTTGCCATATATTGGGGAAGCGGTCTTCGGTGGAGAGATTCAATGACTGGATAAAATCTGGGTAGCTTATGGTGTCTACTTCGGAGGTGGATTTATTAGGCATTCGTTTCTTCTTGGTGCAATTCGATTCCAGGGAAGTCAAGGACTTGGTCTCTGAGTTTTGGCGAAATGGCTAGAATCGACTGATGTCCTAGGTTCGCTCGAGCCTTGCTCCCTCGCTCTGACGAAGACTCTTTTGACCAAACCTAATTGTGGTACACTAAGGTGCAGAGGAAGGAAAACTTAAGTTGAAAGGTTACAATTAGAAGTAATGATTGCTATTGATGGAGGCTTCCAGTGGACAATGGACTCCCTTTTTTGAAAGGTTATAATTAGAAGTAATGATTGTTATTGATGGAGGTTCTCAGTGGACAATGGACTCTCTTCTTTTGCGAAAAGGAATGAGAGTGCATGCTCCTCAGCATCAAGGTAGATGTTCTTGAAGGCTAACTGCTAACTAGAAATCTTGGGTTGAGAGTCCTTTATGGGTATTAGGATAATGGTGGTTGTTCTTTTTAAGTGCCTTGTGCAGGGTGTTGAGTGCTTTGATCTATATCTTTTTGTGTTGTAATCACATTATATTTTCCTTTTTCTTAGTTTTTTTAATTGGGAAAGGACTCCTCCAACCCTCATTAATTTATTTAATTTGAAAAAAAAAAATCGAAAAATCGATTACTTTTTATTAAAATTTTGGAAAGTTCAGTGCTAAAAATTGGTTGTAAAATCTCCGATTTAAGAATATTGAAGATGTTAATTTTAGCAAATAGTTTTCAATTGCTCAACTACAAATGTTTGAATTTTACATTATTTTACAACATACATGTAAATCTCTTTAGTTTTTTTAAACCTAATAAATTTCTTCATAGAATTTAACCATAGTGTGCATCTATACCACATGTTAATAGGAATACAATGAACAACTATAACATAGTCTCCATGCTCATAATCTTTGATGAATCTCATGATATATTCGGTAGAGATTTTCAAGAAATGAAACAACTGGATATTTCATGTTGGTAAGAATTAAGGATGATTATAAGTTATTACAGGGTTCAAAAGTTTTCTGAGCATAGTCTCCATGCTCATAATCTTTGATGAATCCCCTTATATATTTGGTAGAGATTTTAAAAAAGGAAACAATTGGATATTTCATGTTCATAAGAATTAAGGATGATTATAAGTAAGTGTAGGCTTCAAAAAATTTATCAATGGAAAAGAGGTTAAAGTAAGGGTGAGAAGTTAGAGGGTGAAAAGTTGTAGATTAAATTTAAACTGTGTGTTAATTGGGTCTACTTATTTTAATTATTATTTATACGATACTTATAGATATGATGTAGTCTCTTTTCATTATACTCAAGAAGTTTAAGTTAATTTATAGAAACAAAAGTCATGCTTTTTAATAATTTTAAAAATAATGCAAGTTAGGTGATTCTTACTTAGAGATGTGAGAGGCTTGAGGTAGTCTCTTTATATGTATACTTGAGGGTCTTCTTCTTTGGGCCATGCTTTATCTTGAGTTTAGGGGTAGATTGTAGATGAAATAAAGAATATGCAACTCTCACTATTTATCGAAAGCAATGTTTTCAATTTCAAGGCATTCAAACAAAGATCCATCTTTTTCACTCACCGATCACTCCTACTCTCTTGTATGGCTATGATGTTTGGGGACCATACCTTCAACCATACAACCAACAACAAACAAAGAGAATGCTTATCATGATGTTATCCAAATATTTTCATCCTTACAAAATTTTGCATAGCCCCACATATTGCTTCAATGATTTTCATGTAGCACCAATCATGTGTAAACTCACACATTTGGGTAAATACTAAAGTGGCTGCCTTAGTTATCAATATCTTGCTTCTAAATTTTCTATGGAGTAGGTGAGTTGTGGTGTCAACTCTTGTTGGTATGCGAGAGCCTCCTCGTTGCTTCACTTCATTAATCTTGATATTGATAGGCCACCTCCATAGAGCTTCTCAATAAAAACTTTTGATATTTTCAAAAAAGAAATAAACAAAAGTATGTGTACTGAGATTTACAAATCCTATCTCCACTCCACATGGTCGGAGCCTAGGGAGGTGCTCTCCTTAAAACTTCAACATTATTTAGATATATATTCACCTCAATGATGTGTTCATTCAACCTTAGGGGCACATCAAACACCATTTAACTTGTAATTTGAGGGTTCTACTGGTTCAACTCAGAGTTTGCTCCGATCAATTTCACATTGAGACAGATCACCATATTCTTCGAGAGTACCGTATTTATCAGATTTGTTCTTTGAAATTTGTGACGGGGACCTTTTTTTCCCAAATATTTCAAATAAATGTATATAAGACATCTGTACTAATTTAATCTTCTTATTAGTATACACAATTCAAATTCTGTAGAGAAAAAGAAGGAACTCACAGTTTGTTGTAATCCTGAGATATAAACAGCCTGGCTGCATTGGTCTTTGTCAGGGCAGAGAGCAGCCATTGCTATGTCTGTAAAGGAAGGAATCGCAATGCAGATGGCTGTGAAGTGTACGAACAAGACCAGCAACAGATGAGTGAGCGGGTACTCGCAACAAAACCTCCACCATCTTATCTCCCTCATCTTCCTCCACAATTTTACCAAAATCAATTGCTAAACTACCGCATTGCGGTTTTCCCTATGCCATTGAAATTCCTGATTCATGAAAACAATTTGACGTTTTTTATCTGTCAAACATTATGGTGATAAGAGAATGGATATGGGCGTTTTCATCCGCCAAGTGCGTGGAGGGTTCACATTTTTTTCCGGAAAATGTTGCTGGATAAAGTCATACCAACTTAAAAAAGTTTTGATTGGTAGGTTGGAGGAAAAAAAAAAATGAATTCAATGATAGAAATTTTCTGGCCAACCAAACATTTGGGGGTGCTTAAAAGCCATTAAACCAATACAATAAACCAACAATAATTAGTGTACAAACTTTGAACGAGATTTGAATCTATTTGAATTTATGTATAATTAATGCATTTTCCAATCCATCTATATTTTATTAGTTTTTGTACCTATTTAATACTTAGTAAATTTATGATATATTGTTTTTTTTAAGTATTTTTAAGTAATAAAGTAAAGGGTTTTATTTAACACATTAAAATTAAGTTTTCAATAGATTAGGGATAAAAATGTTCTTCAAAATATAGATAAAATAATGTTTATTTAATGATTTAATAATTAATTAGTGAATGAGGTATATTGGAAAATATTTTACTATATTTTGATCAGTGATAGTGGTAAAATCCATCATTCACCTTTTAGACTCATATGGAGAAGAACTCTCGAATGACGAAAGTGTGAAATAATTGACCCATATAATTAAATTTAAAGTTATTTCAAGATGTATTTTATATGTAGTTTGGGGATTTATCAGGGCTTCTCCATTCAAATTTGAATGAAGAATGTGTGTAATAGTTTATCCATATAATTGTATTTTATGTGTAGTTTCGGGGCTTATCAATGTTTTTTTTTTTTTTTTTTTCTTTTTACAAAAATTTCAAAATATTTAATATTTTAAAAATTACTTTTGTCACTCGCAATTTTTATTAATGTGAGATTAATCTATTTACAACTCAATCAAATAATTTTTAGGGATATAAATTATAATTAATTTTAATGATTTATATTTAATATTATCATACAATAGATAGGATGCAAAAAATATTGTACTGTGATTTATCTTACCTCAATTTAAGTTATTTGAGCTCCTAGTTTTATCGTATAAATCATGTGAGTTTTGTAGAGACTCAAAAGTGGAACCTTGACAATTATTTCGAATTACTCTATAAATGTTATGTATATTTGTTCATTATGGGTAGTGGTCCAAATTAGGTGTTATTGAATCGTTATGACAACATCTAAAACTTAAACCAACTTCGTGTATCCTCCTGCAACCTCCACAACCATCTTGTGATTGTATTGATTCATGATTGAGACTTTTTTTATGATATAGCACCTAAGTATGTCCATATAGTTGTCGCACAATTTTCCTAAACAATGTTTTGAGTTCAGTCACCCTATCCATCTTTCTTGTCTTTTTTATTTCTAGCCATTAGATGTCGGCCATGAGTGCCTTTTTCACTAAAGTTGAATTTGTTCATGTAAGTGCTTAGGCCAATTTTATTAAGTACTTATCAAGCATTGTATTGAAATCACTTTGGGAGCACTTTGTTAAAATGGTTATTATTATGCAATTTATGTTTATCAACTTGCAATTTCTCTACATACTTTGACAGGTCTAAAAACTCAGAAGGGAAAATATTAACCATATTTACGTAAAACCCAAAACCAAACCTTTACCAATTTCATTTTTGCAAGATTTGCTCATTTCAAAAAGCTAGAATTCTAGACACACGAAATTAGGGTAGAAATAGACTATTCAAAAGTAGACGAACAAAACTAGGAACTCTCTAAATGCAAATTACAAGCCCTAACTAGGACTATCGATACGGTCCTAACACTGACCAAGACCATCTATACAATCTTAACATTGTCTTATTTCAGGTTCAGATCTAATCAATGAATGGTTTACAAAATGGCTAATTCAAATTGATAGTTTCAATCTCTGCTACTTATATGGAACTGAGGGAGGATGGGGTTGGGACAACTCAAAGACCTGACCCATTGCAAAGGTATTTTTTTAATTTTTTTATTTAAATTGAAGTATTTCAATTACTTGTTTTCTAATGTTTACTTTTATGTCAATTCCATGCCATCCAGGGCTTCTGATCGTCTTACATTGAGTAGTGCAACATGTGCATGACCCTCTCAACCTCATTGTGTGAGATGATAAGAGGGATTTACATCTAGCCTTGATGATGTTCTCCCACTTGGATATTGGGTGGGGGGAGGGGGGATGATAGAGAGGCTTCACACACTCTAATGATGACCATCCCTCTTGTTTGAATCTTGAAGAGTACAAACACTGATCGTCTAGCTCTCTTCAAGTGAAATTATATGTGAATGACAACATGCAAATATTGGATGATATTCACAAAAAGTAAGCATTTGAATTTATCTTATTTAATTTTTTAATGTTTTACAATTTAAAATTTTTAATTTAAGTTTAAGTTTTTTCACTTTATGTTATTTAAGTTTTTTAATTATGTGATTTAATGTTTTAACTTATGATTTTTTGGTATTTCAATGTATTTACAATATGTTTGACATTCATTGTTTATAATCTCAGGTATCTGAAACAAAGAATAAATGCTCGAGCAAATAAAATGTGAATATTGTAATTGAATACAATAAGTTTTTAATTGAGTGTAGATAATGTCTCACCAAAGCAATTTAAAAATGTGCAACAATTATGCTTAACAAGATGAGGAGGGATATGGAGGCAAGGCCACCTAAATGTATATTAATTATTATTATTATTTTTAATGATAAGGGGAATCCATAACTAGGCGAAGTCACACTCGCGTGAACATGAGTTCAATATGACCGGTTGTTACTGCCCCACTCCATACAATGTGGATTAATCGAGGGATACAAACCATTGATTACTAAAAGTAAATGTGGGGATGGACAACAAATCGAGTAGACCCAAGTTGAGAGATCTCTGAATCAAGGAAATAACTAAGGTAGTTGCTAATGACACCCAAAAAATCCTAGAGGTAAGTAGCGTTTCCTCTAAATTAAAAAAATGAAATCCGTTGTTAGGAAAGGGAAGAAAGGAGGACTCAAGAGATACAAGTCAGTGAAAGAGATTAAGCAAAATCTAGAAGGAGGATTAAAGGCTAGGGGCTAGAAACAAGATAAAAATAAAGAGGCTTAAAGGTTATGCTTAAAATTTCAGCAAGTTGAATCAACGTGGGTAGAGTTATTGTTGATCTAGTTGCCCCTCTGGTGCATTTTCAATTTTTTGTTTTTTGCTCATGTTCAGATAATGTTACACTAACAATTCGCTGACATTTCATCTTGTATCAGTTTGGTCTACTACTGAGAGGACCCGCTTCTTGTTTGTCATTTTTGAGCTTTACTTATTTATCTTTTTGAGATGTTCCAGGTTTTGGGACCCTGTCAAAACCCTACAATTAACCTTATATATATATATATATATATATATATATATATATATATATATATATATATATATATATATATATATATATATATATATAAGAAATAAAATAAATATAATGACAAATAATTATATTATATAGTTTTTTTAAATAAATTTTTTAGTCTATTAGCATCACAATTATGTCGTTTCTTTTTACAAAATTGGGGGATGGTTTAAAATTAGGTCAATCTAATTGGCAATGCAAACCTAACACGATCAAAAATATTTAATAATGTTAATTTTACATTGACTTTACATTTCAAAAATTGACACAATTTCTTAACATTTTTAGGAAATTATGCACCCCAAAATATCGATTTCTAGCATAACTCCAACTCAAATGACAACACTAATTACACTTAATATAATAGTGAGATAATTACAACACTAATTACACTTTGGAAGAAAAACACCTCTACTCATAGTCGAAATAATTGAACTGTAAATTTAAATTCGGAGGAACCCCACCCAAAGAAAAAAAACAGTTTAAACAGTTTATATTTAAATAATAAATAATATACCGAGGCTTCATTTTTAAAGGATAGCACAAATGTTTTTTAAAGAAGAAAAATGTGGCAGCCAAAAATAAGGTAGGAAGTATTGCTTTGAAACTAAAGTGTGATTTAATAAATCTAAAAATAATCAGATTTGTTTAAATTTGTTCCTACTTTCTTTAGATAATCTGGCAAAGGCTAATGTTATCTTTTTGCAACATGTGTGTCATATATATAAATTTGTAATATGGATGTTAATTATATCGCAATGTAAATATTTATATACATTTAATTAGGGATAAAAATAAATGTAAAATAATAAATTTGAGAGATTGGATAAAAATGGTTAAAATATGGAAGTAAAAAAAGAGTGTTTAATAATGATTTGCAGATGATCTCAAAAATTCGTAATGATCGGAGAATGGTATATAGATCGTCAAATTTCAAACTTAACAATGTCTAGATTGTCAATATCTATTCCTATAAAATGTCAAATGGGAGAAATTTATTTTGACGACTAATTTTTCATATATTTGCTCATATCCCTAAGAAAATGGAATTTTTTTTGTCCAAATTAGATAATTATATCTATAAACTATGAAGAAAATAATGTGTTTTAAAATCTATATTACAATTAGCTAGATTGTTATTGATGCCCTAGATGTTTGTTCAACATTGAAAATGACATTTTAGTAATTGCAATAGTTCTTCAATGAAAAAATACAATGTGTCGCTAACATGAACTTCAATGCTACTATGAATGTTCTAATGATCATTTGATTTTTCTAAATACAAGTTGTAAATACTTAATTAATTTTCTTGAACAATTAACAAATTCTTTTCTGCTTGATGTTTTTTAAGATTATTTATAAATGACTTCTAGATGCTTAAATGCATTGGGTGCTTGTGTATTTATAAATCACTTGAAATTCAATTAGGATATTATGAATATATTAACAAAAATTAAATAATTGAGAAAGTGAAAAATGAGACATAAGGGGCACACATGATGAGGGGCAAAAGGGCTCAAAAGTTCTTTATAAGTTTTTATACAATTACGCTCTAGGAAAGAAGGGCACTGCACATTCCAAATAAGGAGGGCAGAATGAGACCAAACATGGGGAGAGGAAAATCGTAACTCGAGAGTATTAGGAGAATGCACATTGACAACCGAAAATCAATAAATGCACCAATAATCCTTGGTTTAAACTAAGAATTGACAAGCACACAAACATTGTAAATCTCTATAATTTAGTGATTAGTAAATAACTAGAGTCATTTTGGTCAAAATGCAATTGAGGAGAGGGATGAAAGTGGTTATGGCACTAGAGGATGGATGAATTTATATCCACTCGTGGAAAGATATTTTGGTTTAATTTTTTCAACCTCATAAAATGGATTGGCCGGCCATTTGAGCCTACCTTGACACGTCCATGTTGAATGCATTAAGTGGGACCTATACTACGTCCTAAATATGGACTCCATTACTTATACTTTTATTTTTATTACTTTTTAAGTGGTAAAATGACGATGGATTTTTAATTAAGAAAAATATATGAATAAGAACAAAACATTAGAAAAAGTTGTATAGTGATTAGTTCATTTAAAAGAAGCGAGTTAGAAGTATGTAAAAAAGTGAATTAAGATTTTAAAAGAAGCGAATTAAAAGTATGGAAAAGTGAATTAAGTTTATATGGGTGGTATAGTTGGTTAAGGATTTTGGGTTTGTTTTATATAAGTTTTGAGGTTGAGTTTCATCGTCTGAATTTTTAAAGCTATTCGGTGTGTATGGACCCTATTGATAGCTCCATAGGATTAGTCTCGTCTCTGCTCGCCCTAATGAAAGTCACTAAATGGAGTCGCAATGTCCCAATTGAAATCGAAGATACCTCTAGATTTAAAAAAAAAAGAAAAAAAAATCTAAATATATATTTAACTGAAAATATTAAATAAACTTTGTTAAATTTTTTTTAATAAATTTATAATGTATTTATAGTTGTATAGATAATAATATAATTTTTTTTATATTTAAAATTTAAAATAAATTATTATTTTTCTCTTCAATTTTATATTCTTTAATAATATTTGGTATTATTATTAATAAATTTTTTTATCAAAATATGGTGGGTGAATTTGAATTTCAAAATATTACGATGGAATTGTCATTTCTTCATTTAAAAAGAGAGCTTTTTTTTCGATATGGGTAATAGTTTTTGAACTAGTGTTTTGAATTATTCTGGGACACAAATAAGGGGTCCAAATCTCTTATACAACAATCATAAATAGTCATTACTAGCCTTTCTAATATAACTTCTTTTTTTTTCACTAAAGGAGGGGTAAATATTTTATTGAAAACGAAACAAGAAACAAAAAGAATTACAGAGCTTTATCCTGGTCAACAAGTTGACCCAGCTTCTGAGATAAATTTCAGGGAAGCATCGTATGATAAAAAATGTTCCAAGACGGCCCATGCTCGGAGGCCCATCTAGCCAAACAATCAGCGACACCATTCCACTCGCGAGGAATATGCATAAAAGACACATAATCCAAGGAAGTACATCGTTGAAGGATCTGTTGAACAACCCCAGCCAAATGCCAATCCACAGTCACAAAGTTCCTTTTATTCAATAAATTGACAACCTCCTGCGAGTCAGTCTCGCAAATAATTCTGTGCCAGCCACGTTGACAACACTGTTGCACTGCAACCAAGATAGCCAGAGCTTCCATGAGGTTATTAGTATGGTAGCCCTTGTAGATAGAAAAGAAAAAGTGAATATCACCAGAACTATCACGCCCAACACCCCCAATACCAGCTGACCCTGGATTTCCCCGAGAAGAACCATCAGTGTTGATTTTAAGAACTCCAATCGCAGGAGGAGTCCAATGCCCCTCACGATTGACAGGATGCGAGTGCTGCCTAGTGCCATTCGCTGAGCGAGTGTGGGGAGCAAAGGGAGTGTCACTGGGAGGAGCAAAGGAAAAGCGTGAGTAAATACCAGCATCTACAGGATCCAAACCAACAGCAACGTCACATTTAGCTTGGAGAGTTTCATGAAGAGAATTAATAATTTAGCTTGGAGAGTTTCATGAAGAGTCTCTAATATAACTTGACGAGATGCTATTGCCAACAATACTAATATCTCTAGCACTTCCAACCATCTGAACATCTCCAACAATCACCAACGATCTAACATGCCCTTTGAGATTTGAAACTAGATGATGCCAAACACAACCAACACTCTTAACCACTCCACCTACATCTCATCGACTTAAAAAAATTAAAAAAAAAAAAATGAATTAAATCGATGATATATAACACCAAAATCATTAGCTTAATACTACACCTCACAACTCATCTTCACACTAATTCAACTACATCCTCCTCTTAAAAAACCCTCGTTCATATCCACGTACATATTTTCACAATTTAACCTTTTTAAAATATTCTAACCACACAATTGTCTCACCAATTTACAAATCCGTTAATAAAAAGATTGAATACCAGACATACAGGGGGTAGAAAGGAAAAAAATTGCAATTTAACCCCTTTGAGGTTTCATCACAAAATTTTCCATACAATTTACAAGTCCATTAAAAAATTGAATACCAATTTAAAAAGTAGTTGATAGATATGGTGATTCTAAAACATGTGGTAGTGAGGAAAGACTTTCTATTTTCACAAGCAAAGTCAAAAAAACACAATACTTGTGTACCTTAAATTTTCAAAGGTTCTACTTTTATTAAGGTGTGACATATTGGTTCCGCCCTATCTATTAAATATGCAATTAATTATTAATATTTATATTATATTTTGATTTATATATTTATTTATTTTTTAATTGATAGTTGGGTTTTTTTGACTTGAGGAACCTTCTAGATTTGTAAAAAGCAGATGGAAAAGGAGATTCGAAATTTTGATTTATATTTTCAAAAAAGAGATTTTATAAATTGTAAGTTTCTTTGTAAATTATAAAAATTTAGGAAGATATGGAATGGGCTTATAAATCAAATTCATAAATTATTTTTGTTAAAATTAAATTTGAAAAAGTTTATGACCACATTAAATGATTATTTATTTTTCCCATATTACAAATGTTAGGATTTGAACAATATTATCTTCATTCAATTTAAATATTGTTTATTGATGTTTCAACTTGTTTATTTATTAATTGTATGTATTATAAACAGTTAAGCCTCTTATGTTCTGTTACACAAGGATGTCCTCTTGTCCTTACACTTTATATGCTAGTTATTAAAGTGTTTGTTACTAACTAATGTTGTTTTTCAAGGATATGTTGGAGGAATCTCCTCCCTACAGATAATTTTCCTTCAACCTGTTAATAGTCATTTTGTTGATGATTTATTCATCATCTTAACTAAAGAAGAATAAAATGCTACACATGCAATGCAATGCCTTTATATTTTTGGTTTAACCCCTCGTTCTAGTATTCAATGGAGAAAGGCACGATGTTTAGTCAATCTTTCACTCCCTCCCATCATTGGATTCAAACGTTTGCTCGGAATTGGATTCAACATGTTAAGATTTTCTGTTTTTATGAAAATCTATTTGTGTTTCACACTGCCCCTTCCATTTTATGGTAGTATGTCATTAATAGGGTAGCAAATAAAGTAGCATATCAGGTGAAGTAAATTGTTATTTCTTGTTGGGAAAATTTAAAGATGATCAAAAATACTTAGTGCGACTCATGGTTACAATTATTTATGTTGGGTTCCCTCCGAAGCCTCTTATTAAAAGATTTACAATCTTCTTAGAAAATTTCTCTAGACCAACACAAAATAAGAGATAGGTTTCCACCAAGTTTCTTGAGAGTATTACTATTTAAGCTAAAGATGTTGGAGGTTTGTGTTTTCTTGATGTCCATCAATAAGATATAGCTCTATGTGTTAATTGGATAATGTGATCTATTGAAGGAAATGAAACCTAGAAAATTTTCCCAATGAATTATAATCCTATTGGTCCTCCTTACATGTTAACAAGTTGGAAAGTTCTAGGATTTCAAACCCTTCTAATAATTCGAACTCCAATCAAGTAGTAAGTACTTTTATGGCCAAGAGTATTTGGAAAACTTCGGAAGTTAACAAACCTTGGGTTTCATAGAATGGAAATGGTTGTAGTGACATAGTATCCATAAATCAACATTCATTGTGATGGTTGTTGATTAATAATTTTCATGGCATCCCTTTTACTAAGGTGCCTTGGGTTTGTGCTCTCAATTTTTTCAGATAAGGCATTTGTACTATGTAAGGATATTTTCTTTAGGGGCAATGACTTTCTTTGCATGAGACCAAATCCAAATTTAAGCTTCATAACAACAAATAAGAGTCATTCCAAGGGGGAATCGATATTGTCCTTGTAGAAATGTTACACAAAATTACAAGTTCCTTTAAACCAAGGTAGAAATATTGGAAATGGGATGTGAAAACCCCCTCCCTTAATACACTCCCTAAAGAATATGTGTGGCTCTCCCCTCATCTACCCACATTTCAAAAGCTCAACTAGAAACGGTCTCTCTAGTATAGTGCCCACATCCGGTGTAGGAGACTCCAAACTACATGGAATGGTATTATTGAGACTAAACTTGCTCATTATTCTTGGTGTCAACTATATGAGGATTTGCCTTTGGGAAATTGCCTTGTTCACTTAGGGGTTCCTCATCCCAAATGTCCTTTTTATGGCCAAGATGAGATTATTAAGCTTAATTTTTGGTTTTTCACCCAAGCAACACATACTTTGATGTAGATTCTTTATTTTTTCATACTATTTTGGTTGGAGCCTTTCACTTGGTGGATTATTCTCCTCAGAGACTAGCTCATGATCAATGCAAAAATCACACATATTTAGCATATTATTTGGAAAGAAAGGGATGTTATTTTTTGCTAACTCTATAACTAGTAATCGATTCTCTACTTATATTAAAACAATAATGGTATCAAATTTGTTTATGTAGATCCAAGTTCAATCCAACAAAGTGGTTTTAGAGGTGGCCCATTTCTAGATTATGTTAGATCATTGGAATATGCTTCTTGCATTGTGACTTGTGTTTCAACTTCGTCACCACAAAGAAACAAAACTCTATTTGGAGACCATCGTTGTAACCATATTTGCCACTCTTTTTATAATTATGTCTAGAGAGTCATCACCATGGAGACATTCGCCGGCTCAGAATGTTAGGTGGACTCTTCCTCCTTGCCATGACAAATTCCTCTATATGACTTTAAGAATCTCTCTCTTAAAAAATATTCCAAATAATCATTTAATCGAGGTTTTGAGTGACACCGAAATAATGAACAAAAAAATCAATACAAAGACTAACCAAAAACCCATACTTAAAATTTATTAGATTTGGTAAGTCAGAGTGAATGACTAGAAATCCCGTTGCTACCCTTCTTTCTTTAACTAAATTTATTGATGCTAATTTTTTTTATAATATTTTGTTAATCCGCTTTATTTTATATTTGTGCTCCTTTTGCAAAATCTTTTTATTAAAGAAAATATAACCATATTCCTTGCTAAAAGGTTAAAAGAAGCAACACAAATTTAAGTTCATTATTTAAAGTAGGGCGGCGTGAGTGGATTACGAAAAAGTTTGGTTGCACGCGAATAAAGTAGAAATTGAGTAGCGTCATTTTTAGAATAACTTTCAAAATAAAATAAAGTAGACGGAGTGGTGTAGTCACGAGCGGAATAGGTGGTTAGATATATTGGTGTAATTAAGTTAAGATTATTTTTTATTAATTAATATATGTTAAAAAAATAATGGAGTTATTAATGTGATAAATTAAATATATTTTTGTTAAAATTTATGAATATTTTATAAATAATTATATTAATTATAAAATAAAATAAATTAAAAGATAGATTATATATATTATATATTTGGAAGTATTGTGTATGGAATTTTTGAATCGATGTTTCAAATCAACATCTATGATCTATCTTTAGGAAGTTTGATCGTAAGTAAATAATAGAGTATTAGGGAATATATCTTTTTTTTAATGAATCATTGGTTTATATGGTGATTTTTAGCTAAGAGCCAAGAACTGAGGGGTATCCATTCCATCAAAGTCGTTCCGGGTATGATCCCAACCTCATCCCTTTTTGCATGTCAGGATTTGCTACCAGCGAGAATTGATCTCTGATGGACTCTTTGTGAGCCAAGCAACTTTCCCAATGAAACTAATCACTGTTCACACATTAAGGAATATTGATTGAGAAAGTATTCATTAGATTGCTCTAACAATAACTTCAATTTTATATATATATATACCTCTTCTCTGGTCCAATAAGTGAATAAATAAAATGGAAGAAGTTGCACTTAAAATCTACAAACTACTATTAAATAGATGAATTTAATAGAAGATAGTGAATTTTTGTAACATTGATTTAGGATTTGGGATGGAACTCTGTTAGTCACACTAGTGAGGAGTAATTTGTAATGATAAACAAGGGCGGGAGAATTGACTCAATGTAAATAGCATAACATGATATTTTAAATATACAATGGAATTTCATTTTTTTTTGGAGAAGACAATAAAAAATGACATTTTAGTCATTTAGTGGAGTTTGGAGCACCTTTTAAACTTTGAAAATGATTTTTTGATCCTAATAAAGTGATACATCTAGATTGATGTCATCTATCACTATTCAGCAAGACATTTGGAAAAAGTGATGTAGTCGTGTGTCAATATAAAAGGCTTCAATAAGTTAAATTATATTTCAAATTAAAAAATAATTGTCTAGAAAGAAAATGATATTTTAGTCATATAGTGGAGTTTGGGAGTTTAGACCCCCTTTTAACTCTCGAAAATAATTTTTTGAACTTAATGAAATAATACAATCTAGATTGATGTCATCTATCACTATCTAACAAAAAATTTGTAGAAAAAATGATGTTGTCGTGCTCCAATATAAAAAACTTCAATAAATTAAACTATATTTCAAATTAAAAAATATATATCTAAAAAATAATAACTGTTAATATATTTTTGAGATATCTATTTAAAGTATTTAAATTTGTACATATAAATATAACCTAAATAACAGAGATAAAATAAAAACATTTTACTTTCTAATAAAAAAGCAATAAAATTAAACACTTTATTAAAAAAAAAAAAAAAAAAAACAATCCCCTTATAAACTTCCATAATCTAATTTAATCTACCAAAGAAACTTTACCTTATACCAAGTACACTTCAACTTAAAAGTGACTTAGAACCCCACCTTTCCCTTTTATATATAATTTAAAATGACTATCTTTATTTTAATTTTATACATTTTCCCAAACTAACTTCAAAAACAGTCAATTCAGCGCCCATGGAACTGTATTACAGAAACTCAACGCCTGCATCTGACGGGAAAAAAAGCATGAAAAACGCAGTATAACTACGCTAATTTCTGCTGAAGAGTTTATAAAGAAGAAAAAGATAAATACCACTTGCTGCAATCCGGTAAGGTAGATAGCCTGACTGCACTGCTCCTGGCCAGGGCAGAGAGCCGCCATTGTTACGCCTGTAAGAGCAGGAACCACCATGAACACAGCCGTGCAGTGAAGAAACATGGTCATCAACAGCCGACTCAGCTGGGGCTCACTCACCCAACTCCACAATCTTTTCAGACTCATCTTCCTCGCCACTAAAACCCCAATCCCACCAAACTGGTGCAGTGCAACTTTCACCAGAAATTGTTGCAAGGAGAACACTTCACGGCAATTGACGTTGGAATGCCATGAAAAGAGGCTTATTTCTTCGTTTCTGTGACCACGCGTTGACAGAGGTGGCAGATGGGGAGCATAGCAGGGAGAATTGAAATGTTTTGGTCTTAATTAAGTATGTCAGATGATGGTGTGTGATATAGGCAAAGGTATATCCAATTCTTGACTTGCAATGCACTGAAAAGTCTTTTGGATCTAAATCCCTTCCATGCATTGTATGATGGCTTTTTGGCCGTTGATTTGATTCACATGAATTGATATTTCACAAGCTGGTCAGAAAATTTTGTCTCTAGAGGAAAATATAATTAAAAATTGAGCTGATTTGGTAAATTGCCTTGCCAATCCTCACACCACAATTGGTTTTTGCAAGTTTTTTCTGGTTTTAGGTGGCCTGCCTTTTGTATTAACGTTGAAAATTCTGGTTTAATTATTAAAATATAATACAAACAAATTTGGACTGTGTATGGGAGGGGGAGGGTATAATTAAAGGGAATAGGGTATGGATTTGGTAAATGAAAACAATTTCTTTTATATATTAGAGGGGCAGGTGTTTGTCAATTTATTTTGATTATATTTAATTAAATATTTATAATATATTATTATGATTATAGAGGAGTTATTAATAGAAAGTTTACTAAAAGATTTTTTTGGTGTTTTTATCAAGGTTCGAAAATCAAGTTTAATTTTGATGGTGTAATCAAAGGTAATTTTAATTGGGTTCGCTGAGGAGGAATTTTTGCGACTCCAAAGGTAAACGTCTTCTAGCTTTCTTTGAGGTTCATAGAAAAAGCTCCAACAATTTTACCGAATCTAAGGCTTTGTGGTGCGGGCTCCTTTTGATTAAAGAAAGACATTTGAAGAATTTGGTCATTGAGGGTGACTTGAAACTCATTCTAAATGTTGTGGAGTAAGCAAAGAATAATCGTTGGCAACTGAGTGTCATCGTTAATGATTGTGTTTCTTTTGGATTGGATATCTCCTCCTAGTTCATCCTTCACATCCAAATAGAAGGGAATAAAATTGTTGAATTACTTACTAACCCTACAGTTATACCAATAAACAAATAAATTTTAATCCTTTGCAAATTCAGTCACATCACATCATAGATGACAATCTTTTCCCAATTTTGGAAAAATATCTCCAAGGTACTTTTCAATGATAATTTTGATGGGATTTAATTCACATTTATTGGCCTTAAAGTGTGGCACACTTGAGGTGACGAAATGTTTCTAGATAGACGTTTTGTGGCCCAGAAGGATATTTAACTACTCACATTCCTTTACTCTTGTCATTTTGGCAAACAATAAAAAAGTTGCATTGGTAGAGCCTTCCAGGATTGCATTTCTTACCATTTTATTATCATTTTTTGGTTATAAGGTTGGTTTGGTGCATTGGAATCTCTTGAATTTGGCCTTGTTGCTGCCCTGCTCTTGAGTAAGATGGTTCAATATTGGTATGGTCTAGGCTTTCTCGAGATTTCGTGAATATTGTAATATTGGTTTTTTTAAAGCAGTATTTTTATGCATTTGTATGTCGAATGGAAATTTATCTTCTTCACTTCATTATTTTACATTCCTATTCTTGCTTGGCAACACGACTCTCTCCTAGTCTCCTCACATTTTTATTTGAGGGCTTTTCCAACTTTAGCCATTCAATTTTGTTGTGGTCTAGAAATTTCTCTTGGCCTATTCATTTTTTGGAGAAGTTGTCTTGGTTGTCTAGGCTTTGCAATTCCCCAAGTCTCATGGTCTCATATCTTAGCTTTCTCTCTGTTGTTTGTAGGCTCAATGGGGTTGGAAATGCGTACTTTATTTAAGACCAGTCTGGGGTTATTTTTCATTGAAAATATTTTTATCTTGCATCATGGAGAAAAATAAGGGAGTGAGTGTGGATGTTAGGACTTATGCTAGGAGGACCACCATATTTTGCAAAGGGAAACAATACTCGATGAACACTATCAAAGAGGAGTAATGGAATGATTCACATTTTTTCAGTTGAGGATGTGGATTCTTCCTTTATTGGGCTTGTAGAACATCTCAAACTAAGTCAACTACTTGATAAGTCTACAATGCTGAACATGGAGCAAGATTTGGAGTTATGGAAGACTTATTTGTTGGAGGGAATCAAAGAAGAAGAGATACTTAAGTGGAGTGCTACCAATCTTTACATGCACAACTAGCTACCAAGATGGAAGAGGGTGCATATGTGAATTGTATTCTTCAAACTATGAGTGACCTTGACTAATCCACTCCTAGAATTGATACTCTCAACATTGCTCAACTTATTAGAGTCCAAACCACTCTCTTTGGGGCCAACAACACATACAACCCATAAATATGTGGAGCAACTGGGATTTAGCTTATGTTGCAAGCTTGATCAAGTTTGGAATTTGCTAAAGGCCATGGATCAAAAGGGTGTTGTCAAGGGAAATAAGTTTGTTGCCATATATGGAAAATTGGGCATTAACTCCTCCTTTATGGATTCACACTTGGCCAAGACATTGGTTGATGCCACCTTGGAAGATGAGGCTAGGGAGAGGGGATCGACTATGATGGTCTCCAATTCTAGTGATGATGTTTAATGTGGGTTTATACTGCTTTGTATCTTCTTTTTGCTTCTATATCTCATAGAAACTCCAATATCCAGAGGGTGATGGTATGTATAGACAATTTTTCTTGATCCTATCATGTTTTTATTTACATATTATGATTATTAGTGGGTTGTGTCCTTTTTTAACCTTATAAAAAAGTATAATATATAAAATATATTATTGATTTTTATGGTATTTTTACTTGTGCATGTTTAAGAGACCTCAAGATGATCTCTATGAGTAGTCGTTACCCTAATGACATTGTTTTCCTCATGTATTTTTGGTAATAATCACAAGGCAAAGCAAACCACTTACCACACAAGCATTGTAAGCACTTGTTAGCAAGGGTGAGGAATGTTGAATTTAATCAACCGCTTTGGGATTCTAATGGGGAAAGAGGCTAGACAGTGATAAACCCAAAGACGTTGATCAAATTCACCATTCCCTAATTAATATAATTAATTTATTTATTTTACATTTTGATGAAGTGGATGTGAATTGTGGATCTTTAATCCTACATTATCAAGAATAATAAGACAAGGGTGACTTACAAGGTATTACTTGTTTAAAAAACTTTCAAATATAAGAAGAGGATAGAGGATGAGAAGCCCCAACTCAAATTTATAAATAATTTTTATGATTCTTACATATATTTTTTGATTGATAACTAAGGGTTGATGGATACCTTACCCATTTATTTATAATTAAATGATTATAATGATATGACATATTAAAAGAAGCCCACAGTCAATAAAAATGGGCCAAATAAGGCCAAACCACCACAAAGGCAGAGAAACTAACACCAAAATTGATAACCAAAGGCCAAAAATCACAAAAGCTAAACCAAATACAAACAAACTAAACTAAGACAACTAACCTAAGCCACCAAAAATACCCCAAAAAAATAGAACAATAAAACCCACTAAACCAAACTCAAGTCCACAACAAAGAAAGTGCCACCCTAGGAGCCATCACCACCACCATCGTGAATCAAACTGCCACCAACGTTAGGATCCACCAAAGCAATGACATGCACAGAGTCACCACAAACCAAACCTAAAACCCCTACTTCATGTTGCAGAGACCCCATCAAACTAGCCACAAGTTTGTTGTGCATCATGACTCCTCCCAAACCCGATGCTTGGTAAACCCCATCCGAACGCTTTTGCATGAGGTTCAACACAGATCATGGCTTAAGTTGCCTCACCTAGCTGGGAGAGAAAACCACAACGCGACTCACCACCTAGGACATAAACTTCACAACTGCCACCCTAGGTTTTGAGTGCATCTCTTGCAACATGGCCTCAAGAGCTAGAATGGGAGATTTGGTAGATGCCAAAGGAGGAGGAAGAAGAGCCATACCAAATTACAAATGAGGATTCTTGCACACAAAGTTGAGTTTCTCCACATAATTCAATAATGAAACAAATTTGCCCTCCAACACCTTAAACATCGAGAGAGGAACAAACCCAACTACATCCCTACTAGAGAATGGCATGGCAACTTGGGGCCAAATGTCATCATCTGTAAACACCTCAAATAGAATGGCATTGAATGCTAAAACCATGAAAAATTTGACCATTTCCACCACCTGTTGCTTATCTTCCATAACTATTTCCAAATTCACCTTGACACAACAACAAGAGATGATGTGTCACCCATAACTATTTCGATAGAATGAAGCACCTGACCTAAGGGAACCTAAAAAATATTCCTCAACCTACCAACAAATGCTTCCCCAACAAAGGCCATCTCCCACTTCCTTACTTGGATGAAAACCATTGGCACCACTGTAGCCAAGGTTGTTGCAGGATCCATAATTGAAGACCGATGAACATAACAAAACACAAAGCAAATAAAGAACCAAGACAACCCAAGCGAAACGCTAATGCCAAAGCAAACAAATAAAGTGAATCATAAATACTCTACACATGACATAATTAAGTGGCATGGTGACAATAAAACACCACCACAAAAGGAGAGCCTCATTACACATGTAGGATGATGTGACAGACATAGAGGGATGTTAGCCTAAGTCCACCAGAGGGGTAAAAAATCTATCTGGCCAAGCACCAGCCTTATTATCCGACCCGAGCTCCTCAACTTGGTAAATGCCCTAGTTGGTTAGAAAGTCTACGGCTGCATTAACCTCTTTGAAATAATTCTTAGATATTAATAGATCTCTTATATTATAATTATTACTTTTAAAAAATCATTTGAACACACATACATAAAATCCTATAAAATTAATAAAATATGTTTAATAAATAAATAAATAAATACATGTTTAAAACTATATAATATGAAGTCACAAAAGTTACTTTTAAAAATACTTCCCTTTCCGTTGAGGGAACCATTGCACCAATTTTTTTAGTAATGGCGGTTCCAAGCAATATATTTTAAATGGAAAAACTCAAAATAAGGTTCCAAGCACTATATTTTAAATGGAACAACTCAAAATAACATAATCTTCTTTAAAATGTGAGGTAGGTTATTATTAATCCTTGCTAAGGTAGGATTAATGGAATCACTTTTCAATTACTTATCTTTTGTTCAGTGAATCAAAGAGCTTCAAATACATTTATGATAATAATTATAAAGTTTTACCTAAAATTTGACATATTAATTTTGGAATATTCCTTAGGTATTATTTAGGCATATTCCTTTAGATTGAATGTAACATTAACACACGTATCTCTTACAATAATGCACCTTTACATGCTTATTATTCCTCTAGATTGAATGCTTTTAATTTTGTTAGATTTGCATTGTATGTCAAGTTAGGACAAAATACTTGTATTTATTGTTGATCTGACACATACATGCTTGTAGGATTGAAAAAAAACATTCATTTTTTTAATTATAAGTATTCTACATTAATATTATGCATTTTTTCAGTTGGTATTGATTGTCAACCAGACACAGGGTTTTGGGGATTTAATATGGACTCCCTCAATATAAATATTTAAATTTATTTAAAAATTTAAAGCACTAATTACCTGTTATGACAGTGCCCCTTATAATGTTTGACAAAATGTCTCCAGGTAGTATGTACAAAATGATTTTCACGAGGTTGATTTGGATCCCTACCAACGGTTGAGTGGACGAATTCAATGTGCAATTTGTTCTCCATTTATTCTCCACCTAAATATTTTCGCATATGTGGAAGACAAGTGTTTGTTTCTTCGCCATCATTCGGTTGGTTGATTTTTACAACATATTTTATAGTCATATGCAAAGGAATTGTTGCATTTAAAATTGGAGCTTATTTTTCTATTACATGGACTTAATCGAAGGTTTATTTTGATTATGTGGCTTAATCAAAGGCATCACTTTTTGCCGATAATATCCATTTGGGACACTCTCCGCTTCCACTTCTTTGACCTTTTTTTAATTGCAAATTAAATATTTTGTGACAAGTTTAATCATTCTTTTTATTAAATTATAAAATGTTCAGTTATTAGTTTTTTAATTTTAATTTTTAATTTTATTATTTTTTTGTTTTTGTTTTTTATCTTCGCATATGTTTAATTAGTACATGATAATCTTTGCTCATAATTATCATTATTACTCAGAGTATAGATAATATTCTTGCTTATATAATATGGGTGTTCGTGCTTAATTCTCAACCACGTGAATTATGAAAGCACCTTGAGAGAGAATTATATACTCTTGATACTAGCAAACAAAAGCAACATAAATACTAATCAAATTCAAAATTGCAATAACAAATAACATGTTATTAAATTTATATTTTCAAGTTCAAATTATTAAAATAAGTGTACATTGTAAAATTATACGCAAACTAACATACAAATAACTCTCAATACAAAGGAAGGGACTAACCGCTACACAACCCTAGTTTAAGAAGGATTTTTCTTTTAAAAAAAAGATCTATAATAATGAGAGGATAAAAATTTACAACACCCAAACAATTTATTTATTTATATTTATATATTTATTATTTATTTTGTTCTGTTTTGGTCAAATGCTAAATATATATTTTTTATGGTTTTTAAATTTTTACCAAACTTTGTTTTGAAAGTGTGCTATTTAAGTTTGGAAATGGTGTATTAGGAGTATATGATAAATAATATTATATAGAATCAATTTTGAAAAGTTATAATGTTTTTAAATAGAATTATTCACTTATTATTATAATTAAAGGATGATCTTAAATTTGATGTTTATTTGATCATTATAAGGTATTTTGTCTTAAAATTGTAATATCTTAAATATACAGTGGAGTTTGGAGTTTGGGGTCCAATTTAGTGATGTTGCAGAGAAGGTAATAAATTTAGATTGAAGATAATAAATTTAGATTGATATCTATCGATGTTTTCATATAAAATTATTTTATTATCTATAATTAAAATAAGATTGAAACCCCAACATAGCACTCCATTAAACTTGTGAAGATATGTATAATGGATTTTTTTGAAAAGCCTCCTAAATGTTTTTTAAGTAGCCTTAATATTTCTCATAATGTAATTGCTGTATCTTTTAGAAAGTTGATTATCAATTACTGATGGAAGAATAAATGCATTGTTACTTTCAATAACTTTTATATTCCATTCAAGTTGTCATTAAAAAGCTTTCCTCTAACTTCAATATTTGTATTGTTGCTTTTAACAACTCTTATTTGTTTTGAAGTTGTCATTCCAAAAAAAATCTTATGAGAAATTGGGCCCCCTTTTGTAGGACAAATGTCTTTAGTTGGTTCTTGTCATTTCACTTGTTAGACAGGATGAATCTAAAAACAAGCAACATAATGATGGTTGGGATCCCTTACTGATTGATAAGGATCCCTTGCTCAAGGGGGATGGAGAGGAAATTCAAAGGATCCTCTACCTCTTCCTCCTCCACTTGTCACCATATTCAATGTTGTTGCTTAATGAACTCTTTATTGTTTGTACTTGTATTTACATTTTTTTTGGTTGATGTGCATTTGAATTAAGTTAACTTTAGTTTGTGTGACTTTGGATTGATATTTTTATAATTTTGTATTCTTCCTCTACTTTTTTTTTTTCCTTCGAATATACAACTCAAACTATTATGATAAAAGTAAACATTACTAATATATATATCTAAGTAAGAATATTTAAAATGGCCTCCTCCATGGATCCATTAATTGAGTGGGGCACTTGTACCTAGTTTGAAGGAAACAAAATCTAGAAAAACCCACAATTACATTGTACAACTCACTAAAAACAAAAATAAGGAAAGTGCGTTTCAATGGTTTGACAAAACATAAAGGAAAGGAAAGGAAAGGAAATAATGGAGTCTTGATTCCACTTCCCCATATTTGTCTATTGTTTGGCATGTCACTCTCAATCTCAATCAAACGTTCCTTAAAAACAGGACGGAAGTATCTTTGGTAGCGTGGTCGGCAAAAGTTGAGTGTGTTTTGTTAAACAAGGAACAGCAACAAGAGTGGTTATGACGTTTGCAGTGCCTTCACTATTTGTTGAAAATAATGGTTTTTCTAAGAGTTAATAAGAATGAAACGTTGATTAAAAATTTAAGTTAAAAGCATAATGTTTGAATATATAATCTTGGAATGATATTATGATAGAACATTGTTAAGGCATATTGAATGTCAGAGTTATAGTGATGATTAATGCATATTGAAAGTGAAATTGTTAATGGGAATGTTTTTTTATGCAATTCATAATGCGTATTAATTTAATATTTGTAGGGTTATTGTAGTTGATATTAATGAGAGTACGTCACAAGTATTTAATGGGTTGTTGTGTTGGGCTTGGACAAGGTCAACAATCATTAGCAAACACTTTGAAAGTTTCGAAAGAGCTTATCTGTATTATTTTTGCATATCAGTGAGCTTTTATTGAAGCTCTTGATGAGATGATCTCCCTCAGAGAACATGCGAGCTCAGTTACTATTTTCGGTTTATAGTCATTTGTTATTTATGTAAAGTGCTTTTATAACTTTGTGCTTCTACAAGATTTTTTCACAGAGTTACCATTTCTTAAAATCATTGATTATGAAAACATTTTGCCATTCAAATGGGGTTTTATTGATATATGTATTTTTTTTTCTTTTGTTTATTTATTTAAGTTTTTCTCCTTATTTTGAAATTTAGGGCATTGTGCATATATCACTTGTTTATTCTTTGTAACAAAACATTCGAGAGATTTTATTACAAAGAAAGTCGAACTTATGTTTGTCGAGTCTTCGGTTAATGTATACTTATTTACAGTCGGTGGACTTTTGTTAAGGCTTTTGACAAAGTGATATCATCAAACAAAATGCAATTTTAGTTATTGTTGTCGGTTTGTAGTTGTTTATCATTTATGTAATGTGTTGTGATTTTGCAAGGTTTTTTTTGGCAAAATTATCATTTTTTGAAATCTTGATAATAGAAACATTTTTATGTAAATGGAGTTTCATTGATGTATGTGTTTTTTTCTTTCAGTTATTTATTTAAAAATTCCGCTCCCCTCCTCTCAGTGTTTAAAATTTTAGGGCACTATGCGTAAATCACTTGTTTTTTTGTGTAATTGTACATTCCATTTTTTCTTGTAATTGTGCATTGATTCAATAGTTGAATCACTAGTGTGGCTAGCTTTTGGCAAAGAATTGTGGCCCATACAACATGTGATCTCAATTAATACTTCGGATTTGGAGTTGTTTGTTATTTTTGTAAAGTGTTTTTATATTTTTTGCACTTATGCAAGGGTTATCTATAGAGTTAGATTTTGTGTTTAACAATGTCTTGTTGTTTCTTGAAATCATTGATTATGGAAACATTTTCTTAGTATAATATAATTTCGTTTAGCAATAGGGATTAATGCATGTTGAAAGTGTAATCACAAATACCAATTTTCCCTTTATACATTTCATAAATTGCATTGATTCAATACTTGCAACGTTGTCACAACTAATATCAATGAGAATATGCCACAAACGCTATCGTATTGAACTTAGACAAAGTCAAAGATCACCAAACACTTTGAAGGATTCGAGAGAGCTTATTTACATTATTTTAAATCATTATTATCTTTGTTGAATCTTTTACCTCATAAATCTTCTCTTATTTCAGTGATATTCTACCTTGGTATCATGAGAATCTTTTAGGATTGTAACTTCTTGAGGAGTGACTTGACCTTCACCCTTAATAGTACACTCCACTTCATGCTTGATATGGTCATCCATCACTTCATGATCAGATATGGAATCTTCTTCAGAGTTTGTTATATATATATTTTATTATATATTTAAGGTTTAAAAAAAAAAAAATTGGTTTTAACATTTAGGGAAATGTGCACGAACCCCTCGTTTATTCTCTAAGACTGTCCATTTCAAAAGATTTTTTTTACCAAGAAAAGCCAAGTTATATTAGTTGAGACTTCATTGATGTATAGATTTAGATTTATGGTTAGATTTTTTTTAATAGAATATATTGATTCAATACTTAAAAAACTGAGGCAGTAGAATTTACAATATTATAAAGAAAGGTCCTTCATAGAACACACGGTTCTAATAATTTTTTTATTGTTAGATAGCTGATTAGTTCCAAAGCAACTTGATTGCCGTCCTCTTGAATTCCATTACATTGGCAGCTGGGCATTAAGAGGTGAAATGGGTCATGAGTATTTGGCAATATGATCATATAATTGAAATGGGTCAATCAAAGATCCAGCCGAATAATGAATATTTATTGATATTTGATGGGTTCCAGAGGTGCCTGATTTTTGTCCTGTTGAATCGCCCTTATGGGGTATTGTTATTAGGGTCATGAGTGGCTGTTAAGGTCATCAAGAGGGAGCATGAAAACCCACATGGTTGTTTTTTTTATAATTGAGCTGGGGATCTAATGGCAGATTGGCATGGGAAAATGCCTGCATTTTTTAATGCATCTCAGCTGACTTTGTAGGACACGATTCTGAATCATGAATTGCATTGAATAAACTGCAAAAGTATATTTTTGGTGGAAGTGTGTCGAGAATGGCTAGAGGTGGAGAAATGCATTCCAGAGCCATGTCTTCCAAATGGATTACATTCCTCTGTTGTGCAAGTTTCTGCGTTGGAATGGTTTTACCCCCAATAGGTGAGTAGGGTAATTGTTAAGGCTATTAGTTTTAATCGGTACATTTTCAATTTCATTGCAGTTTTTGTTTTTTCCTTGCAAAAATTTCTGTAGGACGATGCATTAGGCTGAGAGCTGTAGGCAATTCTCTCTTTTCTTCTCCACTGCTTTTTTTGGTTTTTATGGGTAGAACTAAAAAATGTGATTTTGTTGTATTTGCCATATCCTTTTGAATTGAGCAAAGAAGATTGAATTTATTTGTTTTTATGGGTAGAATTTAAAAGCATGTAATTAACTTGTCCATGTTATCATATCCCTTGGAATTGAGAAAAATAGAGTGGAGATAATACAAAGTAAATGCATCTCCTAAGTAATGACTATTGCAATGCCTGAGCCCTCTTTATAGCTTTAGAGAGGCCAAGCTCAGCCCAACTATTTAACATCTCCTAGCATATTTGATAATGATACACAATTCCTCACATCTTATTTATCTCTGATGATGAGGGAAGGAGCTCAGCCAAATACATTAACACCTAGAAATTCATTTCATTCATTATGTTCTTATGGTGCACTTGGGGTGATTCGAAATGCTGACCCAAAAACTAATACACAGGTTACTTCCTGAAGCATTCATCTAATTTTTATGGACTTTGGAAACTTGATAAATCTTATTCTAACACCTAGAAATCTTGCCATTAAATGAATAAGTGTGAAAGCCTTCACTCGTAAATGATTTTAATTTAGTTCATCAGGAAGAAACTCATATCTATGACTTGGGGTTTCTTATGGATGTATATATTGATAATAAACTATGGCATTCGGGAGTATCAAGGAATATATTTCGTTCATATCTTTTGTTGGAGGTTGGGCTGCATGTTGGTGGATTTTCAATCTTTCTGTCTGAATTTGTATCAAACTGGCTATATGGTTGAGAGTAGGCTGATCTACCATCTTGTATATAAAGGCAAGATACGGTGAAGTTCACTTCAAAAGCATCTGGACATGGGACATTTGGTCATGTTTTGCATTTGAGAGTTGATTTTGTTTTCCTAAATCAAAATGGGAAGCCCGAGTTTTCAGTAAATGGTTTTGACCTGCTTGCGATTACCATAATTACAGACCTAATTAGTCCATATTAAAATAGGATTGACTGCCATGAAAACATTTAAACATTTTCTGAATGACTAGCTGTTCCTTAAATTTCTTATGTGTACCTTAAGGCTTATATCCATTGTCTTCTATCGAGATCCTCACTTTTCAGCCCTACATTTTAAAACACGTAAATTCTACCTGTTTTATTGTGTCTGTTATTGGCAGATGGATGCACTTTCTTGAGCTTTGATTATATGGCTTTACCTCAATTCATATTCATTGATTTTTAAAAAAAATGAGTATAGTGGGAGTCCTTACATATTTATGTGGTTTGAACCCTTCGTTTTATTAATTCAATGCTTATAGTTCTATATTACATCTTCAAAAATGTGATCTATTCATAGAGCTATCCAAAGTGCTGTCAACAGAGGGTGTTGACAATGAGTTTATTATTGAAGTTACCAATTGGAAAAACAAATACAGCGAGAAGAGGCTGATTGACAATGATGGTCCTTTAGGTGGAACAGGTTGGGCAATGACAAAATTCAGACGTCAAGTATGCAGGAGTTCAGATTTTGGCATCCAAGGTGTGCAACAATGATAAAATTTGTTTTTATTTAATACTCTGTTTTTGATTGCTCAAGAGTGACAATGTCATTAGCCCAATTAATTGGGTGCCCTTGAATTTGCTGCAGTTTCTTATGCATGGTATAGAGGAAAGCAGAGCGATTCTGTCTTACAAAGATATCAGGACAAGGCAGAGTACTTCCTGTGTGCATGCATGCAAAAAGGAAACCAAAATGTGCAAAGAGGTGGACTTCTGTATGTGCAGAAGTGGAATGATATATAATTTGTAACAAGCGCATCGTTTCTTCTCTCAGTTTACTCTGATTACCTTACCTCTGTTGGCAAGAGCCTCCAATGCCTAAAGGGTTCTGCACAGCCCTCTGAGCTTCTAGCCTTAGCAAGTTCTTAGGTAATTTATTTGCATCATTACTTAGATTTTGAAATTGTTCTTAGAAGCTTTTCCTTTTATTTAATCCATTCATATAATCTTGTCTATTGAATTGTACAATATTTTTGAGAAATTCCAGAAGTTTACCGTTGTCTAAGTTCTGGTTGGCCACTTGCTATGGTGTTTTATATTTTCAGATTGATTATATCCTTGGGGACAACCCGAGAGCAACAAGCTATATGGTTGGATATGGCAGCAACTACCCTCGTCAAGTTAGCCACAAAGATTCATCTATAGTATCTTATGAAGTGGACTCATCATTTGTAAGCTGCAAAGAGTGGGTGCTATTGTTGGAGGTCCTTATGGGAATGATAATTGTGTAGATGAAAGGGACAACTATGAACAGACAGCCAACACTTATAACAATGGCCCTCTAATTTGTATGTTGGCCAGGCTTAGCGGTCCACTCCTTCCAGGTAATTCTTGAAATAAACCAAGATCCACATCAATTTAGCACCCTTCATGATATAGATTCAAAATGTCATGTGTAGAATAAATGCTGGTTTGTTGTTAATGCAAGGCACATATGGGCAGATTCAAAGTTTGATGTGGAAGTTGGGTTAAATTTATCTAGTTAAAATTTGGCAATATAACTGTGCAATTGTTGTTTTTATCCCAACAAATAAGCCCAAACCATCTCGATCTACTAAACCTCAACCATCTCCATCTTCAGCAATCAAGCCCAAACCATCTCCTTCTCTAGCAGGTAAACCCAAATGGGCAATCTTTGAAAATTTGATATGTTAAACAAGGACTTGTATTCCTAGCATTTATAACCTTACTAATATGAATGCATTGCTTGCAGACAATTTTTCACTTGTGGTGTCTCGGGCATTGAGTTCCCCTTGGAGCCATGGCAGGGGAACCTGCTATAGATATTCCACATAATAACCAACATATCTAAGCGAAGTGTTGAGAACCTTAAGCTGTCAATTCAAGGCCTCTATGGTCCTGTTTTGGGTCTGCCTAAAACAGAAGACTCCTTTCACGGTTATCCTGAGTGGTTGCAACCCTTTCGCCTGGCCAAAGCTTTGATCTTGTCTACATACATACGGGTCCTCAAGCTTCCATCTCTGTTTCTAGCTGTGATATGGATTGATCTGAACCATGTTTTTTGTTCTAATTTTTTCGGTATTGGTAGTTTTATAGTAAAGAGTCATAGGTTGGTGGTTTCTCCTCAAAGTTCATTAATCGGTCTGTCTATCTCCATTCTTGGTTAACTGACATGGATTAGTCTCGCAAGTGAAGTATTCCACCTCATCTACTTTTGAGTCCTATTCATTCCATTGTTTTTCATCCAATCTTAATAAAAAAAGTCTGTAACCCCTACTAAATCAGGTCCGTACAGTCTTGTGGACAAAAATATGTTATTGTTGTTATAGTATCGTTTGAGGTAGATACAAGGAGAATGGAGTGAAGAGAGATATTTTATGTGCTCATCCTTCATCTCCTCGTTCATCTTAAGTCCCATTGTCCATTTCCTGCTGTCAAGGTAACTGTCATATATATGTATGTGTAGTAGTTCAAGCAGCTCAAGCTGTAGCTAAACCACCTCTTCCAAATATGGATGTTGGGTCTCAGCAGGGACAACAAACTGCAGGAAGCACAGAAATGCAATGAAGGAAATACCAGTGGTATACTATTGCATTTATTGCATGTTGTATTGTTGTACTGGGAATGGCATGGCATAGAATGGAAAGAATCTTTAAAGATGTATAATATTATTCAAATTGTTGGGTTGCAGTTCATATATGATTATGGTGTGGGGAATGGGTCTTGTGTACATATGGATTTACCTTTGCCATACTGAAATGGGTCTACGAACTTGCAGGACCTATTTGCACCATTGCACCTTGAACCAGTCTTACAAAACAGGGGTTTTCATTTGGGCGCCCAGCTTGGTGTGGTTTCTTTAGTACAGTTTCCTTCAGTAGGAATGTCTTTGCTAGTAAGTAATCAAGTGAATTAAGCTTTTTAGGAACCCGTATGTTTGATGGGTTTATAATGTTTATTTTTATGATTATTTCTGTTTTCATATGGGGAACCTGTCTACTGAATTAAATGACTTTGCAATTGTTCTTTCTTCATTTGAAGGGACAAGTGTCATTTTCTCATTCATGTTTAAAATCGACAAATCCATTTGATATTGTGGGCGAACTGCTTGTGCCACAAAGCAGTCTGGTTTGGATTTTCATTGTGTATTTCTTTGTTTTGGTCTGGAAAGAATTATTATCTTTGTATTGAACTATAAAAAAATAAGTTGGTTTCTTTGTGTCAATAACATAGAAGTTGAAGACAGGGTTAGCCCTTTCGGCTAACAAAAAAGCACTAAATCTAACTCTTTCACCAGAAAACAGGTCTGAACAGAGGTTGTAAGGAAGTTGTACAACAATTATAAAAAAATGATTTAACCTCAGATTGACCTCTTTATGTCAATAACCATAGATGGTTACTGTGCCTGCTGGAAACCAATTCATAGTCTCATTGAATTCAATCCTACCAATAAAAAGCTAGAGGTCATTGCTGAGAGACACCTGGTTAATAAGCAACCTTGTAATTCATTACTGCCATCTGAAAGGAGATGCTAGTGTTTGCTAGTCTGTGGACCCATTGACAGAGGTAGCAATCATGTGTAGTGTGTTTAGAAACAACAAACCATAGGATGTTCATTCAATCATCTCTGTGACCCGATTTGGCAAACTTCAAAGTTTTTTAAAAATAAAATGGGATCTATGTTTAAAAAGTGAATACTAGAGGAGGGGAATCTGATTTTATGCTATGAATAATTCATAGTCATATAGAGTTGTAGGGGTATGGAGAAGTCGTTTTGAATCTCTCTCACACCTCCTTCAACAAGAGATTGAAAAGATAATTATAGTCTTGATGAAAGGGAATGCTACATATGAACAAAGCGTTTCACTAGTAGGACTCTTGATGCAGGGGAATGCTACATGTGAACAAAGCATAAGTCTATTTTAGGAAAAAATAGGATAAAATTGAAGCCGTGCAATAGCCATGGTTGCTTTTAGAGGAAGCCTATATTTAGGATTGTGTCATAATATAGGAGAGGGATTCCTTCTAGATAATGTGGAAAGACTTATTGTAATATTATGTTTTTTTTATTTATGAAAAAAATTATGTGATCTAGTTGCAAAAGCACACTATTTATTGAAGATGGTTTGTCTTCACATGTGGTAGTGGCTCATTGGAACACTTTGGCTGTTCTGTATATTCTGGGTATGATTGATGATTTTGGGTTGTCTTAATTTAATTATAATTTTCATTTTAAATAGTTTTCACGACCTTTCATTTTGTAAACATTTGCAGGGCCGATTTGTATTTATTCTACAGTTGAAATCTTCTTGTCAGGGGATCCATATGTAGCCTTAGTTCATTTTAACTATCCACAATGAAATCATCTAGTGTTAGAGATCACACCTTCACAACATTAGTTAGCAACATTGAAAAATATGCCTCAACTATGGTATAACTACCCTCTCACTTGGGGCTGCACGCTGTTTTTTTTCATACACCTTTTCCAGTGCTAATAACAATGCAATGGTGTCATATGGGATTAGTTTTTTTTTACCAATGGAAAAAAATTGTCTTCTTGATAAACTAGACCATGGTTGAAAATTGATACACTAGACTATGGTTGAAAATTATTCATCTTGCCTACAAATAACAACCACAAATGTTACAAAGCAATATAATATGCACCTCCCTTCTACAATCCAGATGGTAGTTATGGTGAGATCTTGTAGGTTTCCATGATGACAGTAATTTAGGTTAGCGTTTTTGGATTCATCACGTTGCTTGAAATTGCTTCCAATGTTCCATTCAAATATCCAATTTTGGGATGCCCATTTGGAATAAGACATTTATGTGTTATCATCAAGCCTCCCATGCAGGGTTTTTACAGATTGTTATTTTGAGCATATTTTAGATTGGTACAAGTTAGATTGATACATATTCATACAAATTGAATTCATTGGTTGCCTATGAACATGAGCGAAATTCACTATTTTTTAATGTT
The DNA here is from genome assembly GCA_037957365.1 of Torreya grandis. Taxonomy (NCBI): domain Eukaryota; kingdom Viridiplantae; phylum Streptophyta; class Pinopsida; order Cupressales; family Taxaceae; genus Torreya; species Torreya grandis. The sequence goes on from JARHVA010001778.1 coordinate 2,995,968, forward strand.
GAGTTAATTTTGATTGATCAAATCTCCTGCTCCAGATATTTCTTGAAGACGTTTTGTATATTGTACGAGGTAAATTGCCTAAATTAACTCCTATTTGTTTGAACAGCTGAAAAACAAGTTACCTACGTGCAAGAAATAAATAATTTGCACATGGGTTCTTTCATGTTGATTAGACTTATGTATGATCACTGAGTCATTGATGGTAATAAGTATATTTGAACTACATATGTGCTTATCAATGTTATCCTTTAATCAAATGTTGTCTTTCTTTTACTTTTGCCTGATTAGTTTATACAAAGGCTATCAAACTTAAGTTAGAAAACTATCATGGATGCAAACAAATGGAATGCAAATTGTAAGACAAATATTGGAGCTATTAGATAAATATCAGCTGGGGAAATCAAAGATGTAAAAGTCTTATTGTATCTTTGTATCTTTTTCACTTTGCTTATGAATGATGTCATTCATATTTATATTGTATGAGTTTTTATATATTATTTGTCAATTTCCTATTCATTGTGACACTTATTTACTTTTTATCAGGGGCAATTGGTGCTCAATTAGTTTGGGGCACTCAATGACACTGTTGCACTAAACAGGGATTAAAAAGAGCTAGAAATATCTAATGCATATGTCGAAGCACTAGATTTGGTCCAAGTTGTTTTAAAGTCATTTTGACATGACAAAATGACTTTTTCCTAACATTTACTTGAAGCATTCAAGGATTTTGTTGATGATTTTTGCTATTTGGCTATTCAATAAGGTTACACTTGCGGTTCTTTGTGAAATGATTAGATAATTTTTGATGACATTATTCAATACCAAGCATGTGGTTTCCTTCATGGTCATCTCATAAATGTGTATAAGACTTGCGTGCATGGTTATCGTGGTGATGTTTAAAAGGAAGAAACAATTACTCATAAATTTGCAGGTAATTTTATTTTTCCACATTAAATAATTGTTCTTGAAACTCTAAAATTGCTCTTAGCAACAGGTACTAAATTTGCATCATGATGATTGTTTAAAAATAGTAGTGGCTTTATGAGGACAAATAATATTCTATTTATGTTGTGTTTAATGGGATTTGGGGAAAAGTAAAGTCGTTATGCGTTATTTGCTCCATCAACTTTTAATTCATTATCCTAATGCTTTTGTCTTCATTCAATTGTGCTAAGAGCATGTTTGTGAACAAGATGGCAATTTAGGGGTTGTAGTTGTATGTTGTCGATTAAGATGACCATTTGCTAGGTGGTGTTGTCAAATGTTGCCCGAAATGATGATGAACGTTGTTCTTTATAATGAGATGGTCAATTTCCAAAGGGAACACTTGCCTTCAATGCCAATATACAACGGAGGCTCTTTCCATGCATAAATAATGAAAGTACAATTATGTACCTCTTGTATATTAAGAATATGAGGCGGTCTTATATATTATACATTGCCTTACAAACTAAACTTAAAACAAGACAAATAACATTGTGGAACAAGGCCTTTCCTTTTTCCCTTCTTCCTCGCATGTTTAATGATTTTATTTTTAAAATTCTCTCTCCCCTAAACAAGACAAATAACATTGTGGAACAAAGCCTTTCCTTTTTCCCTTTTTCCTCGCATGTTTAATAGTTTTATTTTTAAAATTCTCTCTCCCCTATCCATTAATTGTTATAAATAGAGATCACTATACATGTTAGGTGGATTACTACATAACATAGTATTTAATATTGAGTCAATTGTCTCATTGTAATTTGTTTGTTGAAATATTGCTTTAGTGTTTAAGAATTTGTATTGTGGAAGGATGTTTGGATAGGCTCATGAACTTAGTGAATTTATCAAGTTGATATTATATTTCATCATGGAATCAGAATTATAGCATGTACTTTTCTTTTCGCTTTGTCCTACATTGAGTTTCTACGGTTTCCCAATTGTGAGAATATTTAAGGAAGGAGGTCATTTTTAAGTGGACATATTAGTAGATCAAATTTAACCACACCATTGTATTTGAAAGACTAGAAAAATGTAGTGCAGGATTTGGTTTTTCCCTAATTGAAGCCAAGGTTGTGAAATAAAAATAATGTTAAAAGGTTTGAATTGAATTTGGTAGCCCATTTTATCATTTTTAATATATTTTATGTAAAAAATATTAGGAAATATTAATATGAACATTGTTCATAATATTAATATATGTAATGTGGAAATAAAACTTTTATAAGATATTTCTTATGAGAGAATTTTAAGGAGAAGTTGAGAGATTTGAGGGGACAATATTGTGGGATAGAAGATGGAGTGGAATATCTTGATTATAAGAGTTGAAAATCCTATAAATATGTAATCTATCTTATTTGTAAACACCTTAAATACAATATCAACTAGTAGAATATTATCTGAGTTTATTCAATGTTGTATTTGTTAAATCCGACTGAATTTCATTATTTGGTACCAGAGCGGGTATTTTTAAAGCAGTCTCATGAGAGTTTGGTAGAAGATAGACATTCCAAAGGAGGTTCTTCGTATGTGCCCTGAATAGTTGTGTGGATCTATTAATTTTACATGGCATTGACCATATTGCACTCAACTTCATACTCTGCCTATGTTATTCAAACTTGTATATGCATTAAGAAGGCATTGACTTGGAAATATTCTGCAGATTTCTATTGCACCAATCAAACGCAACATACATGCAAATAAAATTTGGCCTTGAGTGCGCTCGAGGGCATTGTTGACCAAATTTTGACTCTTCAGGGCAAAATTGGTCACTCCCTATTTGAAAAACTTAGCTGTCTATGTTTTTGGTCAAGTTCAATATGCAAAAAATGTTCTATATAAGCCACAACAAATGTACAAGTCTATTCCTTTCGGAAAGTTTATTTTTGGTTTTTGTTCTAAACGTTTGCTAAATTCTTTCAGACTTTTTGTCCAAAGCTTTTCCTTAAGTGTATTTCTTTCAAAGTTTTCATTCAACGGAATTCTTTGAGAAAAATTGTTCGAGACAACTTTTTTAAAGGGTATGTTCCATTTTTTCGAAGGGTATCTTTTGTCGGGAAAAGATCCACTTCAACTTTCTCGAAGAGTACTTTCCTTTCGCGAAAAGGTCCATTTTAGTTTTTTCGAAGGATCATTTGCAACTTTCCTGAAGGGTATTTTTTGTGGAAAGTGGATACTTGCAACTTTTTTGAAGGACCTTTTAGGGCTAAGTGGACACTTCCATTTTTCCCAAAGGGGTCATTTTCAAAAGGGCCGAAAGGAATTTTCTCGGAGAAATGGTCACTTACAATTTTTTCGAAGGATACTTGCCTTTTCGAAGGGACCATTTCAAAAAATCCGAAGGGTTTTTTTTTCTTTTGGAATGTCTTTTTTAACATCAAGGGACACTTTTAATTTCTCTGAAGGGCACTTCGACTTCTCCGAAGGGTATTCTTTTCCTTTGGAAAAGTCGATTTCAAAAATCCCGAATGACTATTTCAGAAGTTCCGAAAGTCCTTTTTTAAAAATCCAAAGGAAGGAATTGTTTCAGAAATTTTGTCCGAAAGAATTTTTCTGAAGGTCCATAACAGTTTTTTCGAAGGGCAATTCAAAAGAAAAGGGCACATTCAATCTTCCAAAAGGGTCATTTTAAAAGCCGAAAGGACACTTGCAATTTTTCTGAAGGATCATCTTCAACCTTCCGAAGGGACATTTACAAATTGTTGAAGGGTCATTCCAAAGCCGAAGGTCCACTTAAAAAAGCCAAAGGAAAAGAACCGAAACAAAGAGCCCAAATGAATTCTTTCGGGAAAAGTGACTGCGAAAAAATGTCCGAATGAATAAAGGAGTGATGGCCCGCAAAATGTCAATTTCATATTGTGAAAACTAGCCATTGAAATTTAAAAAGGAAGGCTTGGTGGAAACTTGAAAAACAAACATGGAAGTGACAAATGGCAAGATCCTGAGCATCCGATGCACATCAAGTGAAAATAGGCAGGTTGATGGTTCAAGTTGTTGCACCGTTACACAACTCGACAAGCTAGTAAAGAGCAGCTAGCATCAACACGAATTTTCAACAGATGTACCCATTTATAGCAAAACACAGTTCGAAATATCTTGATTCCGTTGGTGTAACCATAAAGAGAGCATCTTACAGAGTGCAGCGTAACAATTTTTATTCTCAAGTGGACAAGTCCAAGTGATCTTCGAACTCCCTTGATTCCTTTCTAAAAAGTTATATATATGCATTCTTTCAACTCTTTTAAAGAGCCTCCATTAGTTATTGAAAAAACTCTGGCCAGATTTATACTTACAGAAATCTTGAAGAAATATGCAAGTAATTTCGCCATTCACACATTGTACTATTAAGTATAGGTTTTAATCTTGTTGATAATGACTAGTAAAAGAGTTACTTTTCTATCATGTCAATCTATGGTCGCTTACCAAAGTGCAAAAGATGTATTGTTGCAGGGCTCTGTTAGTATTCTTTACTAAGTGTATAAAAGTCTTAGAAGTGGTATATGTTTATTCTCTTCGTGGAATCATTCATTACCCTCCTAAGTGTCAAGTACCTTTCTAAATCTAACTTACAAAATATTGATGCAACAATGTTTTTTTGTTGTGAGTTTGTGTGAAACATCCTTGTTTACCTTTAAGTAGTGGATTTTCAATCAAATAGAAGGATAATACATATTGGTGCATCACCGTTTTGTTTTCTTAGTTGTTTTTCTTAACCCTTTTCATACACAATTGATAGATTAGAGAGAGCTTTAAAAGTGCATCAATGGGAGCTACCCCTTAATCTAGAGATTCATCTCAACGAAATTGTCACCCATAGCAAAAGAGATGATTCCATTTTGCCGCTTGGATGAAGAGAGGTGAGCATCTCCTCAAGGGTGCGAATCCAAGTGTCAACAGGGACCTTAGGCCTGCCCATATTGGGCCTTGCAATAGGGTTCGCTGCTACCTAAGCCCAAGGAAGGCTTGTCTACTTTTTAAAAAAAATTATGAAAGATTTGCAGACACCATTTGATAGATTGTTGTTGATTTTCAGTTGTTGACAAATGAATTAATGCCATGTAGCAAGTACGGTACAAGGATTAATTTAAAAAAGTATTGACTGGGCATGAAACTTGAACTTCATGCATGCATGAAGGGTGAAAATGCTAGTTCTCTTGTACGAATTGAAAATTGCAATGCACGCTCCCCTGTTAATTTAGAACAACATGTGCGTGACACTTCAGTCTACCCCCTATTGTTTTAAAAGATCCATTCTCCTTCAACTTTGTTTGATTGTCATAGTTTTGACTATTGTCAGAGATGTTATGGTCTGTCGAAGATGTAAGCTTGTGAATAAGCTATGTTATTTCTTTAAATGCGTCAAATTTTATTAAATGTTTATTATTTGTTCTAGGTTTGGTTTAAATCTTGAGACTTTAAGTCTGTCTTCCGTCCTTTCTACCCGTTTAAAGTCTTTCAGTCTAGATTTATTTGGAAAATAATCATTTATAATTTTTTGGGCTTTTTTATTTGCTTTAGTCAAAAGTATTTATTTTTGAGTCATGTAAATATCGAGGTTTTAGTTTATATTAACCTTAGTCGATATAATGAAAATTTTCGACTATAGTATGTGGTAAAAGTCTTTCATTATTTTATGGCTATTATTCATTATAATTTTGTCTTGATTCAATATTGCCATTTTATGAAAGTCGGTTAAAATCTAAAGTTTCAAAAGAATTGAAGTCTTTGTATGTTTTGAGTGTTTCGATTTATTTTATGTAAAAGAGTCATAAAAGAATTAGTCAAATACATTTTTGTCAATTTTTTTTTTAAGGTTCATTATCAAGTATGTCAAATGGTCAATCATTTTTTGTCAAAGAGTCGAAGTTTTTTTGAGTCAATAGTTGAGTTGTCACTATAAAAAATTGTAAAAAATATTATTGTACGGATGCATTATCACTTGTACGTGATGTCTGAATTAGGGGGGAGGATTTCTCCTTGAAAACTTCATGAATTTGAGCTTCATCAACACATGTGCTGAGTAAGCAGCGAGATACTGGAGGCTAGAGGAAAAAAGAGGATGGAAGACATCTGTACCTCTCATTAGCCACTAATAATGGGGTACCATTTTGTAGTAGTGACAATTTTTTTAATATTTTTATCTTGTGTGAAATAAGAATAGAAGTGTATTCTTGTTCATGTAATAAGTGAGAATTTCCAAATGCAATCCCCTAAAAGTGTGATAGTACAGGGTATCTAGACCATGAGTACTAAAGTAGGAGATGTTCTTGATAAAAGTAGTTGGTAGGAGTGTTCCCACTATTTTTTTAATTGGTTCGGTTGATGTTCCCAAATTTGGTTGATATAGTTCCCTTTGCATGGTTGGTATGTTCCCAAGTGGTTGATACACGTTCCCACCTTAGAGGAGGTTCCCATGGCTGGTTCATAGTGTTCCTCTTTCTTGGTTGATTAGTTCCCACAATCAAAGTGCAAGACAGTAGCACTTAGGAAGGTTAAGAGATGTGTATGCTTCTTAGACAAAGGAGGTTGTTTCTCCCCATGTTCATACTAAGGGGGGAGAGGGTGGAAGGTGGAAGGGTAGCGGGGGGAGTATTAAGAAATATTAGTATGAACATTGATCATAATATTAATATATGTAGTGTGTAAATAAAACTTTCGTAAGATATCTCTTGTGAGAGAGTGTTAAGGAGAAGTTGAGAGATTTTAGGGGACAATATTGTGGGATAGAGGATAGAGTGGAATATCTTGATTATAGGAGGTGAAAATCCTATAAATATGTAATTTATATCATTTGTAAACATACTGAATACAATATCAACTAGTAGATTATTATTTGAGTTTATTCAGTATTTTATTTGTTAAATCTAACCCAGTTTCATTAAAAAAATATCATTATAATTTTTTGGCTTAAAGTCGTAAAGCGGGGGGAGGGGGATTAAGCATCGTATATAATCAATTTCCTAAACATCGTAACCAAAACAAGTGTCATGTAGTGGCATGTTCCTACCTATGGGTTGTGTTATGGTTGAAGTTGGATGTGAATAACATAAAGCATTGTAAGAATTACAAGGTTGCATGGTTGTCAGATTACAAACTAAAAATATGGTTCTCTTGATTGAATGAATGGAGCATTAAAAGTCCAAAAATATTGAATATTTTATATATAATCTTGCCATTAAGTTTGGAAATTTCTTGTGCACTAATAACTACCAACTTGTGCGCATTTGCTATAGGTCATATTCCACCACCACCACCAAATTGAATTGTATTATGGTTGCTTTATAATTACATCCATTCCATGAGCCGCTCTAAATGCAAATGGTGCAAATTTGCCATTGCATCCAAGTGCAAGTGGAAACTCTTTGCCACCAAATCCAAGTGGTTGATGTGTACAATGCTTGTGGTGCTTAAATCAAAACCAGATTACATTGGCTTAAGATTGGCAACAAAGTTCCTAAGGATTTTTTCCATATGCTAGAGGCCAATCATACATCTCAAAAAATTAAATTCATTAGAGAAGTTAAACAATGACTCGTTGATTGCCTCGATATCATGCAAGCATTTGTTTGCCATTATCAACAAGCTCCAAAGCACAAGAGCCTTCTCTTGCTCAAGAGTAGCCTCTTTTGCAATGTCTATCTATGGTCAACCACAAACTTTCTTAGCCTCAATGAGTTGCTTGCGATTAAATTTTCACCATTGAATACCTTCATGAAGCTATCATGAATATGGGCAACAACAAAGCACCCAAGTGCAATGGTTTTCCCTATGAGAATTTCAAAGTTCTATGGGATACCATTAGAGGGGGTTTTTTTGGCCTATTTAAAAGCATTTCAAACTAGAAGTCTCGGCCAAATATTTAACTAGGATGTATAAAATTCATATCCAATGTTGGTGTCTACGAGCATATTTTTAACGAGGGATCCATCATGTTTCTCAATGTCTCTTACAAAATAATTCCCAAAACCCCAATGTTGAGTATACACAATATCCTCCCATTGATAGTTAGTCTTGAACGAACAAAATTCATCAAAATTTTATATACATTTGATAATATTATAAATGTCTAGGAGGCTATGGAATGGGCTCAGTAGTCAAACCAACAAGCCATTTATCAAGATTGAATTTGAGAAAGCTTATGATCACATCAAATGGTCATTTATTCTTCCCATAATGCAAGTGTTAGGGTTTGGACAAAACTTTCTTCATTTTATTTATAGGTTGTTTATTGATGTTTCAACTTGTTTATCTATTAATGGTATGCACTCTAAACGATTAGGCCTCTTCTATTCTATTACACAATGATGTCTCTTGTTCTTGCACTTTATGTGCTAGTTGTTGAAGTGTTTGGGTATTTACTAGCTAATGTTATTTCTCAAGTGCTTGTTCGAGGAATCTCTCCCCTGTAGAGAACTCCCCTCAACTTGTTAATGGTCATTTTTTAGATGATTCCTTTCTCAGCTTAACTAAATAAGAAGAAAATACTAGACATGCAATGCAATGCCTTGATATTTTTTGTTTAGCCTCTGGTTCTAATATTCAAGGGTGGAAGACATAATGTTTCGTCAGTTTGTCACTCCGTCCCCTCATTGGATTCATACATTTGCTTGGAAATGGAATCAAGATGGTAATACTTTTTTGCTTTCATGAAAATTTGTTTGCATTTCAAACTGCCCCTTTCATTTTATGGTAGTATGTCATTAATAACTAGAAAAGAAACTAGCATACTAGATGACTAAGTTGTTATCATTTGCCAAAAAATTTCAAATATGCTGAAAAATGTTTAATGCGACTCATGGTCATAATCATTTGTGTTGAGTTCCCTCCAAAACCTCTTATCAAAAGATTGAAAAGCTTCTAAGAGATTTTATTTGGACTAGCTCTAAACAAGGGATGGATTTCCACTAGGTTTCCTAGGATTATTGTTATTTACCTAAAGACATTGGAGGTTTGGGTTTCCTTGATGTGTATCAATAAGGCATTGCTCTATGTGCTAAATGGATAATCATAGTTAATGAAGGAAATGAAGTCTAGAAAATTCTCCCAAGAAATTGTATCCTTGTGGGTACTCCGTACATGTTTACAAGTTGGAAAGGTCTAGAATTTCAAACTCCCTTCTAATCATTCGAGCTCCAATCAAGATCATAGGTACTTTAATAGCCAAGAGTATTTTGAAAGCTTGGGAAGTTAACAAACCTTTAGTTTCGTGGAATGGAAATAGTTTTAGTGACAAACTATCCATCAATCAACATTCATTGTGGTGGTTGTTGATTAACAATTTTCATGGCGTCCTTTTTGTACTGAAGTGCCTTGGGTTCATGCTTTCAATTTTTTCAAACAAGGCATTTTTACTACACATGGATATTTTCTACAGAGCCAACAAATTTCTTTGCAAGAGTCCAAATCCAAATTTAAGCTTCGTAACAATTACTAGGAGTCATTCCAGGAGGTGATTGACATTGTCCATGTAGAAATGCTACACAAAATTACGAGTTCCTTTAGACCATGGTGGAAATATTGGAAGTGGGATGTGGAAACCCCATTCCTTAATACACTCCCTATAAATGATATGTGTGGCTCTCCCCTCATCTACCCATGTTTCAAAAGTTCAACTAGAAATGCTCTGTATAGGATAATGCTCACAATTGGCGTAGGAGATTCCAAACTACATGGAATGCTATTCTTGATCACAAACTTGCTCATTTTTCTCGGCATCAATTGTATTAGGATTTGCCTTTGGAAAATTGCCTAAAGGGTTCTTCATCCCAAATGTTTGGTACATTATTTGGAAACGAAGAAACAGTGTTATTTTTGCTAACTCTATCATTGGGGATCAATTCTACATTTATATTAAAGCAATGGTGGCATCCAATATGTTTATGTAGATTCAAGTTCAATTAAAAAAGGTGGCTTTGGAGATGGCCCATTTCTAGACTCTGTTGGATCATTAGGTCAATGCTCCTTGCATTAGGTTCGTGTTTTACCCTCGTCACCACTAAGAAACAACTATTTTAGGAGACCACTATTGTAACCATTTTTGCCATTGTTCTCACAACTAAGTCTAAACACTTACCATCATGTAGGCTTTCATCTTTGTTAGCTTAGAATGTGAAAAGTCTCTTCCCTTACCATCACAGTTGCCATATATAACCTTAACAATCACTCCCCCCAAAAATATTGTAAATGACTCATTCACTCAAACTTAAGGTGACATTGAAACACTGAATGGAAAAATATATAAAAATACTAAGAACATGTGCTCTTGGAAGGGAGGTCACAGGGTCAAAACCTGCAGGAGGTAGGGATTGCATGCCTCATATTCGTAGCACAGTGAGGTGCCTCCCCACGATGGAAGTATGAGGTGGTCCCATACGCTAGACATGCCTTGTAAACCATAACCAAAACATTAATTGACATTGTGGACCTTAAAAACTATATTATTATTATTATTATTATATTAAGAGATGACCTACCAAAGTTTAGTTGAGTTAAACCGAAATACTGAAATTTTGATTTTACTAAATTTCTTGTTGCCAAATTGTAAAATATTTTGTTGACCGCTTAATTTTATTTCCGTACGCCTTTTAAACAAATGATACGTGAAATATTTTTTTTAGTACAGATAATATAACTATATTTATTGTCAAAAGTAAAAGACAACTAAAGCATAAATTTAGGGGTTCATTATATATAAAAAAACAACTGCTCCGCACGTGTGGGCTCTTAAAGTCGATAAAGTTGCTTTCGTCATGTCACAATAACCCAAAAACATTGAATTTTTCCATTTCTCGAAAAAGACTGCTCGCACGCGAAAAAAGTATAGTATGTCGTGACACGCGTTATTATTTATTTATTTTATTTTTTATTTTTTTAAGGGAATAATTTTTTTTAATATATTTTAAAAAAAATAAATAGACGAGGTAATAAAAATAAATTATGGGCTATACGTTTACTCCAAATATGCGTCTCAATCAAAAAAATAAAATAGACGGAATGTTGTAGTCACAAGTCAAACAAAATTGACAATTATTTTTAAAGTTTGATGTGATTCTGTAAGCAAGTTCAAATTATTTAATTTAAAAAAAAAAAATTGGTGAAAAAGTAATAAAATTATTTATTAATATAATATGTAATAAATTTAATTTGTTTTTAAAATTAATATTTTATTTATAAATATATTTAAAATTTTCATATTTATAAAAGAAGGAAAGATTAGAAGATATTAAACAGATGCATCTTTACAATTAAGATTTAGGATTTGGGATAATTTTTTTTAGAGGGGTAATTTGTTGGGGTGGAAGGATGAGATGTAAGAAAAATGATAGATCTTAAATTTGATATTTATTTATTTAAAGAATTTTGTGAGATGTGAATAAAAGTGATTGATTTAAAATTTGATGTTTATTTGATTGTCACAATACAATTTTTTAAGAAAATGATTGAAAAATAATTATATTTTAGTAATATAGTGGACTTTGAAACCTGTTTTTTTTGTAAAAAAATATTTTTTGAGCTTAATAAAATGGTACATCTAGATTGACGTCATCTATCACTACTCAATTAAAAAATTGTAGAATATCGTCTGTCACTATTTAAAAAAAAATTGTGAAAAAAATGATGGGATCGTTATTTCAATAAGAACCCTTCAATGAAGAAATAAATATCCAAATAATATTTATCAATAATTTTTTGAAATGCCTATTTAAAATACTTAAATTAAATACATGCGAAGACAAATTAAATATATATTATTACATTGAGAAAAAAATATACCATATAATAAATCTAAGTAAAATTATACAACTTATTAAAAAAAATTACGAGACAATCCCTTTATAAACTTCCATAAACAAAGTAAACATATACCAGAATAAACTATAAATTAAAGGTGACTTAAAACCCAACCTTTCCTTTTTATATATAATTTAAAATGACTGTTGATTTTAATTTTATACATTTTCCCAAAATTACTTGAAAAACAGCCAATTCAGCGAAAAAAAAACTAGTAATGGAACTGTATTACAGCAACACAATGTCTGGCTGTGACGGGAAAAAATCATGAAAAACACAGTAAAACAAGGCTAATTCCTGATGAAGAGCTTATAAAAAGAAAAAGATAAATACCACTTGCTGCAATCCGGTAAGGTAGATAGTCTGACTGCACCGCTCCTGTCCAGGGCAGAGAGCCGCCATTGTTATGTCTGTAAGAGCAGGAACCACCATGAACACAGCTGTGCAGTGAAGAAACATGGTCAACAACAGCTGCCTCAGCCGGGGCTCACTCACCCAACTCCACAATCTTTTCAGACTCATCTTCCTCGCCACTAAAACCCCAATCCCACCCAAATTGTGCACTGTAACTTTCTGTAAAATCTGCTGCAAGAGCACTTCACGTGAATTGACGTTGGAATGCCATGAAAAGAGGCTTATTTCTTTGTTTTCTGTGACCACGCGTTAACAGAGGTGGCAGATGGGGAGCATAGCAGGGAGAATTGAAATGTTTTGGTCTTAATTAAGTATGTCAGATGATGGTGTGTGATATAGGCAAACGCATATCCAATTCTTGACTTGCAATGCACTGAAAAGTCTCTTGGATCTAAATCTCTTCCATGCATTGTACGATGGCTTTATCACCGTTAGATGTGATTTCCATGAATGGTATTTCACAAGCTGATAAGAAAATTTTGTTTCTAGAGGAAACCATGGTCCCTGTGGGAGTTTAATTATTTTTTTGGGACCTAAGCAGGGAAAATGCTTAGCCAATACTCTCACTACATTTGGTGTTTGCAAGTTTTTCCTGGTTTTAGGTGGGCTGTCTTTTGTAATAAGGTTGACAATTGTAATTTGGACTGTGTATGGAGAGGCATAGGGTCCAATTCCTTTAGTGGGGGAGGGTATACTTTAAAAGGCAATACGGTATGCATTTGGTAAATGGGAGCAAATTTTCTTAGGTTCCAATTCTTTTATTGGAATGGGTATGATTGAAAGGAATAGTGTATACTAGGGGTTGAAAAAAAGGTAATTCATAAATAAATGAATTTTATATAATTTTAGGTAAATGATATAAATATGAAATTATATTGGGTTTTTTAAATTCACATTTGAAGAGAAGGGAATCAAACTGTCTATTTACTATCTAACCTTAAAATTATATTTTAAAAAAATTAAATTTTAACCTTTTACATATTTAATCACATCATATCATAAATAACAATATTTTTTGAATTTGGAAAAAATTATCTCCAAGGTACTTTTCAATAATAATTTTGATGGAATTTAATTCATGTTTATTAGCTTTAATGTGTGGCATGCTTGAGGTGACAAAATTTTATAGATGGTTGTTTTGAGGTATTTAAGGCTATTTAATCACTAACATTTCTTTATTCTTATCATTTTGGTGAGCATTTAGAATTGCGTTCGCAGAGCCTTCCATGAACGTATTTCTTTCCTTTATATTCTTCGTTTTTGTTGTAAGTTGGTTTGGTACATTGCTATCCCCTGAATTTGGCCTTGCCATTGGTTTACTTTTATGTAAGGTGGTTCAATTTTGGTATGGTCTGGGCTTTCTATGGCTTACCTAAATATTGTAATTTATTTTTTTTGAAAGTGATATTTGTATGCATTTGTCTATCAAATGAGAGTCTCTCTTCTTCCCTTCATTATTTTGCATTCCTTTCTTGCTTGGCAACACGACTCTCTCCCAATCTCTTGATACTTTTCCAACTTTAGCTATTCAAATTTGTAGTGATCTAGAACTTTCTCTTGGCCTATTCATTTTTTAGAGAAGTTTTGGTTATCTGGGCTTTGCAATTCCCCAAGTTTCACAGTGTCCTCTCTTAGCTTTCTCTTTGTTGCTCACAGGTTCAATGTGGCTCAAAATGTGTAATTTCTAAAGCCGGTTTGGGCTTCTTTTTGGTTGTAAATATTTCTATCATGCATCATGGAGAAAAATAACGGAGCGTGTGTGGATGTTAGGCCTTCTACTAGAAGGACCACCGGCTCTAGCAAAGGGAAACATTGATCGGTGAACACTGTCAAAGAGAAGAGCATTTAAATGATTCACAATTTTTCAATTGAGAATGTGCATTCTTCCTTTGTTGGGCTTATAGAAGATCTCGAAATAAGGCAACTACTTAATCATGGCATCCTAATTGATAAATCTACATGGTAGAACACAAAGCAAGCTTTAGAGTTATGGAATACTTATCTGTTGGAGGGAATCAAATGAGAAGAGCTACTCAAATGGTGTGCTACCAATCTATTTCATGTGTGACTTGTTGCCAAGATTGGAGACGGTGCATCTGTGGATTGTATTATTCAAACCATGTGTGACCTTGAGTAGTCCACTCCTAGACTTGACACTTATGGTTGCTCAATTGATTGGAGTCCAAACCATTCTCTTTGGGGCCAACAACACACATACAATCCGTGAAGATGTGGAGCAAATGGGCTTTAGTTTGATCAATTTTGGACTTTGTTGAAGGCCATGGATGTAGAGGGTGTTGTAAAGGGCAAGAAGCTCTATGCCTTTTGTGGCAAATTGGGCACTAACTCCTTCTCCTTTGTGGATTTGTACTTGGTTGAGATATTAGTTGCTTCCACCTTAGAAGACAAGGCTAAAGAGTGGGGATTCATTGTGATGGGCTCTAATTCTAGTGATGATGCTTAATATGGGTTTATATTGCTTTGTATCTTCTTTTTGCCTATATCTCATAGAACCTGCAATATGGAAGGTGATAGTATGTATAGACAAACTTTCTTGATCATGTCATGGTTTTTATTTGTATATTATGATTATTAGTGGCTTGTGCCCTTTTTCGATCTTATAAAAAATATTATATATAAAATATATTGTTGATTTTATGGGATTTTTACTTGTATATGTTTAAGAGAGATCAATATGACCTCCAACATAGTCATTACCATAACACCATTTCTTTCCTCATATACTTTTGGTAATAATCAGTAGGCAAGGGTGCCCATTTACTACATAAACACCATAAATATTTGTTGGTAGGGGTGAGGAAGGGTGAATTTGATCAAAAACTTTGGGATTCCAATGGGAAAAGAGGCTAGAGGGTGAGAAGTCCAAAGCAATTGATTAAATTCACCATTCTCGCTGCACCTCCAATTGACAAATGCTTATGGTGCTTGTGTGCTAAGTTGGTCCCTTTGTCTCATGATTTTTACTAAAAATAGATGAGGAAAGAAATGTTATTAGGATAACGACTACTCATAGAGGTCATCTTGAGATGATGTAAATATATACAAGTAATAATCCCAAAAAAATCAATAATATATAATTAAATTATTTGTGAAAGCCTTTCAATACATAATTAAAATATAATAATAATATCTAATTAATAAATAAAATAATAATATAAGAAATATAATGAATAGAAAAAGTCTATTTTATGTAAAATGATTTAGAAGATTTATAATAATAATAAAAAAAGAATATGAAAATTTTATGGTTGTGGCAAGTACTTTCCCTCTCTCCCTTTAATTAAACATGTATGCTCATCTCATTCATCTTTCCTATTTTTAGTTGTTGGAAGTTGGCACACATGTCAATATTTTCAAATTAGCATTAAAAGTCAACGATAAATAGATTAGTGTTATAATTCATTTGATCATCCATTACAACCTTGAGATTGAGCATAATGTTGATAATGAGAGGCATATTATATTATCTCAAGGTTCCCAACAATTTTATTATTTCAATACATGAGGTTTGACTGGTAAAGGCTAGTTAGTAGACACTAGCCATTTGACCCTGATATAGGTTTTAAATCTATTTTTCCTAGACAATTTAGTTTAAATATTCAACTATATTATAAGTACACATAAGTTGCAACACAAAAATTGACCTCGAGAAAGAAGTGAAGAGGAAAACTAGGCAAATGAACCTATAAAGTCAAACTCTAGTTGCAAACACTTTACTAGGAGATTTTTTTTCATTGATGGCACCTACCATGAACATTTGGTATAATCATGGCAACCTTTTTTGACCATATCTAAATTTTATGTGGACAATCTTCAAAACTCAAGTTCCACTTTTGAGGTTCATATTTTTGCAATAATCTTTTAGAGTGTTTTACACATAATATACCCTTTCCATCCCTATGTGATTTGTGTATTGTTGTTCTAGTTATTAATTATGCGTTATTAATGTATTTTATATATTTTGTGGATACTTAATTGAATATAATTCATTTATTTGCGTTACATTTTGGTGAAGTGGATATGAATTATGGATACTTAATCGAGCACATTAGTAAGAATTGTAAGGCCAGGATGATTTACATAGTATTACTCATTTAAAAAAATTTCAATTAAAAAAGAGATTAGAGAATGAGAAGCTCAAACTCAACTTTCTAAATATAATTATATAATAATGAATATCTTACATTGTAAATATTATTTAAATTTTTTTATTTAAATAAATATGAATAAAAATTTACAAATATATATATATATATTAAAAAGAGAGTTATATTTATGTTTAAAATTATATAATTTGAGGTCACAAAAGTTACTTTAAAAAAGACTTCCCTTTCCATTAAGGGGACTGGTGTACCCATTTTTTTTCGCAAAGATAGTTTCATGCACCATATTTTAAATGGAAACTCGAAGTATCAAATCTTGTTTAAAATGCGAAGTAGGTAATTACAACATCTATAATGATTTTACTAAATTTGTTATATTGAAAAGCCTCTAAATATTATTTTAAGTAGCTTTTTTAATATTTCTTATAATATGATTGCAAAATCTTTTAGAAAGTTGATTATCAATGACTTGTAAAATAATAGATGTCTTGTTGCTTTGAGTAACTCTTGTATTGTATTTGAAGATGCCATTCAAAAACTATACTCTTAACTTTTTTTTAACATAATCATAATATTTTTTTTTAAGTTATTGGAAAAAGACCTTGCTCACAACATATAATTAGCTCAACAAAAAGTAAAAATTGACAGAGTAAATTAGAAAACTCGAAGATGGCCAAGTGAATTTTGTCAGAAAATTAAAATTGTAGCTGGTTCTATTATATTTTGTTCCGATTTTTCGATTTTGAAACTCAAAGTAACTTCAAATATTTCTAATAAGTCCAATATATATTTAAATGAGCACTTTTTAAGAATATTTTAAATGGCCTCCTCCATGGAACCATTTAGCTACTGGGGCACTTGGGCCTAGTTTCATGGAAAACAAACCTAGAAAAAACAATATATACCTTGTACAACTCACCAAAGACAAAAATAAGCAACCAAATTTTAACGATTGGATAAAAAGGAAATGGAGTATTCACTTCCCCATATATGTGGATTGATTGGCATGTCAATCTCAATCAAACTTTATGCTAAAAAGGTCTATGGTATCTTTGGTTTTGCATAAAGTGAGTGTGTATTGTTAAGCAAGGCACATCTTACTCTGAACAGCGACAAGAGTGGTTACGATGTTATGGTACCTTCACATGTTGCAACCACCATACCTAATTCTATCCCATCTCAATTCTTCTACTTTTTCAATGATGGTATTTATTGGGTGTTTCACTGAGATTTATTCAAAGATCCCACTGGTTGATATGAAGATTCCCTTTTATGGAAGAGGTCTAAATTTTTAAAATGTTTTTTTTGAGTTGTTTTGATTGGTTGAAAATCACTTCTTAAACATTTCAAGTTTTTATGAGTAGTTGAAAAAGTAAATTTTTAAAGCATTAATGAAAATGAAGTGTTGACAAAAAATTTAAGCTAAATTATTGTGTTTGACTTAAACTATATGTATTTTGTCTTGGAATGATATTACGATGGTGCATAGTCATGTTGCATTGAATGTAAGACTTGTAGTGGTGATTAATGCACGTTGAAAGTAGAATCTTAAATGACGATTTTCCTTTATGAATTTCATAAAGTGTATTGATTCAATGCTTGCAAGGTTGTCCTTGCTGATATTAATGAGAGTATGGCAAAAATTAATGATGGGCTTGCACAAGGTTGGCGACCATTATAAAACACTCTGAAGGTTTTAAAAGAGTTTTTTTGGATTGTTTTTGCTTGTCGGTGGATTTTTGTTGAAGCTCTTGGTGAGAAGATCTCCCTCAAACGACATGTAGTCTCGGTTACTGTTTTCAATTTTTAGTTGTTTGTTATTTATGTGAAGTGATTTTGTGCTTTTACATTTTTGCAAGGCTTTTTTGCAAAGTTATTATTTTAAAAAATCATCAATTATGGAAACATTTTCCCGTTAAATGGATTTCCGTTGATGAATGTATTTTTTTATTCATTTCATTATTTTTAAAGGTTTTTTTCCCCATTTTTGAATTTTAAGGCATACATTGCTTGTTTATCTCTATAACTATACATTCCATAAGTTTTTTATATAAAGAAAGACGAGCTTATATTTGTCCAGACATTATTTACTGTATACTTATTTGAATTGTTTTTTCATGACATCAGACTTCTATTGAGGCTTATGCCCAGAAGATATTCGCAAGACAAAATGTGGTTTTGGTTGTTCTTTCCGATTTGTAGTTGTTTGTTATTTATGTAAAGTGATTTTCTACTTCTGTAAGTTTTTTTAGAAAAAATATCATTTTATAAAATCATCGATTATGAAAATATTTTCCCGTCTAAATCAAGTTTCGTTGATGTATGCATTTTTTATTCTTTTGGTTATTTATTAAGTTTTTCCTTCCCCATTTTAAATTTTAAGGCATTGTGCATGAATTACTTGTTTATTCTATGTAATTGTACATTCTAATTTGTTTTTGCCAAAAAAGTTGAGCTTATATTTGTCGAGACTTTGGTTAATGTACGAATTTATTATTTTTTAAACATAAAATGCACCGATTCAATAGTTGAAACATTGGTGCAGCTAGAATTTGATGAACTCTGGCTCGTATAACACAGTTTAAGTTAATGTTTTGGATTTGAAGTCATTTGTTATTTTTATAAAGTAATTTTGCACTTCTTGTGCTGCTACAAGGGTTATTGGTAGAGTTAGATGTTGTGGTTTACAATGTCTTTGTTGTTTCTTGATTTTTTTGATTATGGAAACATTTTCCCATTGAAATGGAGTTTCGTTCATTCAATGGCGATTAATTTACATGTTGAAAGTGTAATCGTAAATGGCAAATTTACCTTTATGCATTTCATAAAGTGCATTGATTCAATATTTGCAATGCTTTCACAATTAATATTAATGAGAGTACACCGTAAACTAATGTTGGGCTTGAACAAGATCGAGGTCATTACCAGACACTTTGAAGGCTTCGAGAGAGTTTATTTGCATTATTTTGAATAGATGTTACCTTTGTTGAAGCTTTTATATCAAAGAAATCTTTTGTGGTTTCAATTTTTTGGTAGAGTTGATTGTATGTATTTTTTGCTCTTTATTTTAGTTGTTTTTTATATTTGGTTGGTTTTGATGTTTAGAGCAATGTGCATGAATTGTTCATTTATTCTCTTGGACTGTCCATTCCGGAAGATTATTTTGCTAATAAAACTATCATAACCTCGCCAATTAACACATTTATATAACTATTAAATAAAGTATTGTAGCTTGTTTTATTGGATTATGTTCAAAATTTGATTATTTATTTCAGATGAGAAGCTTGAGGTTTATATATATATATGTCCCACTTGAACATATATATATATATATATGTTACACACACACACACACACACACACACACATATGTTCAAGTGGGACATATATTTGTTATGCCTAGAATGCTAAGTATACATCCCACTTGAACATATATATATATATATATATATATATATATATATATATATATATATATATATATATGTTCAAGTGGGACGTATACTTAGCATTCTAGCCATAACAAATATATGTCCCACTTGAACACACACACACACACACACACACACTCTAAAGGTGGGACCATTGAGTTGTTAGCTTGGGCAATATAATCTTTTAATTGTTGCTAAAGACCATAAGCTTGCATTCGTTAATTACAAAAGCTTATGAGCTATGGTAATGTTTTGGGCATGCATAAATTAAAGGACTTTGTGATTTGTTTTGAAGCCTTAGTGCGTTGATGGTAAGAGGGATTAATGTTTAGGCTTGCAACCTTCTTGTGGTAAAAATGTCTTTGACCACGACAGGGTCACGAGCTTGTCATGGCATTTGAAACATAATATTGACATAAATAATTTGATTTTAGGGTTGTTACTTGGATGGTAATTGATTGGCTATCATTTGTGTTGTTGACTTCGAAGGGTAAAAGAAGAATAAGGAGAGTATGGAGAAATAGGGTTTTCTGGTTTGTGTTTTGAATGTTGCCATAATGGGGCATGGAAGATGAATGACGGAGGGGGAACATAGAAGGAAGGGAGAGAATAGGAAAGGAAATAGAGAGCTGGGTGTGTTAAGTCAGTAGTTTGAGGCACTGCAACAATGAAGAAGAGGGAGGCGATGGCAAAAAAGGTTGATGCAAGGAGGAAAAGGCCTACTACTACTGTTGGATGTGGTGCCATGGTGAAGGAAAAACAAAAAAAAAACTTGCATACACTAAATCAGGCATGTGTTCCCTTTTCTGGTTGAAATTCTTTAATTTAAATTCTGTATTAATGTTTTCAAGTTTTGTAAAGAATCCTACTAGGTATATACTCAGGTGGGTATATTATGCTATACTCACACAAGCTTATACCACACCCAGGGTAGTAGTAAGGTTTGAGTATGAAGTCTCTGTGTGAAAATTTCTTGTTTATTACGTTATAATGAAAATCAGGGAATAACCCTAGACAATTTGTTTTTCCTTGATTGAATTGGATGTTTTCTTTTGGTTCTGTCAAGCCATAGTGGATTTGTATAACATTTAACTATAATGGATTTGGATTGTATGATTTTGAGAATATTTTTAATTACTGCATATTTCATGCTGAAGGGTATGATATGTAATTTGTATGTACTTTTTTTTATGTGCTGAAAATTGTGGCAAATTTCCTCAAATTTGGATCCGCCCATTTAGAATGGAAATTGTTACTGTTAGTTGGAAATTACATTACCTTAATTTTGTGGTAAATCTGGGTCACTATGTTTGATAGACTATTATGTGTGTTATAATTGTTCAGATTGAAAACAAAATTCATTTTGTGGAATTTCAACCGTGCAGAACCTTAAAACTTGTATGTTGACGTGAATTGCTTTTACGAATTGATAAACACAAACTACTTTATTGTATGTCTACATTGTTAATTGGGTTATTAAAATATGTGAAATGTATTTGCTTAGTTCAGCTGGCTGCTTTATGCAATCATGATAGCAATT
Source organism: Torreya grandis (assembly GCA_037957365.1). Taxonomy (NCBI): domain Eukaryota; kingdom Viridiplantae; phylum Streptophyta; class Pinopsida; order Cupressales; family Taxaceae; genus Torreya; species Torreya grandis. The sequence continues at coordinate 3,017,246 of JARHVA010001778.1, forward strand.
TGATCTTACAAAAAAGGGAAAAGTTATTATTTATTTATTGTTTTTTGGATGATTTAACTGATCTCAAACCCAGGTGAAAAACCTCATGTTTCTCCTGGAAAGAACGTTAGATTTTTATCTTTTGAGTCTAAAATTTTGGATGTATTTCCAAACTGTTTTGAAAACAAGATCCAAAACAAATGATTTTGATCACCCTATTGTGGAAGACAAATCTGTTTTGTTGGTTGTCGTTTGCATATGCCATTTGATTCTTTATTAGTTAATGAAGGTTTGTAGAAATGAAAGAACCATTATTTTATATGATTGGATCATTGTTATTGAAAATCTTATTATTACCTTGTTGTTCATACACCTAACCTACTAAGTGGAGAGTAAATTGATTTTGTCATTTTGTGAACTTACTGCTATGTGATGGTATTATTAGTAAACAAAATTTTATATACTTTTCAATGCATTTAGTTGCATGGATCACGCAGTTGCTATATGTATTTTAGCAATGTTTATTCTACCTTGGATATTTGTACTCAATAAGAGAGAAACTGATTAATAACATAATAATTAAGACTTGGAGAAAGTTTAGAATACTCTTTGCTATTATAGACCATCTTATGCTTGTTAAGTGCATTGCTGATGTTATTTTATAGGAACTATATTGAGTATACATTATCTTGCTTGTTTTGGGGGTTTATACAATAGTTTCATTGTTGATTTACCCTTTTGAAAAATAAAAGTTACAACAGTAGGAATTATGAGGCTGTCTAAATTCATTTTATGAGGTATTAAGTTAGTTTGAAATGTTTTTCTTTTTCTGAACTTGTTTTATTAAAATAGAATTTAACTCTCATAATATTGACTAGACATGAATTCACATTGCCAGCTTTAAGCTGACATATTTATTGCACCCTTTTCCATTGTAGGGGTTATGATTCAGTTGGCCTTTACTTTTATGAAATTGATTATTTGATTATCTTTGTCACCTGCTTAAAGCGTTGTGCTCACCAATGATAATCCAAGATGAAATTCAGGTTGATAAAGTTAAATTTGTTGATTCTATTTGTATTACATTAATATTGTAATTTGATTTACCTCTTTAGAGTCTACCCTGTTATAAATTTAATACGTATATGGTAATATAATTTGTTTCTTTGTACATATGACATCTAGATTATATATGATATAACTATCATCCATTACATGATTGTTCAAACTACTTGTATCAATCTTAATATTTTGATATCAAGACTTGGAAGTGTGGACTATTGTATGCAATAATATATTTTGCATTTCTTGCAGTACCATATATTGTGCTCATAATAGATATACATATATATCGATGATAGCATGCTAGCATCAGGGTATTAAATCATGTTGAGGAAGTTGTTTATGTTGTCCTTCTTCCTGTTGATCTTAGTAGTGAGATGCTTGGAGTTATTCTTTTTATATATTATGGACTTAATCTTGTGTACACTTTATTACTCAACTAATCAAGTGTAGAGGGTTGATTTTTTACACACACACACACACACACACACACACACACACACACACACACACACACACACACACACACACACACACGTGTGTGTGTTGGCTATGCCAAGATATTCTAGCAAGTGCAGGAAAATTTATTTTTGCCGCATTATGTTATAATAGTGTGGAACTTGTTATTAAGATAATATTTCATATGTACACATTTCCATATGGATTTATGGATCAGGGTTGTAATGATGGTTTTGTCACTCGCTACCACCCTCTATTAATAAGGGATATTGATCCAATCGTATTCCATTTGGTAGTACAAGCATGAAAGCTTTTAGGCAATTGATAAGTTAATAAATGATTTATTCTTGACTTGTGAATGTATGAAATCAACCAAGATCGAATGGTTGTTAGCAAGACTTTTAGGTTGAAGCTTCAAAACTCAATGTGTTATCTATTTTTGATAAATTACTATTTTGGATGCATGGTTGACCATCTTGATACCATGTGCAATCAACATGCAACATGACAACTAGCTATTTATAATTATAGCCCATAATTGGCCCAATTCGTGAAGTTGAAAATGGCCTAATGGTAGAATTGGTTATTTAATAAATTATTGTTCATAATGGTTAAATCATTATTTGTTCTTAATTTAAAGGAGTTGAAAGAACCATTTAATGCAAGGACCCTAAGGTCAAATATTTATTCATATAATACCGACCTAGTAGTACTATTGTTGGTGGTTCATTATATTTTTGATATTAATTTTATATTGGGTGATAGCCCTAAATAGATGAGTTCTTGCTGGTATAACGGGAATGTTAGGGATGTTATGTTCATTTTTAACATGTGCATCATTGCATGGTGAATTCCAAATAATTCATGTTGGAAAATAGGAATATGGTTATCTAAGTCTCATGATAATCCTTTTCCATATGATGTAACTATATGTGATATGGTGGCATTCGCCAAGTGAAGGAATATGGGTGCAATGACCCCTAGGACTATGGATCATGGTACAATGATCTAATGGGAGTATAACCGAAACTGGTCTTTACTTGTGAGATTATAGAGGTTATATGTTTTAAGGAATTATGTTGCATTGTCTTGGCGATGGTCTAGTGGCATCTTATAGCTGAATTGAAATTAGTGTAAAAATTGCATAAGCAAAGGCTTGGTATGATGATTATTCTGTTCTTATTTTATGACATGTCATGCATGTTGTGATAATCCCTTATTATCAGATTTGTATGTTTAACAAAAGGATAGTAAGATAATTATCTATTATGCTAAATCTTATCCTTTTGATCTTTAATTTTGTATGTTGAATTAAATTAGACACTAACTATGACATTAAGGATACTTGAGGCATGAACGAATCCTTCTAGCCTCTTGAATCACCAAACCATAATTGTATAAGGGAACCATATACTTAAATAGGGCTAAGGATCCCTAGGTGGTACATTAGGGAAGATGAGTGCCTTATATAAGGTTCGAAGGTTATTAGTGTGGACCAACACACTAATACCCCTCAAATGATATATCATCTTTTAGGTAACCTTTTTTTCTATGGAATCCTCTAGAGATGTTCATCCTTACGTAAGTGTCTATGTGACCTAATCCATTTATGGCTTGTCTACTCATCTTTGTGCAGACCCAAGATGACACGTCATACGTTATAAAGTTGTGTAGTGGGCTCTACACAGTTCTATTATGTACTTTATATAACAATTCTTGATTTTTTTTGGGGGTTATTTCATATGATATCAGATCCTGTGTTATAAATATTATTGAGAAAAATGTTTATTTATCTTACTCCCTAAAAATCAAGATCAATATTAATTCATTTTACAAATGAATCAAGTTGTAATTACTATGGGTTTCCTACCAGTTGCTGCTCTAATAGATGTCTAAAAATTATAATATACATGAAATATTATTCTATGATTCTTAAAACAAGGATAGAGTTAGATCTGGTGGTGCTTATGTTGAAAAAATCCATGGTAATGGGTGGCCTAATAAGTAGGAAGAATTCCTCAATGAGATTTAACAACTTGAGAAGCCATTCAAGGCATGATTGAAAAACATGAACATGGGTTGAATAATCTTGAGAATGTTTCCTATAGATTTGCTCCAATCTGAAATTAGTTAAGCAAATAGACATGGGATACAAAAAAGGGTGTTGATTGTGATTGACCCAAACATCAAAAAGCCCAAGAAGTTCCCATCGCCTATTTATATGGGTGAAAAAGATGATGATACATCTGACGCATGATTATGTGTACACATAAGTAAATCAACCTACAAGGTATGATAGCTAATGTGTATAAGATGGTGTTATTACATAATGCTCAGATGATGAAAGTTTGAATTTATATGATGGCTGTTAATCTCTACCTTGGCCTTGGATGGGTTAACCCTTTTTGATTTTGGTTATGTTTAGACAAGCCTCACTTGTTGACCATTAACTTGTACGGGCAAGTCAATACGAGATAAGTGGTAAAGGTTTCACTCTTAGAATTAAAGAAAATACTGTTTGGTATCTATTAATTGGTTGTATGGGAAAACCATCACTAAGTGCTTGAAATATTATGACATAGGGAAGCCCAAGGGTTTAACTCAAACCTAGAAGGCTAAATTGTGTATGAGGAGATGATCTACTTGGGTAAGTCAGTTGAGATAGAGCTCTCCACTTATAGAGGGAGTGTCTTGAGCCATTGAAAGAATAAGAAGCATGAATGGTTGTGATAATTATTGATGGTCATATAGATAATAATGTTATAATTTATTGTTCAGTAAGCTGAATATCCAATTTAAATTGTTGAAAAGAGCTCAAATGCTAAAACTATGAACTAGCATACCACTTTTTAAGATGAATGGTTGTAAGTGGAGTAAGAATGTCTTATGGGTTCAAGTTACTCATGGTTGAACAAGGCTATTCCAAAATAAGTCTGCCTTTGGGGAGACATGATAGTAGACCTTGGTAAGGTAATATTGACGTTGTTGCATATATGCAACTATTTTATTTACAAGTATGTATATCTATCTGGTTGACTGAATTATGTCATGTTGAGTTTTTAAATATAAATACATACTTGTGAGGCACTATTATATCCTTTATATATTGGCATAAATATCAAGGGGATACTCATTACCTCTTTTTTTGAAATTTAACAGGACTTGTCGTGGATAGATAAAAATTTCATATAGTTGTATTTTATTGACAACTGGGAGAAGCAATTGTAAGTTCTTGCTTGGCTTATGTGTCACTATACATGATTGGTTGCAGTAATGCAAAATTTTTAAGTAATGTGTCTACTGCTTGGGAAACAATATTTTGTTCCAAATAGTGGACTTATAAGCAAAGATTGGCCAGGTTTTACTAGTTGAGAACTCTAATATGGTTCGCTAATTGTAACTATTATATAACTTAAAAGTGAATAAATATTATGTATCATAATACTAAGATGATGGAAAATATATGTATTTTAGTTGAATTAAGGCTTGATTTTGTTATGATCCTTTGGCCTCCTTCTAGTTGGACGAAGAAGCTTGTGGTTCCATAACTCTAAAAGGCTAGAAGCTATTAAGTATGTGAGTATGTTTTGATCCCATGGTGATGTTTATTTTGACCATGGATACATTCAATTCCATAAAGATGTTATGATGATCATTGATATATTTTATATCCATGAGGATGTCTTTTGTGAATTTTAGCTAAATTTAATGGTTGAGGGAAATTATAATTCCCACAATGATAATATGATATTCACTTGGAGCCTTGACTAAGATCATCCTTTCCTAAGATTACATTGCATCAAAGCAAACATTGCTAGTCAACCTTTGACTTGTTGAAACAAGTCAATTGGAAGGATATTGATAGAATCTTGTTATTAGAATAAAGAAATAATGCTTGGTGATCACTGATAGCTTACATGGGTGTCCCATCTTATGATGTTGAGGTGTAATATTTTTGGGAGGTCTAAGGGTGTAACTTAATCCTGAGGGCCTAGTGGGGTGAATGTAACTTGCTTGAGCAAGTGAGAAAGTTTTGGGGATATCTCATTATAAATTAATGGACTTTGTTGGATCACGCCCTTCCTTGAAAGAAGGTGTTGGTGAACTCAAGATCCTTAAAACTGATCATGATGTAATATGATGGATATTTTATGTCACCTGGGATGGCATTTGGACATCAGGTGGACCAATGAGAATCATGGACCTTTGTGTTTCACTTATAAGTGTGTTTAATTGGTGTGATGTGAAAATACCTTGACATAAATTATCAAACCTTTGGATCAACATGTGTGTCATAGTATTATATTTTCTTTAGTGCATGTAAAACCATTGTATGTTGTGTAAACATTTTACATTTTGTTGATTATATTAAGCCATGTAAACTTGTAACTTCTCTATTTTGTGTGAATGTAATTAACTTGTAAACTTCCATAGTTGATCCCTGATAACAAAACACACACACACACACACACACACACACACACACACACACACACACACACACATTTTATGATGTAATCATGGGACATGTGAATGGTGATAAACCACCTTGTGATGTAGTTTTTCTTTTCAAAATTAACCTCTATTAATTGAAATCTACCAAAGTATAGTGTATGTATTGTGTGGTGCGATCCCGCATCACTGCTCTAGTAATTAAGATTAATGCAAGTATGAGGTTTAAGGTGAAGAAACACTATATCTATGATAATTAGATCAAGTACAAGATAAAGAGTGGAGTCTCACGTAGACTAAAAACCCACTTCTCTCTTTTTCATGAAGTAGCCACTTGATTCATTCAGGTTGTGCACCATGAGTGCCAAAAGTTGACCATAAAATCTTCATGCATAATGGTCACCTTGTGGATTGAGTTTTTCTTTAACTGCCTCTTAAAGGTGGTTATAAAAATAACCTTGTAAAATTCATTGATGTAGCCTTGTGAATGTTAGGTTGTGGAGCTAAAAGCTTCACCAGGATGCAAACAGAAGGAGTTACGGAGGTTGCAGAGAGTTGCAAAATGAGTTGCAGGGCAACTGACGTCGGTCTGATCAACCGACGTCGATCAGATAGTAGTGCAAAAGCAATCGACGTCGGTTACAAGTCGGCCGACATCGGTCAGGGAGGAGCCGACGTTGGCAACCTGTGTGTGAACATGCAGTTTGCATGCAGATTCTGAAGAGTCTATTCTTGGACTGTTAGTTTGCATGTTAAAGGCTAATTATAGTCTTGAGTTGCGTGTCTAATTATTGTAATTAAGATAGTCTAATTATTGTATGCATGAGATCTATATAATAGACTCATGGGCTGTATTGTAAATCGGTGCTAGAGAGTAAGAGAGCAAAATAAGCTCCTTCAAAGAGAGGAGAGCAATGGTGTGTTCCTCCTAGTGCCACAGTACCAAGTGTGGGTGCTGGTTTAGAGAATCAGAAGGGTTCTTCGTGTTTGTATGATCTTGGTCAGCAGGTGTGCATGGCTTCTTTTGGAGATCTATAATGGTGAGTAAGGTCTGGTGATTTGTAGGTAGCAACAGAGAGCAAGAGATCTACTTGGAGTAAGATTGTGTGCTTGGTGTACTAGCAGCGTTGTTACTAACTGGTGGAGGTGAATAACAAGTCTGTATTTGAGTTGTGTGTTGGGACCGTAAGAGAGAGAGGGAAGAAGTCCTTGAGGTGTGGCAAGCCTTAGAGGTGGAAGAAGAAGTGGCATACTCTTTATTGTATTTTCTTCTGAGTGATTATTAATACAATTGTGTATTGTCTCTCATATCCTGTGTTGTTTCATATTTCTAGTTACTTATCATTCTGGTTAAATTCTGTGTTTAGTTGCTAATACAAGAGGTAATCATATGTGCTCTAATTGAGGAGCAAGATCATGACAGTTGGTATCAGAGCAGGTTGACCAAGTTGGTACCAACTTGACAGTTGATATCAGAGCTTTTGGTTGGGTTGACTAATAGGGGGTTTCAGATCTGGTTAGTGTTTGTTGATTACAGGTCACTCTCAGGGGTTTCAAATTGAGTGGGAGTATAGCAATGGTAGAAGAAAGTAAGCTACAAATGGAGAAACTGAATAGCACGAATGGTCTGATTGATGAAAAGAAAGAGCAGGTAAAGGGAGACTATTGGTCGGTAGAAGATCAGTGTGTAGAAGTAGATGTTGCAGGTGATGTTGCACAGGTTGCTCTGGATAAAGTAGAATCTTTATTTACAGATTCTTTTGCCTCTTTCCATGCAGCCTGAAATAGAGCATCTTTTCATGGGTATGTCTTTGGAGACTTTGGAGAGATTTATTTAGGAGCTGGTGAGCCTTATCAAATGATTGGCAAAGGGGAAGTGAAGCTGAAATTGCAGATGGGTAACACACAGGTGTTGAAGGAGGTCATGCAGGTACCAGTCTTGGAGATGAGTCTAATTTCTTCAAAAAAGTTGGGTGATGAGAGATGCACTGTAACTCTCATAGCGAATGCACTTGAATTAGACGGTGGTAAGAAAGTACGTATCCTTTATCTATCTACATATATTACTGATTCACCTTCTGTTGCAGAGATGTGGCTTTGTAGGCTTGGTCACATATGTAGGAGGGGAATGCATGTTTTTAAGCGAAGGTCAGATGTCTTTGACAAACTTAAGAACTGGAAAGCCTTGGTTTTCATGGAGGAGATGACGAACAGAGATTAGTTTAAGGGGTTGAGGAATTCTGAGCAGGGCTATGTTGATTTGAATAGGGTTTTGATCTAAAAAGAGCTCACGGGTAAAAAGTCATCACTCATAGGTGAACACAGGTACCGGCATCGGTCAGACAGTAATCGACGTCGACAATAGAAAGATCGACGTTGGTCAGACAGGAACTGACATCGGCAGGAGGGATATCGGCATCGGCCAGGGAAATGACATCGACAGTCAAGGTCAGTCACAGGAAATCGACGTCGGTCAGGTGCAGATTGGGAGATGGCTGAGATCGATCACTGGAACGGATGGTGGGCGGACATCAAGCTGTCAAGAAGTCTCAAACACCCATATGGAGGTCAGAAGGGGTAAGTGAACCTCATATTCATTGTTCACCTTCTTTATATTACTTACTGATGGTCAGGAACCAGGAAGATGTGAAGAGGTAATGCAGGTAGAATCTAGAAACAGTGGGAGCTTGGCATGGATGAGGAGTGTGAGTCCTTAGAGAAGAACCAAACATGTGTTTGTTGGTGGAGTTGTCAGCTGGAAGAAAGCACTGAAAGATGGATGGATTCCCAAGTTAAAGAAGAGAGTGGATGGATACGTGAGATGGAAGGCCAAGGTATATGGTCTTGAGGAAGTTGCATGACAGTGGTACAGGTTTGACAGGTGGATGACAAAGCAGGGCTTTAGTTAATGTCAGTGTAACCATTGTGTTTGTCTTTACCAGGTGGATGATGAGTCACGACATTATCTTGTTACTGTATGTGGATGGTATGCTGGTAGCAGGTTTGTACATACAGGGATTTGTTGAGCTAAGGGTAAGGTTAGTTCAGAGGTATGTCAGGGAGAATTTGGGAGCAGCAAAATTCTTTGGCATAAGAGACATGAAGATTTTGTCTCCAGTGGGAGCTGATGTGAAGACGGTGTTGGCGGGGTTAAAGATGCAGGATGCAGAATCAGAAAGCACACCAAGGGCTGGATAGTTCAAGCTTAGCTTAGAACAGGGTTTGAAATCACATAAGGTCTAGTGTAGGCCTGAGTTTTCCCAAGTAGTGGGAGTTGTCAGAAAGTATGGAGCCAATTCGGGGAAGAAGTACTGGAGCACAGTTCAGTGGATTCTCAGGTATCTAAGAGGGACTAGCAGTAGGTTAACATGTTATGTAGGGTCAAGGTCTTCACTACATGGAGTTGTAGATTCGGATGTGGCAGGGTACTTGGATGACAAGTGTAGCATCACAGGATGTGTGGTGGTTGGTCTTCAGGATTGATCTTGAAGAGGGATACAAGCCAGGGAATAAATTAGATGGTGTACAGGTATAGATACAGGTGCAGCGGTTTATCTCCAAGTGGGAGATTGTTAGGTTGTGGAGCTAAAAGCTTCACCAAGATGTAAATAGGAGTTACGGAGGTTGCAGAGAGTTGTAGAATGAGTTGCAGGGCAGCCAACGTCGGTCTGATCAACTGACGTCAATCAGATAGTAGTGCAGAAGCAATCAACATCGGTTACAAGTCGGCTGACATCGGTCAGGGAAGAGCCGACGTTGGCAACCTGTGTGTGAACATGCAGTTTGCATGCAGATTCTGGAGAGTCTATTCTTGGACTGTTAGTTTTCATGTTAAAGGCTAATTATAGTCTTGAGTGACGTGTCTAATTATTGTAATTAAGATAGTCTAATTATTGTATGCATGAGATCTATATAATAGACTCATGGGCTGTATTGTAAATCAGTGCTAGAGAGTAAGAGAGCAAAATAAGCTCCTTTAGAGAGAGGAGAGCAATGGTGTGTTCCTCTTAGTGCCACAGTACCAAGTGTGGGTGTTGGTTTGGAGAATCAGAAGGGTTCTTCGTGTTTGTATGATCTTGGTTAGCAAGTGTGCATGGCTTCTTTTGGAGATCTACAATGGTAAGTAAGGTCTGGTGATTTGCAGCTAGCAACAGAGAGCAGGAGATCTACTTGGAGTAAGGTTGTGTGCTTGGTGTACTGGCAGCGTTGTTACTGACTGGTGGAGGTGAACAACAAGTCTGTATTTGAGTCGTGTGGTTGGACCGTAAGAGAGTGGGAAGAAGTCTTTGAGGTGTGGCAAGCCTTAGAGGTGGAAGAAGAAGTGGCATCTTTTTTATTGTATTTTCTTCTGAGTGATTATTAATACAATTGTGTATTGTCTCTCATATCCTGTGTTGTTTCATATTTCTAGTTACTTATCATTCTGGTTAAATTCCGTGTTTAGTTGCTAATACAAGAGGTAATCATATGTGCTCTAATTGAGGAGCAAGATCTTGACAGTGAAGCACTAATTGGTCCTTAAGATTGGACTTTTATATAAAAATAGCAAGACTGAACTTGATGAAATATAGACATGTATTGGATCATAAAATCAAACTTGCTAAGAATGAGGTAATGGTTGGTTTACCTAAAAAGAATGTTCTAGAATGAATATTATAATTTATTAAAGCATGACTAAAATGTATGCTAATCTTATGGTTGAAAGGAGCAATGTAAAGCCCTGATTAGGTAGATTTTCGAATCTTAAGCACTTTCAAATGGTGCCAAGAAGTAAGTGCACTAAGATGGTGGGATTGTAATCCCTAAAACTATTATGTGAGCTCACAAATTTAGGGAGATCATGTTGAAAACCTTAGGGTTGCATGTGAATGCCTGGTATGGTTTTTTCGATATTTAGTGTGGTTGGTGTGGGATGCTACATTAACCCATGAACGATCAATGGTGGAAAAAAGTAACCATAGAATTATGGATCTATATCTTTGTTGACATTCTATGATGAATGTTATCAAGAAGATTTACAAACAGAAATCATGCTGTGGAAACCATAGTAGAATGGTTGTTGTTTTTGATTTTATTCTAGAATGAATGATATAAGTTGTGTGCAAATCATACTTAAAAATGATGGAAATACCACATATATGTATGAATATTGTATTGTTTAAAATTCAGTGGAAATGATATAAAGTTATGAGTTATATATAACTTAAAATCTTGTGGGAAGACACCATCTTAATTTCAATTTTTTTGTGTAAATTTATTTGGATTAGATTTTGGACAACTGTTGTTATGAATTTGCAAATTTATGTGATAACATTTCCTCATAATGAGAGGAAGGATTGGCTGAAAACCATTTTACTATCAAAACTCTATTCATGAATTCATATCTAAGCTAATTTTTTTTGAATACTTTTGTCTTGTATGAGCTAACAACTATATATTTATGATTTAAAAAGTACTGGAAACTCTTTTATTGGTAAATATTCAAGTGAATTTGGTGACTGCAACCTAGAATGATTACTTTTGCAAGAACTATTTAATTTTCTAATTGCATAGATGGTTGGAAATTAGGTAAAAATTCATTAGTACTGCATTAAAAACAATAACTTATTGATAAATTTGTCAAAGTAAGGACATGATTAAGATGGAAAAAATTATAACAAAAAATGTTAATGACTTTCTAAGTATAACAATAACCTTATGAGGCACAAAAAAATAGAAATTATATATATATCTAAGTTTAAATATTGTAAAATATTATGACTAAAAAAGGTGCATACAACACCTCATTTCACTCACTTTGTCTTTATAAAATGAATCAAGATGAAAGAAATAATTTTATAATTTGGTTAAATGAAGGGCATGGTTGTTTTAAGGGTAGTATGTGGAATATCAAAAAGATAAGGTTGCATATATATTCACGATATGAGTTTGAGAAATCTACTTGTTATACTAAAAAGATAAGTATAAGGCAATATCCTTGTTTTAATAATAGACTACGCAAGTATGTAGTAGGCATTAATTTTATTTTTATAACAATTGATAGAATTATGAATTGGTTATTTCAATTTTAGTGCTTATCTGTTGATTTTCTGTAATGTGTAAATATTTTGTGAAAAGAGAGATAAAGCCTCTTTTTGATGTAGCATGATTCATGATTATTATTTAGTCATCGAGATGACTCCTCTTTAAAGAGGGGAGGATGTCATCACCTCACCAGTTGACATATTTATATAGCTATTAGATAAAGTATTGTAACTTATTTTATTAGATTATGATCAGAATTTGATTATTTATTTTAGATGGGAATCTTGTGGTTTATATATATATATATATATATATGTTCAAGTGGGACGTACATTTGTTATGCCTATAATGCTAAGTGGTTTGTATATATTTATTCATATATATACACATATACTCTAAAGGTGGGCACATTAAGTTGTTAGCTTGGGCAATATAACCTTGCAATTATTGCTACAGACCATAAACTTGCATTGGTTAATTATAAAAGCTTATGAGCTATGGTATTGTTTTGGGCATGCATAAATTAAAGGACTTTGTGATTTGTTTTGAAGCCTTAATGCGTTGATGGTAAAGTGGATTAATGTTCAGGCTCGTGGCCTTCTTACAGTAAAAAGGTTTTTGACCATGATGGGGTCACGAGATTATCATGGCATTTGAACCTTAGTATTGAGACAAATCATTTGATTTTAGGGTTTTTGATTGGATGGCATTTGATCAGCTATCATTTAGGTCATTGACTTTGAAGGGGAAAAGAAGAATGAGGAGCTTGTATGGATAAATAGGGTTTTTTGGTTTATGTTTTGGCCACCGCCATGATGGGGCATGGAATATGAAAGACAAAGGGGGAATGTAAAAGGATGGGAGATAATAGGAAAAAATATAGAGAGCTGGGTGTGTTAGGTCAGCAGTTTGAGGTGCTCGAGTAATGAAGAAGAGGGAAGCAATGGTAGACAAGGTCGATGCAAGGAGTAAAAGGCATGCTATTACTATTAGATGTGGTGTCATGGTGAAGGAAAAACAAAACAAAAACTTGCATACACTAAAGTAGGGATGTGTTCCTTTTTCTAGTTGAAATTTTATAATTTAAAACTTGTATTAATGTTTGCAAGTTAAAAAACCCTGCTAGGTATATACTCATGTGGGTATATTGTGATATACTCACATGGGCCTATGCCATGTCCAGGGTGGCAGTAAGGTTTGAGTATGAAGTTTTTGTGTGATTTTTTTTGTTTATTGTGTTATAATGAAAATCAGGGATAACCTAGGATAATGTTTTGTTTCTTTGATTAAGTTGGCTATTTGATTTTGGTTCTGTCAAGCTATAGTGGATTTGTATAAGATTTGGATATAATGGATTTGGATTATATGATTTTGGAAATATTTTTAATTACTACATATTTCATGTTGAAGGGTATGTATGTAATTTGTATGTACTTTTTTTTATGTGCTGTAAATTATGGTAAATTTATACAAATTTAGCATTTCCCATTTATAATGGAAATTATTACTATTAGTTGGAAATTTTATTACCCTAATTTTATGATAAATTTAGGTCACTGTGTTTGATAGACTATTATGTGTGTTATAATTGTTCAGATTGAAAACAAAATTTATTTTTTAGAATTTCAACTGCATACAACCTTAAAACCTATATGTTGACATGAATTGCTTTTACAAATTAATAAATGAAACTAATTTATTGTATGTTTATATTAATGATTGGGTTATTAAAATATGTGAAATGTATCTATGTAGTTCAATTGGCTACTTTATGCAATCATGATGGCAATTTGATCTTTTAAGAGAAAAAAAAATTGTTATTTATTTATTGTTTTTCAAATGATTTAACTAAACCTCAGACCTAGGTTAAAAACCCCATGTTTGCTCTTGGAGAGAGCACCAGATGTTTATATTTTGAGTTTGAAATTTTGGATGTATTTTCAAACTATTTTGAAGATCCAAAACAAATGATTTTGATCACCCAAGTGTGGAAGATAAATATGATTTGCTAGTTGTCTTTTCACATATGACATTTGATTATTTATCAGTTGATGAAGGTTTGTAGAAATAAAGGAACCATTATTTTATACGATTGGATTGTTATTCTTGAAAAGCTTATTATTACCTTGTTGTTCATACACCTAGCCTTCTGAGTGGAGAGTAAATTGATTTTGTTACTTTGTGAGTTTACTGATGTGATGTTATTATTAGAAAACAAGATTTTATATACTTTAGAATGTATCTAGTTGCATGGATCACTTAGTTGCTATACATATTTTAGATATTTTTAGTTTGCCTTGAATAGTTATACTCAATAAGAGAGAAATCGAATTGATTAAGTAACCAAACAATTAAGACTTGGAGAAAGTTTGGAATACTCTTTGCTATTGTAGACCACCTTATGCTTATTAAGTGCATTGTTGATGTCATTTTACATGAACTATATTGAGTATACATTATCTTGTTTATTTTGGATATTTATACAATAGTTTCATTGATGATTTACCCTTTTGAAAAATAAAAGTTACAACAATAAGAATTATGAGGCTACCTAAATTCATTTTATGAGGAATTAAGTTAGTTTGAAATATTTTATTTTTTTCAAACTTGATTTATTAAAATAGAATTTAACTCTCAAAATATTAACTAGATATGAATTCACATTTCCAGCTTTAAGATAACATACTTATTGCACCCTTTTCTAGTGCAGGGGTTATGATACAGTTGGACTTTACTTTTGTGAAATTGATTATCTGAAATACTTTGTCACCTGCTTAAAGTGTTGTGCTCACCAATGATAACCCAAGACAAAATTTGGGTTGATAAATTTAAATTTGTTGATTCTATTTTTATTGCATTAATATTGCAATTTGATTTACCTCTTTAGACACCGCTTTGTTCTAAATATAATACCTATATGGTAGTGTAATTTATTTCCTTGTATATATGGCCTTTGGCTTATATATGATATAACTATCATCCATTAGATCATTGCTCAAAACTACTTGTATCAATATTAATATTTTGATATGAGGACTTGGAAATGTGGACTATTATATGCAAGTAATATTTTTTGCATTTCTTATAGTACCTTGTATTGTACTCATAATAAATATACATATATATTAATTATAGCCTCCTAGCATCAGGGTATTAAATCATGTTATAGATGTTGTTTATGCTGTCCTTCTTCCTGTTGGTCTTAGCAGTGAGATGTTTGGAGTTATTTTTTTAAAATATTATGGACTTAATCTTGTGTGCACTTTATTGCTCAACCAATCAAGTGTAGAGGGTCGATTATGTGTGTGTGTGTATGTGTGTTGGTTATGCCAGGATATTCTAGCAAGTGTGAGAAAATGTATTTTTGCTGCATTGTGTTATGATATTATGGAACTTGTTATTAAGATAATATTGCACTTGTTCACGTTTCTATATTGATTTATGGATCAGGATTGTAATGATGGTTTTGTCACTCACTATCACCCTCTGTTAATAATGGATATTGATCCAATTATATCCGTTTGGTAGTACAAGCATGGAATATTTTAGGCAATTAAGAAGTTAATACATGATTTATTCTTGACTTGTGAATGTATGAAATCAATCAAAATCAAGTGATTGTTAGCAAGACTTTTGGGTTGAAGCTTCAAAGCTCAATGTGTTATCTATTTTTGACAAATTATTATTTTAGATGCATGGTTAACCATCTTGAGACCATGTGAGATCAACATGCAACATGACAACTGACTATTCATAATTATAGCTCATAGCTGGCCTAGTTCGTGAAGTTGAAAATGGCCTAATAACAAAATTGGTCATTTAATAAGTTATTGTTCATAACGGTTAAATCATTATTTGTTCTTAATTTAAAGGAGTTGAAAGAACCATTTAGTGAAAGGTCCATAAGGTCATGTATTTATTTATATAATAATGGCCTGGTAGCACTATTGTTGGTGGTTCATCATATTTTTTGTATTTATTTTATATTGGATGATAACCCCAAATGGATGAGTTCTTGCTGGTATAACGAGATTCTTAGGGATGTTATGTTCATTTTCAATGTGTGCATCATTGCATGGTAAACATAAAATAATTCATGTTGGAAAATGAGAATATGGTTATGTAATTCTCATGAAAATCACTTTCCGTATGATGGAGCTATATGTGATATGGTGGCATTTGCCAAGCAAAGGAATATGGATACAGTGACCCCTAGGATTATGGATCATGGTACAATGATCTAATGGGAGTAAAACCTGCAATGATATTCACTTGTGTAATTATAAAGGTTATATGTTTTAAGGAATTATGTTGCATTGTCTTGGTGATGGTCTAGTGGCATCTTCTAGCTGAAATGAAATTATTATAAAGCTTGCATAAGCAAAGGCTTGGTATGATGATTCTCTTGTTCTTATTTTATGATCTATCGTGCTAATTGTGATACTCTTTTATTATCAGATTTTTATATTTAACAAATGGTTAGTAAGATAATTCTCTATTATGCTAAATCTTATCTTTTTAGTCTTTAATCTTGTCTATTGAACTAAACTAGACACTAACTATGACATTAAAGATACTCGAGGCATGAGCGAATCCTTTTAGCCTCTTTAATCACCAAGCCATAATCACATAGGGTAATAAGATAACTAGATAGGGATAAGGATACCTAGGGGTACAATAGGGAAGACAAGTGCCTTATATAAGGTTTAGAGGTTATTAGTGTAGACCCATACATCAATACCCCGTAAATGGTATATCATCCTCTAGGAAACTTTTTTCTCTATGGAATCCTCTAGAGATGTTCATCCTTACATAAGTGTTTATGTGATCCAATATATTTATGGGTTGTCTAATCATATTTCTATATACCTAAGATGATGCATCATGTATTGTAAAGTTGTGTAGTGGTCTCTACACGTGGTTCTATTATGCACTCTATATAACAATTCTTGAATTTTTTAAAGGATTGTTTCATCTGGTATCAGAGTCTATGCTATAAATATTATTGAGAATAAAATTTATTTCTCTCACTCCATAAAAATCAAGATCAATATTAATTCATTTTACAACTAAATTAAGTTTTACTTACTATTGGGTTCTTGCCAATTATTGCTCTAAGAATTGTCTAAAAATTGCCATATACCTAAAATGTTATTATGTGATTATCTAAACAAATATAAATTTAGATCTGGTGGTGCTCATGTTGAATAAACTGAAGGTAATGGGTGGCTTTATAAATAGGAAAAATTCATTGATGGGCTTTAACAACTTAAGAAGCTATTCAAGGCATGATTGGAAAATAGGAACACGGGTTGAATAATCTCAAGAATGTTTCCTATAGATTTGCCCCAATCTAAAATTGGTTAAGGAAATGGACCCAAGCTACAAGAGAGGGTGTTTATTGTCATTGACCCAAACGTCAAGGAGATCAAGAAGTTCCCACCACCTACTTATATGGTTGAAAAATCCGATGATACAACTGATGCATGGTTATGTGCACACATAAACATATCAACCTACAAGTTATGATAGCTAATGTGAATAAGATAGTGTTATTATAACATAGGGATGATGGAAATATAAATTTATATGATGGCCATTGTTATCTTCCTTCACTTTGGTTAGGTTGACCCTTCTTGATTTGAGTTGCATTTGTGCAAGTATCACTTGTCAACCCTTGACTTGTATGGGCGAGTCAATGGGAGATAAGTGGTAAAGACTTCACTATTATAACTAAGATAAATAGTGTTTGTATCTATTCATGTGTTGTATGAGAATATCATTACTAGGTAATTGGAACATTATGACCTAGGAAAGACCAAGGGTTTAACTCAAACCTAGAAGGCTACATTGGATATGAGGAACTAATCTACTTGTGTAAGTCAGTTGAACTTGATCTCTCCACTTGTAGAGGGATTGTCTTTAGCCATTGAGAAACTATGAAACATGAATGGTTGTGATAACTATTTTTAGTCTTATAGATAAGAAGTTTGTAATTTATTATTCTATAAATCACATATCACGTTTAAATTATTGAAAAGAGCTCAAATGCTGAAATTAAAAAAACTAGCATGTCACTTTTTAAGGTGAATGGTTATAAGTGGAGTAAGAATGTCTCCACAGATTCAAGTTGCTCATGGTTGAGCAAGGAGATTCCAAAAGAAGTTTTCCTTTGGAGAGACATGATAGGAGACCTTGGTAAAGGTAATGTTGAAGTTGTTGCATGTATGCAACTATTTTATTTGTAGCTATGAATATCAGTCTGATTGACTGAATTGTGCCATGTTGAGTTTTGAAACATAAATACATGATTTTGAGGCATTTCTAGATCTTTTATAGATTGAAAAAAATATCAAGGGGTTGATCCTTACCTCATTTTCTAAAATTTAACAAGACTTATTGTGGACAAATAGAAATTTCATATAGCTGTATTTTATTGACAACTGGGACAAGCAATTGTAAGTTCTTGCTTGGCTTATGTGTCACTATACATGATTGGTTGCATCAATACAATTTTTTTTAAATAATGTGTCTAATGCTTGGGAAACACTATTTTATCATAAATAGTGAACTTATAAGCAAAGACTAGGCAAGTTTTACTAGTTGAAAACTCTAATATGGTTGGTTGATTGCAACCATTAATAACCTAAAAGTGAAAAAGTATTATGCATTATAATATTGAGGTGCTGAAAAATATATGTATTTAAGTTGAATTAAAGCTTGATTTTGTTAAGAGCCTTTGGCCTTCTTCTAGTTAAATGAAAAAGCCTGTGGTTCTATAATTCTAAAAGGATAGAAGTTATTAAGTGTGTGAGTATGTTTTGATTCCATGGTGATGTTTAATTTAACCATGTATATATTTCAATTCCATATGGATGTTATGATTACCATGGATATATCTTACGTCCATGAGGATGTCTTTTTTAAATTTTACCTAAATTTAATGGTTGTGTCAAACTATAATTCCCATGATGATAATATGATATTCACTTGGAGCCTTGACTAAGTTCATCCTTTCCTGAGATTACATTGCATCAAAGCAAACATTGCTAGTCAACCTTTGACTTATTGAAACAAGTCAATTAGAAGGATAGTGATAGAAGCTTGTTGTTGGAATAAAGAATCAATACTTGGTGATCATTGATAGATTACGTGGGTGATACATCTTATGATGTTGAGGTTTAATATTTTTGGGAGGTCCAAGGGTGTAATTTAATCCTAGAGGGCCGAGTGGGGTGAATGTAACTTACTTGCTTGGGTAAGTGAGAATTTTTTGGGGATCTCTCATTATTAACGGGTATCATAAGCCATCTAATCCATGAGGTGTGAACATTGTTGGTAATTTCCTGAGACTCATGGATATAGATTAATGGGATTTATTGAAACACACCCTTCCTTGAAAGAAGGTGTTGGTGAACTCAAGATCTCTAAAACTGCTCATGATGTAATATGATGGATATTTTATGTCACCTGAGATGACATTTGGACATCTGGTGGACTGATGAGAATCATGGACCCTTGTGTTTCATTTACCAGTGTGTTTAATTGGTATGATGTAAAAATACCTTGACATAAATTATCAAACCTCTTAATCAACATGTGTGTCATAGTATTGCGATTCCTTCAGTGCATGCAAAACCATTGTATGTTGTGTAAACCTTTTGCATTTTTTTGATTATATTAAGTAATGTAAACTTGTAACTTCTCTTTTTTGTGTGAATGTAATTAACTTGTGAACTTCCATAATTTATCTCTGATATATATATATATATATATATATATATATATATATATATATATATATATATATATATATATATGATGTAATTGTGGGACATGTGAATGGTGATAAACCACCTTGTGATGTAGTTTCCCTTTCCAGAATCAACTGTTATTAACTTAAATTTATCAAGGTATAGAGAATGTATTATGTGGTGTGATCCCACATCACTAATCTAGTAATTAACATTGATGCAAGTATGAGGCTTAGGGTGAAGAAACACCATATCCTTGATGATTATATTGGGTATGGGCTAGAGAGCAGAGTCTCACATAGACTAAAAACCCACTTCTCTTTGCAGAAAGTAACCACCTGATTCATTCGAGTTGTGCACCATGAGTGCCACAGGTTGGCCATGAAATATTAATGCGTAATGGTCACCTTGTGTATTGAGTGTTCCTTTAACCGCCTCTTGGAGGTTGTTGTAAAAATAACCTTGTAAAATTAATTGGTGTAGCCTTATGAATTGTTAATTGGTATTGAAAATTGGACTTTTATGTAAAAATAGCAAGACTGAACTTGCTAAAATATAGACATGTATTGGCTCATAAAATCAAATGAGATAGGAATGAGGTAATGATTGATTTACTTGAAAAGAACTTTTTAGAATGAATATTTTGATTTGTTAAAGCATGAATGGAATGTATGCTTATCTTATATTCAAAAATAACAATGTAAAGTCTTGATCAGGCATATTTTAGAATCTTAAGCACTTTCAAATGCTACCAAAAAGTAAGTGCGGTAAGATGGTGGGATTGTAATTCTTGAAATCATCATCTGAGCTCATAGATTTAGGGAGATCATGTTGAAAACTTTGGGGTTGCATGTGAATTCCTAGTATGGCTTCTCCGATGGTCGATGTGGTTGGTACGGGATGCTACATTAACCTACAAATGTTGAATGGTGGAAGAAAACTAACCATATAATTATGGATCTCTATCCTTGTTGACATTCTGTGATGAATGTTACCAAGAAATTATGTAAGCACAATGTGTGTTGTGGAAACTATAGTATTATGGTTGTTGTTATTGGTTTCAGTCTAGAATGAGTGATATGAGTTGTGTGCAAAACATACTTAAAAGTGGTGAAAATACCACATATCTATATGAATTTTGTATTATTTAGCATTCGGTGGAAATGATATAAAGGTATGAGTTAGATATAGCTTAAAATGTTGTGGAGAACAACATCTCAATTCCAAAAAACCTGTGAAAATTTGGTTAGAATGAATTTTGGCAACTGCTGTTATGAAGTTGCAGATTTCTATGATAATATTTCCTCATAATGAGAGGAAGGATTAGTTGAAAACTATTTTACTATCAAAACTTTGTTCATGAATTCATATCTAAGCTAAAAATTTCTAAATACTTTTATCTTTTATGAGCTAAAAACTATAAATTTATGATTTGAAAAGTACTAGAAGCTCTTTTGTTGGTAAATATTGAAGTGAATTTGATGACTATAGCCTAGAATGCATACTTTAGCAGGATCTATTTAATTTTTTAACTACATAGATGGCTATAAATCAGGTAAAAATTTAGTCCTGCATTAAAAATAATAACTTATCGATAAACTTGCCAATGTAAGGGCATGATTAATCTAGAAAAACTAATTACAAAAAATGTTAATGACTTCCTGAGTATAACAATAGGCTTGTGAAGCACAAAAAATTAGAATATATATATATATATATATATATATATATATATATATATATATATATATATATATATATATATATATATATATATATATATATATATAAGTTCAAATATTGCATAGTATGCATACAACACCTCATTTTGCTCACCTTGACTTTATAAAAAAAACCAAGTTGCAAGGGACAATTTTCTAGTCTTGTTAAATGAAGGACATGGTTGTCTTAAGGGAAGTATATGGAATATCAACAAGGTAAGACTGCATATATATTCATGATAAGAGTTTGTTAAATCTACTTGTTATAACAAAGGTAAGTATAAGGCAATATCCTTGTTTTAATAATGGGCTACACAAATATGTATTACTCATGAATTTTATTTTGATAATAATTGTTAGAATTATCAATTGGTTACTTCAATTCTAGAGCTTATCTATTGATTTCTTGTAGTGTGTAAACATTTTGTGAAAAGAAAGATAAATATTTTTTTGAGGTAGCATAATTCATAATTGTTATTTAGTCACTGGGATGAATCCTCCTTAAAGAAGGAAGGATGCCATAACCTCACCATTTGAAACATTTTTATAACTATTAGATAAAGTATTGTAGCTTATTTTATTAAATTACATTTAAAATTTGATTATTTATTTCAAATACGAAGCTTGTGGTTTATATATATATATATATATGTTGAAGTGGGTTGTACATTTATTATGCCTAGAATGCTAAGAGTTTTTTGTTTTGTGTGTGTATAGCTTGGGCAATATAATATTGCAATTATTACTACAAACCATAAGTTTGCATTGGTTAATTACAAAACCTTATGAGCTATGGTAATGTTTTGGGCATGCGTAAATTAAAGGACTGTGTGATTTGTTTTGAAGCCTTGGTGCATTGATGGTAAAGGGGATTAATGTTTAGGCTTGAGGTCTTCTTACGGTAAAAAGGTCTTTGACCACAATGGGGTCATGATCTTGTCATGGCATTTGAAACTTAGTATTGAGACAAATCATTCAATTTTAGGGTTTTTACTTAGATTGCATTTGATCATCTATCATTTGGGTCATTGACTTTGAAGGGGAAAAGAAGAGTGAGGAGAGTATGGATAAATAGGGTTTTCTGGTCTGTGTTTTGGTTACCACCATGATGGGGCATGGAATATGAATGATAGAGGGGGAACATAAAAGGAAGGGAGAGAATAGGAAAGGATATAGAGAGTTGGGTGTGTTAGGTTGGTAATTTGAGGTGCTAAAGTAATCAAGAAGAGGGAGACAATGGCAGAGAAGGCCGATGCAAAGAGGAATTTGTGTGATGCTATTGTTGAATGTGGCACCATGGTGAAGGAAAAATAAAAGAAAAGTTTGCATACACTAAATCAGGCATGTGTTCCCTTTTTTGGTTGAAATTCTATAATTTAAATTTTGTATTGATATTTGTAAGTTATGTGAAGAACCCTACTGGGTATATACTCATGTGGGTATATTCTTCTATACTCACACGGGCCTATGCCATGACCACGGTAGAAATAAGGTTTGAGTATGAAGTCTCTGTGTGGAATTTTTTTGTTTGTTGTGTTATAATGAAAATCAGAGTATAACCTTGGATAATATTTTGTTTCCTTGATTGAGTTGGCTGTTTGATTTTGGTTTTGTCAATTTATAGCAGATTTGTATAACATTTGGCTACAATGGATTTGGATTGTATGCTTTTGGGATCTTTTTGATTACTGTATATTTCATGCTGAAGGGTATGATATTTAATTTGTATGTACTTTATTTTTATGTGATGGAAATTATGGTGAATTTACCCAAATTTGGCACCGCCCATTTAGAATGGAAATCGCTATTGTTAATTGGAAATTTTATTATCCTAATTTTGTGGTAAATCTAGGTCACTATGTTTGATAGACTATTATGTGTGTTATAATTATTCAGATTGAAAACAAAATTTATTTTGTAGAATTTCAACTACGTATAACCCTAAAACCTATATGTTGATGTGAATTGCTTTAACGGATTGATAAAGAAAAACTACTTTGTTGTATGTCTACATTGCTGATTGGGTTACTAAAATATGTGAAATGTATCTGCGTAGTTTAGCTCGCTGCTTTATGTAATCATGATGGCAATTTGATCTTATAAGGGAGGGAAAAGTTGTTATTTATTTATTTATTTTTGAATGATTTAACTGAACCTCAGACCTAGGTTAAAAACCCCATGTTTGCTCTTGGAAAGAGCACCAGATTGTTATCTTTTGAATTTGAAATTTTGGATGTATTCTCAAATTATTTTGAAAACAAGATCCAAAACAAATGATTTTGATCACCCTATTGTGGAAGACAATCTGATCTGCCGGTTATCTTTTCGCATATGACATTTGATTATTTATCAGTTAGTGAAGGTTTGTAAAAATGAAGGAACCATTATTTTGTATGATTTGATCTTTGTTATTGAAAAGTTTATTATTACCTTGTTGTTCATACACCTAACCTATTGAGTGGAGTGTAAATTGATTTTTTTATATTGTGAACTTACTTCTATGTGATGTTATTATTAGAAAACAAGATTTTATATACTTTAGAATGCATTTAGTCACATGTATCACTCAGCTGTTATATATATTTTAGTTATTTTTATTCTGCCTTGGATATTTATACTTAATAAGAGAGAAAGCAAATTGATTAAGTAATAAAAAAATTAAGATTTGGAGAAAGTTTGGAATACTCTTTACTGTTTTAGACCATCTTATGCTTGTTAAGTTCATTACTGATGTTATTTTACATGAACTATATTGAGTATACATTACCCTGTTGTTTTAGGGGTTTATATAATAGTTTCATTGATGATTTACCCTTTTGAAAAAGAAAAGTTACAACATTAAGAATTATGAGGCTGCCTAAATTCATTTTATGAGGAATGAAGTTAGTTTGAAATGTTTTTCTTTTTCCTAACTTGATTTATTAAAATAAAATTTAACTCTCAGAATATTGACTAGATAGGAATTCACATTGCCAACTTTAAGCTGACACACTTGTTACACCATTTTTTAGTGTAGGGGGTTATGATACAGTTGGCCTTTACTTTTGTGAAATTGATTATTTGATTATATTTGTCACTGATTTAAAGTGTTGTGCTCGTCAATGATAACCCAAGATGGATTTCAGGGTGATAAAGTCAAATTTGTTGATTTTATTTGTATTGAATTAATATTGCAATTTGATTTACCTCTTTAGAGGCTGCCCTATTCTAAATTTAATACCTATATGGTAGTATAATTTATTTCCTTGTACATATGACCTCTGGCTTTTATATGATAGAACTATCAACTATTAGATGATTGTTCAAACTACTTGTATCAATCTTAATCTTTTGATATTAAGACTTAGAAGTGTGGACTATTGTATACAAATAATATTTTTTGCATTTCTTACAGTACCTTGTATTTTGCTCATAATATATTTTCATATATATTAATTATATCCTCCTAGCATTAGGTTATTAAATCATGTTGTGGAAGTTTTTTATGTTGTCGTTCTTGTTGGTCTTAGCAGTGAGATGCTTGGAGTTATTATTTTTATATATTATGGACTTAGTCTTGTATACACTTTATTGCTCAAGCAATCATGTGTAGAGGGTCAATTATGTGTGTGTGTGTGGGCTATCCCAAGATATTTTAGTAAGTGTAGGATGTATTTTTGCTGCATTGTGTTATGATATTATGAAACTTGTTATTAAGATAATATTACAATTGTTCACATTTCAATATCGATTTATGGATCAGGGTTGTAATGATGGTTTTGTCACTTGTTACCACCCTCTATTAATAATGGATGTTGATCCAATCATATTTTAATTGTTAGTACAAGCATGAAAGCTTTAAGGCAATTGGCAAGTTAATAAATGATTTTTATTGATTTGTGAATATATGAAATCAACCAAAATCAAGTGGTTATTACCAAGACTTTTAGGTTGAATATTCAAAGCTCAATGTGTTATCTATTTTTTACAAATTACTATTTTAGGTACATGGTTGACCATCTTGAGACTATGTGCAATCAACATGCGACATGACAACTGGCTATTCAAAATTCTAGCCCATAGCTGGCCTAGTTCATGAAGTTGAAAATGAGCTAATGTTATAATTGGTCATTTAATAAGTTATTATTCATAATGGTTAAATCATTATTTATTTTTAATTTAAAGGAGTTGAAAGAACTATTTAGTGTAAGGACCCTAAGGTCAAGAATTTATTCATATAATCTCGACCTAGTAGCACTATTATTGGTGGTTCATATTTTTGGTATTCATTTTATATTGGGTGATAGCCCCAAAGGGATGAGTTCTTGCTAGTATAATAGGAGTTTTAAGGATGTTATGTTCATTTTCAGTGCTTGCATCATTGCATGGTGAACATCAAATGATTCATGTTGAAAAATGGGAATATGGTTATCTAATTCTCATGATAATCATTTTCTATATGGTGGCATTCACCAAGCTAAGGAATATGGGTGCAATGAACCCTAAGATTATGGATCATGATACAATGATCTAATGGGCATAAAACTTGAACTAGTCTTTACTCTTGTGATTATAAAGGTTATATGTTTTAAAGTATTATGTCTCATTGTCTTGGTAATGGTATAGTGGAATCCTCTAACTGAATTAAAATTATTGCAAAGCTTACATAAGCAAAGGCTTGGTATGATGATTCTTCTATTCTTCTTTAATGACCCATCATGCTTATTATGGTACTCTCTTATTATCATATTTTCATGTTTAACAAATAGCCAGTAAGATAATTATCTACTATGCTATATCTTATCATTTTGGTTTTTAATCTTGTTTGTTAAACTAAAATGGATACTAATTATGACATAAAGGATATCCGAGGCATGAACGAATCCTTATAGCCTCTTGAATCACTAATTCATAACCACATAGGGTAATCAGATACTTAGATAGGGATGAGGATCCCTAAGTGGTCCAATAAGGAAGATGAGTGCCTTCTATAAGGTTTGGAGGTTATTAGTGTGAACCCACACATTAATACCCCTCAGAAGACATATCATCCTCTAGGCAACCTTATTCTCTATGGAATCCTCTAGATATGTTCATCCTTACATAAGTGTCTATGTGACCCAATCCATTTATGGGTTGTCTACTCATCTTTGTGTAGACCTAAGTTGATGCATCATGCATTGTAAAGTTGTGTAGTGGGATCTATATGTAGTTATGGTATGTACTCTATATAGAAATTCCTAAAATGTTTTTTTTGGGGTTGTTTTAAAAACCTAGGTTATATTCTATGAGACTTCGTTGATGTATCAATTTTTAGTTTGGTTTTTTAATAGAGTGGATTGATTTAATATTAGAAAGATTGGTGTAGTTTAATTTTGATGAAAAGTGCGCTTCATATAACACGTGGTTCCCACCGTATTTTGTATTTGAGGTCATTTGTTATATATGTCAAGGGATTTTTTGGATTTTGTGCTTTTACAAGGGTTTTTGGTAGAGTAAGTTGTTGAAATTTAAAATGTGTTTGCCATTTTCTTGAAATCATTGATTATGAAAAAAATTTCTTCTTGAAATGTTTTTATATTGATGTATGCATTTTTAACTTTTTTTTAATAATTAAAGTTTTTTGTTTTTATTCCATTGATGTATGTATTTTTCACTTTTTTTAATTTATTAATTTTTTTTTGTTTCCATTTTTTATTTGAAGTTTAGGTCACTATGCATAAATTACTAGTTTATTCTCAAAAACTTTCCATTCCATAACATTTTTTGTCAAGAAGATTGAGTTTATATTCATTGAAACTTTAGTTAACGTATGAATTTATGGTTTTTTCCTCATAAAATGCATTGATTCAATACTTGAAAGATTGGTGCTATTGATATGAATGAAAGTATGCTATAAAATAGTGGAGGCTTTAAGTTTGTTTGGAATAGATTGGAGTTTTTCTCAAACAGAGGTTCTAAGCTTGCTTGACATATAATGCATAATTTATGGGATTTGATAATAAAGCATCATAGTTTACTTTAAATGTAATTCTAGACAAAACATTTATTTTTTGTATTTGAAGACATAAAATTCACTTGTAAATGTAAAATCTGATAAAAAATACCTTGATTTTCATTAATCATGCCATTGGAAATATTAAAATACAATTCAATTTAACTATAAGTATAAATTCACAACAAAACATTAAACTAGGGTTGTTTTTGAGGCATTTATAATTTTAGAGGGTTTATAAAATTAGTGTTTTATAAGTTTTTCAACATTTGCTATACAATATGCCATTTGTGCCTTTTGAACATTTATCAATTTACAAAAATAAAATAGAGGGGTTTTTGAAATTTTGAGATAGATTAATTTGCACCAAAATTTGTGGTGCTAGGTTTGAACATGGATCATTAGCAACATAGTAACAAACTTACAATTTTGTATCCATTCTCAAGAAAAGGTTTAAAGCTTGATTAACATAGAACATGTGATTTGAGGGATTTTAAAATGGATCAATTTAACATAGAACATGTCATTTGTAGGGTTTGAACATGAATCAATTTGGCATAGAACATGTCATTTGTGGGATTTTAACATGAATTAGTTAAATTCTTGGGCTTGGACTATATCGAGAATCACTATCACTATTGATATAAATATTGTTGTGATTTCATGATTTTGCAAGTTAATTGTGGATTTTTTCAGATCCATCCATAAATTCCAAGAGTATTATTTTGATTGGCTTTCTTTCATCCGAATGATCCCAATCTAGTTGTATGATTTTATTTATTTACTTATTTTTTTCTCTTGCATTTTCAATAAAAGTTTTATAATTTTATGTCTACCAAGAGTATTATTCGGATTTTGTATGGTTTTATTTATTTGATTTTTTTCTCTTACATTTGTATGTATATTTTTTTGTTTTTACTTCTGCTCAAGTTTATAACATTCTCTATGTAAAGAGGTCATTGAAACCAATGATTGAGGAAGAATTTTGTACTATGGTTTGAGGATCTTGGGTTTAAAACACTATTCAGAGGTTTTAGTTTGGTGTATGTATTTGGGGTTTGTTGATTTTAATTTAACCAATCATTATGTAACTGTGAGGCTTATGTTGCCATGTTTCAGTTATTTACATAGTTCCTAAAACCATTGATTTTCAAAGATATTTGTGAATGTATAAAGCTTCTATTTGTTGATATTTCAGTTGAAGCTTGCATTTGTGATTAATTTAAGCTATTAAAGTAGTTAAATTTGGAGTTTATAGCATTGGGCAAGTTCCTTGCTTAATCATTCATTCTGAAAGAAGCCAATTTCTGTCGACATTTTAGTTGTTATATAGATTTGTGCTTATGTGATTTTTGTAAGTTGTTTCAAATTAGTTTTGAAGTTTGTATAAATGTTCATAAATTCAATACTTATTATAAACATTGACTCTTACTGACACTTGTGTGAAGAATTTAAGCTTATTTTTATTAAGATTTTTATTGTTGCATGAATATGCCATTATTATTTATTTATGTAAAGTATTTTCTTCATTTTGTGGTTTTGTAAGGTTTTTTTCATGTTTGCTTTGTATTTTGCACTAATTTGAATTTATGTAATGTATTCATATTTATTGTTTCAATTGTGTCCTTGACGTAATCAAAGTAATAAAATTCAATTACTATTTATACGCATTCAAAATAATACAAATTACCTCTATGAAATACTTTAAACCCTTAAAAAACCACAAAATCATAACAATGATTTTAGTGAGAGTGGTTATGAACTTTTCTAGGCCAACAACAACAACAACAACAACAACAACAACAACAACAACAACAATAATAAATTGTATATTTGCACGGAATTATAATAATTCAATGAGTACTTTCATTAATATTAATCAAGTCAACCTTTTCAACTTGGTTTTG
The DNA here is from genome assembly GCA_037957365.1 of Torreya grandis. Classification (NCBI taxonomy): domain Eukaryota; kingdom Viridiplantae; phylum Streptophyta; class Pinopsida; order Cupressales; family Taxaceae; genus Torreya; species Torreya grandis. Next base: position 3,046,578 of record JARHVA010001778.1, read on the forward strand.
ATTAATGCATAAGTACATGAGACTGTTATTTGTTTTTTTTAGTATTTTCTTGATTTTGTAGCTTTGTATGTTTTTTTACATTGTTACTTTGTAGTTTACATTAAGTTGAATCTCTATAATATAATTAAGATTATTAATTTGAATGTGCATTTGACAAAATGAGAGTATTAAACTTTAGCTAATGTTTACAAATTCATTCATAACTGTGAAATCTTCTCACAAAATTCTTTTAGAAACAACACTTTTTAGGGAACATTTTACACATATAGAGTTACAAAATTTTATAGAAGTTAAAATAAACTAGGACTAATTTAATTAATATTAGGTGCATCAATCTTTTAATTATTGAATTAATACACTTTATGCAAAATACATAAAGGAAAATCACCATTTATGATTTCACTTTCAAATTGTATTAAACACTTTTACTTTAGTGTATGTGTCAAATACTCTCTAAAAAGTGTTACTTTTAAAATAATTTATTGTTAATTTTTGAGTGTTATGAATGGATTTGTGTTTGTTTGTTTATTTTTTATAAGTTATGGTTGTTAGCTTTAAAATCCACATTATTAAGTTTGATGCCTATATTAATGCATTTAAGTTTCTTTTCCCACACCAATGTTGATTTTGTAATGTTTTGTAAAGAAATAAAGGTTATATTTGTTGTGGTATCTTGTTTCAGCTTTGGTGTGGTCCTCTTGATGACCATGCTCTAGTTTAATTTGGAAAGTAATTTAGAAGTCACTTATTTTTGGGTTGTTCTCTTTTCATTCAATTGTAAAATAAAGTACTTCCACTTGTTGTAGTTATTTTGATCATTTTCCTTTATTTTTTTTGGGTTATAGTGTAAATAAGGTATACTAATCTATTTTATTTTTAGTGTTTATAATAATGGTGGTGCCTATTATGTGAAATGGATCTTAAATTGTGTTTGTTGGTTCATGACTATTGTTATGGCTTATAGCTTTCTTTATTTTGTTGTTTTTATTTTATAGTTTTGTAAGGGATTTTACATTGTTGCTTTGCACTTTGTATTAATACAAATGTCTAATATATTTATTTTTATTTTTGTCTATGTGCCCTTCACATAATTAAAGTAAGAAACTGCAATCAAAGTTCAAAGTCATTCAGAAAAATGCAAATTAGCTCTATCAAAGCATTCAAACCCTTGAAAAATCACAAACTAATAACATTGATTTAGGTATGATTAGTAATGATCCTCAACATTTTCCATGCACACATGTCAGTCCGAAAAAATAAAAGTGTAAATAATTTCATGTAGTTGCATGTTAGTATGAAATTGCATTAATTCTTGGTGTAATTTCACTTTGCATTATGAACTAGTTTGAATATATGTTATATATTTAGGTTTATTACTATGATTATGTCCTTGACATAATCAAAGTGATTAAATTCAATCGATGTTTACATGCATTCAAAATAATAAAAGTTTGCTATATATATCACTCCAAAGCCTTGCAAAAGCAAAAAAATAAAGCCAATGCATTATATTCATTGTTATTAGAATCAAATCCTTTCACACTTTGAACTTTGAATAATATTCATGCATTTGAAACATATTTTAGGCAAATGCAACTTTTTGCAGCTTCTGAATAAAATGAAAAAAAGTCAGGTTGTAGGATGCCAATTTTTGGATGCAATGGTTATCTAAGTGGTTAAACGACCAATATTGTTATGGTTAGTGACAAGAGCATGATCTACCCTATTTTTGATAAAAGAATAAAAGTATTGTAATTAAAATATGTGTAAAACTAGAAATATCATAATAATAAAGATATACAATATTTAACTATTTTGATTTGACAAATTACTAAATGTGAAAAGTTGCTATTTTTGAAAAATACTATGAATAGATATACTTAGATTGCACATAGATTTTTGTATACTATTATAACTATATAAGAGCAAAAAGTATAAGAAGAGATGACTGTGCAAACTCAAGATCAGGCACAAAATCAAAATCAAAATCTAAATAGATTTACTATAAGTGGATGATGGCATAGTGTGTTCCACTATTGATTGTAGACCCTTCCCAATTGACCGTGATAGGATGTTGAATGGAAAATACAAAGAAAGAAAAATTATAGAAATGATATATTAGAGAAGAAATAGAAGATATCCTTAGATGTAACCACTCTAGCTAGACAACATCATAGTGTGCTCAATTCTATTGACTGCAAACTTATCCTATTTGACTGTATACAAAAATTGATCATTTATTTTTATATTCTTGTGAATGCTGATTAATCTATGATATTAAATGACTAGGGTTTGGATGCACACAAATCATTATTTGTCTTATCTTATCTTTTAAATCTTTAGGGCACTTTTTTAATTTGAAAACTTACAAGAAAAGAGGGAAGTGTAATGGGTCGAACTGACCTGAATCACCCCTTTGATGATTGGCCTTTGCTTATGTATCCCATACTCCAAGGATAAAATCAAGCCCATGTAGTTCTCTAACCTAGATTGAATGTGCAATTATGGACTTTTGACTATATATATGTAACTAGAAGATGGCTTTGATACTTGACAATGATATTTCTTGACTTGACTTATGGCTACTCCTTATGAATGATATTAAATTTGGGCATAATAGGGTAAATTTAATTAATGTGTAGAAGTGTGAATGATTAAGATAATTGAATGCCAAGTGAGAGTAGTGAGTGACTTTTGACATGTATTTATAGGTAGATATTTTGATAGTTTCTTTTAGCTAACCATGTGAAATGTGAGAAAAGACCCAAAATGATATTTTGAATTTTAGAAATTAGTTGTTATTTGGTGCAAGATGTAACCACTATAAGTGGACAAGAGTGCAACAAATTCCTATCTACATAGCACCAAAATTTCAACAAGGATCAATGTTAATTATCCTCTATTAGAGATAATATGAAGGTGATTTAAATAACTTGAATAATTTACATTGAAAGTTTTATGTAATAGTAATGGAAAATAAAGGGTTGATCTTATATATAGATGAATAGATTAGAGGAATGATGAATAAGAGTCATGTATATGGGTGCAAGTCATGTGGTTTGGGATGTGTCAATAATTATCATTGCTAAGTACCTATGATTTTTTAAATTTGAAAAATCTTGAGTTTTAAAATTTGAAAAATTTGAAAAGAAAGGAAAGAATACACCTATATGATGAAATGAGAGTGATCAAGTCCCAATTAAAATAACTAATCAAGCTCTTGAGTAGGAAAGGTGATTTATTCCAACCCTCATGAATAGGAAATAATACCCAATGTATTAATTTAAAAAGGTATAACCATTCTAGGCTTAATAGAAGTGATGCCAAGGCCATTGAATGTCACTAGAATTGCATGCACATCACCTACACGTAAGATGAAACCACATAATGGGTTCTATAGAAGTAATTCCAAGGTCTTTGAGTTTCACTAAACTCCAATGCATATTATCTACATAGATTCTAATCACAAAACTGTAGACATATATAGATTCTAATTTACATGATTGAAAGATAATAGAGAATATTAATGCTCCCATTATGATCACATTGATATTTGAATTTAATTGAAATGAATATTTTGCCTTTGACTTTGAATATTTTTCTCTTTGAAACTTTGAATTTTTCAACTTTAAACTTTGAAGATTTGAATTTTACAACTTTGAATAAGCATGATCATGAATGAGTACCACACCCCCATAAATTTGTGCCAATGATATAGAATGATATGCATATATATGATCACTTTTAATTATATTTTCCACCCATAACTTTGATCTTGTAACTGTTTTCCATTTGCCTATGTATACACATTCAAGTGTGTATGATTATGTGATTTTAATCTTTGAGAAGTAAGTGCATATACATGGCATATACCTCTAAAATCCATATCAACATGCTTATATATTTCATGTATCTAATTTTTGAACTATTTTGAATCTTTGAAAAACTTGTACTCTATATTTTATATCTTTAAACTTGTATTCTATCCCAAATCTTTACATAGAGGCTTGGATCTATAAGATAATTCCACTATGATTTTTGAGATGAGGGATGTATCATGAAAGTAACCCATCTCAAGAGAAAAATTAATTGTATCATATAATAAATATGTGATCATATAGTATAATATGTTCATGTTGGAGAATATACTATCATAGAAAATATAATTGTCATTTGAAGCATGTGTGTAACATATTGAATGCAAGGCATACAAAGTGTTATATATATATGACGAACACAATAAGATGACCATATGTAAGAGTGCATGATATGTATCATGGAACCACTATTCAAACTCAACAAACACACAAGAACAACACATAATATTATCATGCAATGTCACACAATGTCATGCAATAAGGCCATGAGACTCATACAAGAGATATGTTCAGATGTTGCTTAAGCAAAGATTGTACACATAAGGCCAAAGGCTGTAAGCAGTGGATATGTTCAAATGTCTCACATACCAATAAAAATCTCATAGAGATGTTCAAGCAATTTTCATACAAGGGCTAAGGAAAACACACAATAATCAAACAACATTTATCCTATCATGCTAGGATGTAAACAACATCAAAGTAGCATAAAACAAGTGAAAACTAGTCTATTACATTCATATGTGATAAATTTCATATTATAGAAAAGTAGCATATCCATGTGGCACAATGAAAAATATGAGCACTAATTAGAAAAACACTTGTAAGATATGTAGTTGAACATTGATTTTGAGGTCATAGATATATAAAAATTATAAAAGAAGATGCCCCCAACATAAGCATGGCCACTAGGTCGAAATAAATTGAGAATATAATAAGGCATATATAATGTATGTCCTACTTCACATTCATGTACCTTATGAAATTAATGTGTGTATAGAATAAAAATATGCTATCAACTAAAATATGCGATGAATATTATATGTTAGTAAACTAGCATCCCATGTCATGCTCAGGTCCTGATTTTTTTATTTTTACAAATATTTTGAATGTTTTTTGTATTTTTCAATATCTAATTTTTTTGCTTATTTTTTATTTGTATTTTTGGTGTTTTTGAAAACAAACTAACATATGATCCCATCAACAGTAGGACCATAGTGTGTGCTTGGATCATAAAGTTGAAGAGTGAATTGATATGGATGAGGAAAGTTACATGTGCACATGTTTGAATCAGAAAAAACCATCAAGTGTCATATCATAACTATCATGATCACTGCTTATGGAATCTTGTGAAGCTTGAAAAGGTGTAGGACTTGATGAAATCTATTGTAAAATATGAGAAAGTATTATTATTTGTGTTTGTTGTGGAACACACTAAATTATCTTAGGAGTTACCTTAGGACACACTATAGGAGATTTAGAATTATTTATACCTTGTGGAAATATTTGATATGAAGCTTACTACATAAGAAGGTAGACCTTTTTCCCTCAAACTAGTTGTATAGAAAAATTCAGTATAGGTGTTACAATTGAACTTGCATTATGATCTAGATTGGGTGCACTAATTATCTTTGTACTATGCTTTGGAGTAGGTGATATAATTATATTTTGATGGTGCTCTTAAATAGGTTCCACAATCAACTATGCTGGTGGTGGGGGATGATGAGGAGTTACCAATGACTATAGAGGGTACTCATATGGGATGCCTTGAACTTTGACCAATTTATTGCAATGTATGTACTTGAAGGATCTATGTACTATAGATGGAATTGTGCAAATATTTTGTATTCAATGGCATCATAATAACATATTGAAGACCCATGTGCTTGGTAAGATTCAAAATAAAGTAGACATTATTGCTAAACCAACTTGGAGAGGTAGCACTATATGTCCCAAAGTATCATGTGTATGGCCATTAAATTATTTGAATAGCGTTGATGTATCCTATAAATATTGCTCTATATATCTAAGAATATGAAGAAGTGTTATTATATGTGCATTTTCACTTGACCCATTATCAATCATGACATTATGTATAGATTGCTTATTGATATATGATTTAATAAATAGTGCATATCTATATAAATCAACATTATTGATTTTATTATCATCAAATGTGATCACTAGACTTCATTCTAATGCGCATATAAATGTTCTCATAATTTTTTCTATGTGATGCACATTATTTGCATGGTGTAATTCTGAATTATTTGTATTCTCTACTAAACCATGATTTGGGAAAGGATTACTAAATATTTTCAGTTTTGCATTGTCATTATGTTGTAGTCTGACTTCTTCTGTGGGTGTGTTTACCTCAAAAGTATTATCATCGATGGGATATTAAGTTTTATGCCTTAGCTTGTAACACTTATTCATGGAATGCCTAATTTATCTATTTTAGTTACAATATGCATTATTATCAAATCCTTTAGGTCAAGTCTTGGTCAAATAAATATCAAATGGATGAGGTAGAGACATGATATTGCAATCAATAAGCTTTTGTAATAAGCTATGAGGGGGTTTTGGTAACCTTGTATATTGCCTCCTTGGTGGATCTATCAATTAAAGATTATTTGATGGTTATGCTATTGCATTAACTATTACTTTTATTTCATTCTTATTTTTTTAAAATTTGATCTTAAGTTTGGCTTGATTTAAAACTTGATATTTAATGCAAAAGAGAATTTGGTGCATACTTTAACTTGTTCAATGCTATGATATTGATTTATCTTTTTTTGACTCTATGACATATCTCATCAAAGGATTTGAATTTATCAAACATGATTGATTCAAAGAGTGGTGCTATCAAGCTTTGAGTGAGATATCTTGTAATTCATTATTTTCCATAGAGTTTTTCATATTTGCAAGCATATTTTTGTACTATAGAACATATTAATTAATTTTCTCATTTGACCCTTTCTCAAGTTTAGAAATTTATGTAAAAGACATATTTTCACCATTGTTGATTGAGAAGTGTGCTAAAAATTAATCTACCAAAGGGTTGAATGCTCTAATTGATTCAAGTGGGAGATCATAGAACCATTATAGGGCATCATATTTGAGACTTCTTGGAAAAATATTGGTGATTAATTTATCATTGTAATCATAGTCTATGCATGCTACATGGAATGAATGATAATGTTGTCCATGATCACCTTAACCCTTAAAGAGTGGTAGCTTAGGAGCTACAAAACCTACTATTAAGGGGTAAGAGGCTATATCAGGTTTTAAAGGATTGTGAAGCAGAAAATGATAATTCATTAATTGAGTAGCTTTATAAAAAACTTGTTCTAATTGAAATACTTTAGCATGTAAGGCCAAAATAATTTGCTCAAGAGAGGATGCATTAAACGAGGTTGGAAGGGGAACTTATAATGTGATCAAGGGAGGTGTATATGATGTCCTTGTATAAATAGACATGTTAATCTATTTTAAACCAAGTGATTCTACCATACCTAATGATGTTGGCACACATGTAATTATAGGTGTTGATATAGGAATAGAAGCAATAGTAGTAACTTGAGTAGGATTAACAACTTTGAAAGGTACCTCTTGTTGTATTTGAGATGATGAAATCTTGGCTTGACATGTAGTCTTATATGCTATGATTAATTTGAAAACTTTATCCACTTGTTGGGGATGTTATTATATCCCTTGATGAAAATCAGATAATTCTTTGACTTGATCAGGATATACTCCATTAAGTTCATTAGGATTAACAATTTCTCTTTACCTGCTCTTTCTTTCCATAACACCGTAATTGACCATTCGTGCTTTTCAATTCCTCCATTCTTAGCTTAATTCTGCCATTGCTATACTCCCACTCAATCAAATACCCCTGAGAGTGACCTGTAATCAAACACAAACCTACTCCCTGCAACCTTAGCTCTAATACCACTTGTCAGGAATCTAGAACAACAAACATGCTCTGACTCCACTGTTAGGACTTGGAAGCACCATTGATTACCATATACAAGCAACTTAAATATGCAGAATTAACCAGAAGTAACAAGTAACTAGAATTCAAAAATAACACAGAATATGAGAGACAATACACAATTGTATTAATACTCATCCAGAAAGAAAATACAATAAAGAAGATGCCACTTCTTCTCCACACCTCTCAGAGGTTTCCCACACCTCAAGTGTACAGTAATTCTCAATCAAGAGTTATCTCTCTCTTACGGTCCCAACACACAACTCAAACACAGAGTTGGTGTTCACCTCCAACTAGTCAGTATCCACTACTGCCAGTACACCGAGTATACAAACATAGTCAACCAAGCACACAACGCACTCCAAGTAGATCTCCCATGATCTTACAACAACCTGCAACTCAAATGATCTTACTTTGGAAGGAACTACCTTGCCTTCCTCTTTGCTCTCCAACTGAGTACACACCATACTCCAAGTAGATCTTGCCTGATCTTGCTACTTGTTGTGTTGCTGTCACCTTGATCTTGCTGCCACCTACAAATCAACCTAGTTCTGCACACCTGCAAACCTAGACCATGCACACACATACACCTGCAGATCAATGATCTTACTTACCATGTAGATCTCTAAACGTGGCCTTGCACACCTGCTGACCAAGATCATGCATACATGAAGAATCCTACTTGATTATCCAAACCAACACCCACACTTGGTACTATGGCACTAAGAGGAACACACCTTGCTCTCTTCACTCTGAAGGAGCTAATATTTGCTCTCTTACTCTCTAGCACTAATTATAATATAGCCCATGAGTCTCTTAAATAGATCTCATGCAAACAATAATTAGACATCCAATTAAAATAATTAGATCCGCAGCTTCAAGTCTATAATTGGCCTTTTACATGCAAACAACTGGTTCGTTAACTAACTGTTCATGCAACCGACAGTTCTAAAACCGCACAAGTGACCGACATCGGTCCCTGTCTGCCTAGGGGTGACCGACATCGGCCGATCTTTGACCATCATCGATAGCTTCTTTTCTCCACCTGACTGACATCGGTTGGCCTGACTAATGCCGGTGACTGTGACACTCAGCACCCTCCTCCAATGTCTGCATCAGTGAAGCTTTTAGCTCCACAACCTAACAATCTCCCACTTAGAGATAAATAGTTACACTGTACCTATACTTGTACCCTATCTAATCTATTTCCTGGCTTGTATCCCTCTTCAAGCTCAATCTTGAAGACCAACCACCACACATCCTGTGGTGTAACACCTGTCATCTAAGTAACCTGCTGCATCCGCATCTACAAACCCATGTAGAAAAGAACTTGACCCTGTATAGCATGTCGACCTGCTGTTGGTCCCTCTCAGATACCTGAGAATCCACTGAACTGCCCTCCAGTGGTTCTTTCTCGGATTGGCTCCAAACTTTTTGACAGCTCCCACTGTGTGGGCAAACTCAGGGAGTACACATGTACTCAACCTCATCATGTGATTGGGGACCCTGTTCTGTGAACTATCCATCCATAGGTGTGCTGCCTTGTTCTGCATCCTGCACTACCTTAACACAATCATCCTGTGACAACATCAACTTGTGATCTCCCTGTCTCTAGGATTACTCATGCCAAAGAATTTCGCTGCTCCCAAATCTTTCATGGCAAACCACTGAACTAACCTTACCTTTAGCTCAAAAAAACCCTGTATGTCTGAACTTGCTAGCTAGCATACCATCCACATATAGTAACAGGATAATGTTACAATCATCATCCACCTGGTAAGACAAACACAATGGTTACACTAACATTGACTAAAGCCCTGCTTTGTCATCCACCTGTCAAAACCTGTACCACTGTCCTGCAGCTTCCTCAAGACCATATGACCTGGCCTTTCATCTCACATGTCCATTCTCTCTATTCTTTAACTAAGGTATCCATTCGTCTCTCAGTGCTTTCTTTCGACTGGCAACCCTACCAAATCTCTTGTTCGGTTCTACATCATATTCCTACCATGCTCCCACTGTTTCTTGGATCCTTCCTGATCTGTAGTGATCAATGAGTATAAAGAAGAGGAACAACAAATTTGAGGCTTACTTACCCCTTCAATCCTCCACATGGGCATTTGAGACTCCTTGACAGCTTGTTATCCGCCCAAAATTTGTTACAGTGACCGACCTCAATCACCACACAGCCTGCATCTGACCGATATTAGTTCCCATGCAACTGTCCTTTCTGCCAACGCTAATTTCCTGACTGACGTCAGTCTTACCTGGTCACTAACGTCAATTTCCTGACTGATGCTGGTAACCACCCTGCCTGACACCACTGGCTCTGGTCTACACATGACTGACATCGACACCTGTTTGTTTGACGCCGATTCCCCTTGACCGATGCTGGTAACTGTGTTCACCTGTGAGTGATGGCTTTTTACCTATGAGCTCTCCATGGATCAAAACCCTATCCAAACTGCCCTGCTCAGAGGTATCCAGCCCCATTCATTGATCTCTATCCATCATCTCCTCCAAGAACACCAAGGCTTTCCAGTTCTTAAGTTTGTCAAACACATCTATCTTCCGCTTAAGAACATGCATCTCCTTCTTACTCATGTGACCAAGCCTACAAAGCCACGTCTTCACAATAGAAGAATAATCAATAATATAAGCAAGTAGATAAAGAGTACCTACTTTCTTACCACCAACTAATTTAAGTGCATCCGCTGTGAGAGTTTCTGTGCATCTCTCATCACCCAAATTCCCTGAAGTAATTAGCCACATCTTCAAGACTAGGACCTGCATGACCTTCATCAACACCCATGTGTTGGCCACCTACAATTTTAGCAACACTTCCCCTTTGCCAATACTATGACAAGGCTCACCAACCCCTCTATTTGGGGCTGCATGGAAAGAGGCAATAGAATCTATAAAACAAGATTCTACTTTATCCAAGAAACATCCCAGAGCATCTTGTGCAACAACACCTGCAACATCTGCTTCTTCAATTCCTTCATGCTAATCTTCTACCAACCAACAATTTCTCTTTACCTACTCTTTCTTTACATAACACCGTAATTGACCATTCATGCTTTTCAATTCCTCCATTCTTAGCTTACTTTCTTCTGCCATTGCTATACTCCCACTCAATCAGATACCGCTGAGAGTGACCTGTAATCAAACACAAACTTGTTTCCTGCAACTTTAGCTCTGATACCACTTGTCAAGAATCTAGAACAACAAACATGCTCTGACTCCACTGTTAGGACCTGAAAGCACCATTGATTACCATATACAAGCAACTTAAATATGCGGAATTAACCAGAAGTAACAAGTAACTAGAATTCAGAAATAACACAAAATATGAGAGACAATACACAATTATATTAATACTCATCCAGAAATAAAATACAATAAATAAGATGCCACTTCTTCTCCACACCTCTCAGAGGCTTCCCACACCTCAAGTGTATAGTAATTCTCAATCAAGAGTTATCTCTCTCTTACGGTCCTAACACACAACTCAAACACAGAGTTGGTGTTCACCTCCAACCAGTTAGTATCCACTACTGCCAGTACACCGAGTATACAAACATACTCAACCGAGCACACAATGCACTCCAAGTAGATCTCCCATCAACTTGCAACAACCTGCAACTCAAATGATCTTACTTTGGAAGGAACTACCTTGCCTTCCTCTTTGCTCTCCAACTGACTACACACTGTAATCCAAGTAGATCCTGCCTGATCTTGCTACCTGTTGTGTTGCTGTCACCTTGATCTTGCTGCCACCTGCAAATCAACCTAGTTCTACACACTTGCAAACCTAGACCATGTACACACATACACCTGCAGATCAATGATCTTACTTACCATGCAGATCTCCAAACGTGGTTTTACACACCTGCTGACCAAGATCATGCATACATGAAGAATCCTACTTGATTCTCCAAACCAACACCCACACTTGGTACTGTGGCACTAGGAACACACCTTGCTCTCTTCACTCTGAAGGAGCTAATATTTTCTCTCTTACTCTCTAGCACTAATTACAATACAGCCCATGAGTCTCTTAAATAGATCTCATGCAAACAATAATTAGACATCTAATTACAATAATTAGATCCATAGCTTCAAGTCTATAATTGGTCTTCTACATGTAAACAACTAGTTCGTTAACTAACTGTTCATGCAACTGACAGTTCTAGAACCGCACAGGCGGCCGACGTCGGTCCCTGTCTGCTTGGGGGTGATCGATGTCGGCCGATCGCTGACCGTCGTCGGTAGCTTCCTGTCTCCACCTGACCGACGTCGGTTGGCCTGACCAACGCCAGTGACTGTGACACTCAGCACCCTCCTCCAATGTCTACATCAGTGAAGCTTTTAGCTCCACAACCTAACATTATATTAGATATTTTTGGATTATTTCAATTTTCACATGGGGTTCACCAATATGTTTTAAATTTTTTTGATAAAAAAATGTATTTTAATTATAATAGGTGTAAAACCAAAAATATTAGATTGTTAAATATGTATAATATTCAACTATTTTGATTTTGACAAATTGCTAAATATGGAAAGTTACTTTTTTTGGAAATTAATATGAAGATATATACTTAGCTTGCACATAGATTTATGTTCATTTTTTTAACTATCTAAGATTAAAAATCAGAAGAAGAGGTGATTGTATAGGCTTGGGATCAAGTACAAAATCAAAAATATAATCTATATAAGTCTATTGTTGGATGACGACACAATGCATTTTAGTCTGTTGATTGTGGACTTGTCCTAGTTGAATATGACAGGTTGTTGACAGAAAAATCACAGAAATAAAATTCTATAAATGTAAGAGGTCGAAACATAAAATATCCCTAGACACAATTGGTCTGAGTGGATAAAAATGTTATGCATTCGAGTTCATTGACCATAGACTTTTCCTAGTTGACTGTGCATAAGAAATGATCACTATGCCTTTTATGCCTATGAATGATGTGTAATCTGAGATATAAAAAATAGGGTTTTGCCACATAAAATTAATTATTTATCTTTTCTTGTATTTGAAACCCTTAGGGTGCTTTGATAGCTTGAAAACCTATAAACAAAGAGGGGATATTAATGGGCTGTGCTAACCTCAATCACCTCTTTTATGATTGAACCTTACTTATATATCCAATAGTCTAAGGATGAAAATCAATCCCAGATGTTAGGTTGTGGAGCTAAAAGCTTCACTGATGCAAACAGGAGAGGAGGTTGTTGAAGGTTGCTGAGTTGCAGAGAAGCTGGGGTCGGTCTGATCAATCGACGTCGGCAGGATAGCATAGAGAAGCAACCGACGTCGGTCATATATCGGCCGACGTCGGTCACCTCCAGGCAGACAGGGACCGACGTCGGTCACCTGTGTGGTTCGACTGTGAGTTAATTACGGGTAGTTGGTTGACGAACCAAGTGTTTGCATGATGAGTGCTAATTTTAGACTCATAGTTGCGGATCTAATTATTGTAATTAGATGTCTAATTATTGTTTGATGAGATCTATATAATAGACTCATGGTTGTATTGGAAAAGTGTTCTAGTTTGAGTTGAGCAAAGTTTGTTCCTTCTGTGTGTGAGGTGAGCAAGGGTGTTCCTCCTAGTTCCACAGTACCAGGTGTAGGTGCTGGTTTTGGAGAGTCAGCTGGATTCTTCAGGAGTGTAGGATCTTGGTCACAGTTGCATGGCCTATATAGGAGATCTACATGGTAAGTAAGATCGTTGATCTGCAGGTGTATGTGTGTGCAAGGTCAAGGTTCACAGGTGAGTAGAACCGTTGTTTGATTTGCAGGTGTGCAAGATCATATAGACAGCAACACAACAGGGAGCAGTATCAGGCATGATCTACTTGGAGTACAGGTGTGTACTCGGATAGAGCAAGACAGGAAGGCAAGGGAGTTCCTTCCATAAGTATGGTCTGTTGAATTGCAGGTTGTTATAGATTCATGGGAGATCTACTTGAAGTACCTTGAGTACTTGTTGAGTACGTGGAGCACTTGTGGAGTGCGTGGAGCACTTGTGGTGTGCGTGGAGCACGGGAGGTGAACACCAACTCTGTATTTGAGTTGGGTGTTGGGACCTGAGAGGGAGAACTTTGGGGAGAAGAATTACTGTTCACTTGAGGTGTGGCGAGCCTCTGAAGAGGTGGTGGAGAAGAAGTGGCATCTTCTTTATTGTATTCTTTTCTGTATAAAGTGTTAATACAAGTTGTGTATTGTCTCTCATATGCTGTGTTATTCTGAATTCTAGTTACTTGGTGAATCTGGTTAATTTCTGCATATTAAGTTGCTTGGTTTGGTAATCAAATTGTGTGCTTTTGGTTTATTTCCCAACAAGTGGTATCAGAGCTAAGGTTGCAGGAAGCAGGGTTGTGTTTGGTTACAGGTCACTCTCAGGGATTTCTGATCGAGTGGGAGTAGAGCAATGGCAGATGAAAGTAAGCTAAGAATGGAAGAGTTGAAAAGCACAGATGGTCACTCACAATCCTATGGAAAAAAAGAGTAGGTAAAAGAATATTGTTGGTTGGTAGCAGATCAGCATGAAGAAACTGAAGAAGCAGATGTAGCAAGTGTTGTTGCACAGGATGCTCTGGGAGGTTTCTTGGATAAAGTTGAATCTTGGATAAAAGATTCGGTTGCCTCTTTCCATGCAGCCCCAGGTAGAGGAGCTGGTGAGCCTTACCAAAGAATTGGCAAAGGGGAAGTGAAGCTAAAATTACAGGCGGCCAACACACAGGTGTTGATGAAGGTCATGCAGGTCCCAGGTTTGGAGATATGGCTAATTTCTTTAGAAAGATTGGGTGATGAGAGATGCATAAGAACTCTCACAGCGGATGCACTTGAATTAGCTGGTGGTAACAAAACAGGTATTCTTTATCTACTTGTTTATATTACTGATTCTTCTTCTGTTGCGGAGACGTGGCTTCGTAGGCTTGGTCACATGAGCAGGAAGGAGATGCATGTTCTTAAGTGGAAGACGGATATATTTGATAGGCTTAAGAACTGGAAAGCCTTGGTGTTCTTGGAGGAGATGGCGGATAGAGTTCAGTGGATGGTGCTGGATACTTCTGAGCAGAGCAGTTTGGACATGGGTTTTGATTCAAAGGAGCTCGTGGATAAAAATTCATCACTCATAGGCGAACACAGACACCGATGTCGGTCAGGAGGAACCGACGTCGAACAGACAGGTGCCGATGTCGGTCATGTGCAGATCGAAGCCGGTAGTGTCGGGCAGAGTAAGATCGACGTCGGTCAGGAGGACCGATGTCGGCAGTAGGTAAGACCGATGTCGGTCAAGAGGACCGACGTCGGCAGCAGGGACACCAGCGCTGGCAGGTTGGTAGTCAGGGACAGACGCATGGGAACCGACATCAGTTGGATGCAGACTGTGGGGTGGCCGAGGTCGGTCACTGTAACAAATTTTGGGTGGACAGCATGCTGTCAAGGAGTCTCAAACACCCATACAGAGGACTGAAGGCATAAGTAGGCCCTCAAATTCGTGTTCCTCTTCTTCATACTTGTTGCTGATTGTAGAGCAGGAAGGATCCAGGAAACAGGTGGGAGCATGGCAGGATTATGACGCAGAACCAGACGGGTGTTTTGGTAGGTTTTCCAGTTGGATGAAAGCATAGAGACGAATGGATGCCTTAGTAGAAGAATAGAGAGAATGAATATGTGAGATGAAAGACCAGGTCATATGGTCTTGAGGAGCTGTAGGACAGTGGTACAGGTTTTGACAGGTGGAGGACAGAGCATGACTCTAGTCAGTGTCAGGGTAACTACTGTGGTTTGACTTACCAGGGGGATGATGATTGCAACATCATTCTGTTGCTGTATGTGGATGGTATATTTGCTAGCAGGGTTAGTACATACAGGGTTTTGCTGAGCTAAGGGTAAGATTAGTTTCAGTGGCATGTCATGAGGAGTTTGGAGCAGCGGAATTCTTTGACATGGGAGACATGGAGATCACAGGTAGATTTTGTCTCCAGTGGGAGCTGATGTGAATCAGGTGTTGGCGAGGTTCGGGATGCAGAGCCAGAGCACACTAAGGGTTGGACAGGTACAGTGTCCGAAATCACATGAGGTCTGGTATAGACCTGAGTATTCCCATGCAGTGGGAGCTGTCAGAGTTAGGAGCCAATTCGGGGAAGTGGGTTCTCAGGTTTTTGAGAGGGACCGGCAGCAGGTGTTGCTATGCAGGGTCAGGACTTCACTACAGGTGTTGTAGGTTTGGATGTGGCAGGGTACTCGGATGACAGGTGGTACACCACGGGATGTGTGGTGGGTTGTCTTCAGGGTTGAGCTTGAAGAGGGATACAAATCAGGAAACAGATTAGACGGGGTATAGGTACAGGTATAGTGTAGCTGTTTATCTCCAAGTGGGAGATTGTTAGGTTGTGGAGCTAAAAACTTCACTGATGCAAACAGGAGAGGAGGTTGCTAAAGGTTGCTGAGTTGCAGAGAAGCTGGGGTCGGTCTGATCAGCCGACGTCGACAGGATAGCATAGAGAAGCAACCGACGTCGGTCATATATCGGTCGACGTCGGTCACCTCCAGGCAGACAGGGACCGACGTCGATCACCTGTGTGGTTCGACTGCGAGTTAATTATGGGCAGTTGGTTGACGAACCAAGTGTTTGCATGATGAGTGCTAATTTTAGACTCATAGCTGCGGATCTAATTATTGTAATTAGATGTCTAATTATTGTTTGATGAGATCTATATAATAGACTCATGGTTGTATTGGAAAAGTGTTCTAGTTTGAGTTGAGCAAAGTTTGTTCCTTCTGTGTGTGAGGTGAGCAAGGGTGTTCCTCCTAGTTCCACAGTACTAGGTGTAAGTGCTGGTTTTAGAGAGTTAGCTGGATTCTTCAGGAGTGTAGGATCTTGGTCACAGTTGCATGGCCTATATAGGAGATCTACATGGTAAGTAAGATCGTTGATCTGTAGGTGTATGTGTGTGCAAGGTCAAGGTTCACAGGTGAGCAGAACCGTTGTTTGATTTGCAGGTGTGCAAGATCATATAGATAGCAACACAACAGGGAGCAGTATCAGGCACGATCTACTTGGAGTACAGGTGTGTACTCGGATAGAGCAAGATAGGAAGGCAAGGGAGTTCCTTCCATAAGTATGGTCTGTTGAATTGCAGGTTGTTGCAGATTCATGGGAGATCTACTTGAAGTACCTTGAGTACTTGTTGAGTACGTGGAGTACTTGTGGAGTGCGTGGAGCACTTGTGGTGTGCGTGGAGCACGGGAGGTGAACACCAACTCTGTATTTGAGTTGGGTGTTGGGACCTGAGAGGGAGAGCTTTGGGGAGAAGAATTACTGTTCACTTGAGGTGTGGCGAGCCTCTGAAGAGGTGGTGGAGAAGAAGTGGCATCTTCTTTATTGTATTCTTTTCTGTATAAAGTGTTAATACAAGTTGTGTATTGTCTCTCATATGCTGTGTTATTCTGAATTCTAGTTACTTGGTGAATCTGGTTAATTTCCGCATATTAAGTTGCTTGGTTTGGTAATCAAATTGTGTGCTTCTGGTTTATTTCCCAACACCAGATAGTTCTCTCACCTAAGTGAATGTGAAACTATGTTATTTTGATTGTGTATGTAGTTATAAGATGAATTTGATACTTGAAAATGATAGACCTCGACTTGATTTAGAAGGATCTTGACTTGGATTTATTAAATTTGGTAGAGCTAAACACAAAATAAAATAGTAGAAATCAACATCATGTTCATTCACAAGAGTTACATAAATATATAAGCTCAACAAATCCTATTTATAAGGAGATTAGCTTATCATAATGAACTACAATAATGGCTATAATCACTCTCAAACTTATTTTCAATTTTAAAATATCACACACATTTATTAATTTAGTGAGTTGTTACAAAATAAAAACTAACAATAAATTATTTGAGTAATAATAACTCCTAACATTCACCCTTTAAGTATGAACATAGGAACATTTTACAGGACTAGATAAAGGTAGAGAGGGAACAATCAATCTTTAACCTCTCATTGACCAAATCAGTGATGGGAACACATCAACCGAATCAGTGTGAAAAATATGAACAAGAATTATACAAATGTTCAATCATTACTTATGTATATACACACATAGTAGCTCTCAATGAAGTACATAATTTGGGAAATAGGAACTATACTACTTATTTTCACATAAACAAGAACATAAAATAAACTCTTGTACCACTGTAGTAGAAGTAGCCCCATTAGTAGTGGCTGATAAGAGGTGTTGTTTAGCCTCCTTCCTTTAATGCCTCCAACCTCCAATATGTTGGTGCTTACTCAGTGAATCATAACTTAAAGTTTGGTTATTTTAGTATTGTGTTTAATGATATTATCTTTCCTCCCCATAATTTAAAACAACTTGGATGTTAGTTTCAACTAATAATACATCCATTACAAAGAAAAAGTTTTGAAATTTTAATATTTACTATGATCATGATATAATCTTGGTCTTGAATCAACACAATATAAAATGATAAACTCTTAGTAAGACATTGCGTTATCTGATGACCACTACTTTAACCACCAAACAAACTATATTATAAATTTTATAAGAGACTATACTAGAATTATAGTTTGGTAAAATATATATAAATAAAAATCTATACAAACTACACTAATACTTTGAATTAAATCTTATAATCCACATAATAATTTAAAAAATTGACATCACAAAAAATAACACATATTATAACATAATAAACACAAAATTAAATCCATTAAAAAAACATAGAGACTCAATATAGATTTTATATTGAAAATCATTAATATCTTAAGACTCCAAACTATAAAAACCTAAAACAACTCCTCAAGCTTAATGCTATTCGAGAAGGATCAATTCATTTGGATTTGATGTTTATTTTCAATGCACGGGTGGATGGAAATTATTGAATGAAAGAACACATGGTAGGGTGAAAGAATCAAGAACATCTTTAAAGACATTTTACACACAATGAAAGACAACTAGAATGTTTGTACAAATATAAGATGCATGAGAATCATAGCATGGATGCATATAGATTTAAGGTGATAAGACCAAAACATAATAACAATGGTGATACAACTATTACTTCAAACCTATTGATTATGGGCATCTTATGAAACACATCTGACCTGGTCATTTTGATGAAGTTAGGTATCTTTTCTCAATCGTGTGTTCATTGATAATTTAACAGTAAATTGTAGGTGAATAATTTGGTTATTCAATAGATATTGAAACAATATTTATCATGAAACTAAAATTAATCATTAATTTTTAATTATTAGGATAAGTAACTAGGAATTAAATTTTAAGAGTAGGATTTTTATCCTTAGTAGGAAATAATTCCATTAGGTAATTCCAAATCACAATAACTATGAGTCTTCATTCATTTTAAAAGATATGATTTTTTTATAAGTTTATAAAGTATAAATTAGTCATGGAAAATTTGATTCTAAATTTTAACTATCAGTTGGGACACATGTTGGTGATGTTACAATTTGTGACATGTCATCTAGGGAAGATTTAGCCCAAAAAACCTTCTAAGTATGGGACTTTTATGCATGCTTAATGCCAATGCAGGAAGATGTAGTTCATTGAGTGTGAATTTTGATTTTTCACAAAGAGCATGCATAATTCTATTTCATCATTTATTATGATCAATATTTTCTTTGTGATTTTTTTAATATCATGGTTTATGTTATATTTTCTGAGGTTCCTCTTGTGAAATATCCATCTCTATCAGTGGAGCATTGTATTCAAAACCCAACCAACTAAGTAGTTGGTGGGTAAGTGTTCTTTGTATTATTATAAAATAATATCTCTATAGATCCACCATAGTGTATTCACATGATTTTTAAATGTTTCTACTTCATCCTCAAATGCATTTGGTAGGTTCAGGTTTCAAACTACCCAGTTATTGACATACATTTATCTTGTGGGAGTTGTATTTACAAAACATATTGGTCATATATATTTGTATCATGGGACAAATGATTTGAGACAACATATATAGGTTTATTTGCATAGATAAATCACTTGTTAGTGTATTTAAATACTCATACATTATTTATGGTTTTAAGATGTACTTGTAATATTCATTGTAATACTCAAACAATATAGTTTAGAAATTCTTAATCACGCATGATAATTTTGACTCTGAATTTGAACTACCAGTTGGGACACATGGTTATGACATTACAATTTTTGATGTGTCATATAGGGAAAATTTAGCTCATAGGACCTTTAGAGTTTGGGAAATTTATTCTTACTCAATGCCATTGTAGGTAGATGTAGTTCATTCAGTGTCAATTTTGATTTTTCACCAAGAACATGTATAATTATATTTCATTGGTTTACTATGGTCAATATTCGCTATGTGGTTTTAGGTGTTTTTATATATCATAGTTTATGTTATATTTTATTAAGATACTCTTGTAAAATATCCATCTTTATCAATGGAGCATTGTATTCAAAACCTCGCCAACTAATCAGTTGGTGGGTAAGTGTTCTTTGTATTGATAAACAAAAACTCTCTTATCACTCCACCATAGTGTCTTCATGCCATTTTTAAATGTTACTACTTCATCCTCAATTGTATTTGATTGGTTTAGGTTTCAATATATTCAGATACTAACATACATTTATCTTGTGAGAGTTGCATTTTTAAAGCATATTATTTATATATATTTGTATCATGGGAAAAATGATATGAGATAATGTCTAGAGGTTTGTTTGCATAGATAAAGGATTTGTTTGTGTATTATAATCAGTTATAAACTATTGTATGGTGTTAAGATGAACTTGTAATATTTAGTTTAATAAAATTCATTTTAACACTCATTCACTATAATTCAAACATTATGAATCATGCATGGAAATTTTGATTCTGAATTTGAACTATTAGTCGGAGCACATGTTGGTAAATTATAATTTTTGAAGTGTCATATAGGGAAGAATTAAATCTGAGACCTTTAAAATATGGGAAATTTTTTCCTGTTTAATGTCAATGTAGGTAGATGTAGTTCATTGAGTGTGAATTTTGATTTTTTCATGGGGAGCATGTATAATTTTATTTCTTTGTTTACTATGATCAATATTCACTATGAGATTTTAGGTAAATTTTTTTATATCACAGTATATGTTTTGTTTTCTTAGGTTTTTCTTGTAAAATACCCATCTCTATCAGTGGAACATTGTATTTAAAACCCCAACCAAGTAATTAGTTGGTAGGTAAGTGTTCTTTGCATTGTTAAAAAATAATGTCTCTATAGCTCCACCATAGTGTATTCACACCATTTGTAAATCTTACTACTTCATCCTCAACTGTATTTGTTTGTTTTAGGTTTAAATCTATTTAGATACTAACATACATTTCTTTTGGGGGAAATGCATTTTCAAAGCATATTATTCATATAGATTCGTATCACGGGGTAGATTATTTGAGACAACATCTGGAGATTTATTTACATAGATAAAGGGATTGTTAGTGTATTTAATTACTCGTACACTATTGTATGATTTTAATATGTAATTGTAATATAATTAATGAATAATCACTAATTAGTGCACATTCATCCAAAAATTACTATTAAAGAAGAGTATAAATCAAGTTATTAACTTAATTGGCTTGCGCTATTAATAGTAAAGTCTTATCTTAATAAGACTTATTCTACAAGTTAGCCACTCTCCAAAACATTTGTTTAGCCTTTTTATTATCTATATAAGACCTTAGAGAGCTAGTGGTTGAGGCATATTTTGGATGAGAGTTACAATTATACTTTATAAATTAGGTCAATGCTCTTAATCAAAACAGGTAGCTATGGTACTTGGATGAATCTGCGTTACTTTGTTTCTAAATCTTTAATAAATATGCTATGAAAGCATTATGGGCCTTTGTATTATGGTAGCTAATATGAATATGGAGCCCATCCAAAAAATTAATAGGGCATCAGAGATATATAAGCTTCACCTCATTGTGCATACAAGGTCAAACATTGAATATGTAAGTTTTCATTAGTTTTCTTACATATCTAACTTTTTCAGTTTTCAAAATCGTAGTTTATTTTTCCTATATTTTGGGTTTTAAGCCTAAAATTAGTGACTTACTATAAATACCCAATATTATACTCTCACATAAACCTTACGGGATATTAGTTTATCATATATTGGTGAATGTATTAGGGTACTAAGGGTTAAAGCACAATTTAGCTCATAGAAATCCCTTAGGTTGGAATTATGTTATGACAATTGTAAAACTCACATGAGTTATCGTTATGAGAAAAATGGTAATCAATTTACCTAACATGTGGTGTGAGGGGTACTGTCCCAATAGTCAAGTCATAATAAATCAATGTATATGGATATTAGCTTGCACGTACCTCACATTATATAGGAAGTTCTCAGGATTTTTTATTTTTTCCCAATAAGAAGTCTCTTAGCTGTTTGATATTGTGGTGTAATGATAAGATGTTAGACCTGGGAATTTTATTTCTACTTACCTTAGAGGTAGGACAATGTGGTTGAAAGATGGTGTAAACACCTTATATATTAGTTCTCTTTGGGCCTATTCACTATAAATACTATGGACTCATATATAACAAATCAGATAGATCAAACACACCTCAGTCTAGTATTTCCCAAAACAATTTTGATTATTTATGATAGATCTATACTAATGTAGTATTCTATACGCATTTATTTTTAGTTATAGGCTGATTTCACCTTTATGATTTTATCATTGAAACAATAATTTTAATTGGTATTTCAATTTTTTTTAAATATTTATATATAATTTTTTGTGCCTAGTCTTGAAAACACTTTTTTAGAATTGCACGTTGTGTTTTTCTCATTGAGATGATTTTTTTAATTTGTATTTTTAGAAACACTTTTTAAGAAATATTTTGCATTGAAGTTTTTTTTTTTGGTATTTCCTCTCAAGTTTTTGTGCTAACATGGTGGGGAAAAAAATTGTCTCATGTTCCAACTACTTCAATTAGAAATGATATATTATTGATGTACTCCTTAGCAAGGGTCTCTAATGCATTGAAATGAATAAATAAGATACACCCTTAGATCATGTCAAATGAAAAAAAATGTAAAAATGTTCTGATGAAGCCAGATGCATCTGTAGTCAATCAATATCCCTTAAATTGAAGTTTCATTTTCAGGGAGTAAATGAACCTTATAAGTTTACTCTACATTGGAGGAAATATTTGAGAATCATAATAAACTAAGGGCATGCCAACTATAAAACAAGCTCACTAATTTTAGTCAAGGCAAGTATCCTCATAGGCTTCTACTCATTGAGACTTTTGAGACCAAGATTGATGAAAAACTCATTATGACTATTTTGTCTAAACTAGGTCATCCTTACTCAATTTTTGTTTCAAACTACTACTAAACACACATTAAGGCTATATGATTTAAATATGTGACACTAAATTTTAACAAGTTCTGTGAGCAACTTTAGAGAGAATAATAAAAACTAATTATATTGGGGAAATAAAATCTGAAATTACTAAGAAATATACATTAGTCATCAATCATACTAATGAAACATCACAACCCCAATCTAGAAAATCAAAGGGCCTAGCCAAGAAAAAATGGAAAGAAAATCCCAAGCCTAAGGGTTATCCATCAAACCAATAAAATCTTTCCCCAAGTTAAAACAAAGGCAAATGGAAAGTAAATGCTAACATCAACTAAGAGTTTTGTTATTTGTGTAAGAAATGAGGCCATATTGAACATCAATGTTGTAAGAAAATGGTATACTTTGAAGTAGAGATGGGAAGAAATGTAGCATCCACATCCAAAGATAGGAGCAACACTTTCTACAATAACAATATCATTTTTCTAAATGGATTATGTATTAGGAGCCTCTCAAAATATGGCATATGATGGATCACTATTTAAAAATATTGACCAATGACATATAACTAAAATTATTGTGGGAGAATATAATCCTATACTTGTTGAGGGTGAAGGGATAGTTGAGATGGAGAATGGCATATTCAACAAAGCTATCCACGTTATATACTTGTCTACAAACGTCCTCTCCATATATTAGATCACACATTTAGGTGAAGTAAAAATGTTGATTTTACACCTACCGATGTTGTCATTATAAATACAAAAGACCAATTTGATATTATAGCCACTTGCAAGTTTGATCATCTGACACAATTGTACATATTTGAAAACTTTATGTTCACTCAACATTCCCAAGTCATGATTCCACATGCTAATGACTTGAGTAAACTTTGATGTGAGTGTTTTGGTCACCTAAAATTTTGTTCATTGTATGACTTGATTAATCACCACATGGTTATTGGTGTTCCATAAGGTTATTTCAATAATGATGTTTATCCAGGTTATGGACTTGAAAAATAACACATGGATCCACTTCTCAAAGGTAAATCCTTGAGGGAAAGTAACAAATTATAGTTTGTTCACAATGATCTTATGTCCTTTCCCTAGGTTTATTTTCAAAAACATAAATATGTTCTTACATTCATTAACAATTTATCTTATATAACTTGGGTGTAATTTAAAAAAAATAAAAGTGAAGTCTTTGAACACTTCAAAATTTTCAAGGCCCTTGTTGAAAACCTACCAAAGAAAAAATTTAACATCTTAGAATAGATAATGGAGGATAATTTTTCAAAAATTATATAATTTCTTATTTGAATAGGTATACATTCAACTTTATCATATTATACCCTAAAACCCTTAACAAAATGGTGTAACTGAACATAGAAACCACACACTAAAGGAAGTAGCAAATTTCATGGTACATTCCAAAGACTTGCTTCCATAGTATTGGGCTGAGGTAATTCAGTGTGGAACCTACATCCAAAATCACACTCCCCACTCTATAGTGAAAATATGATGTTTGAAGTAAAATGGTTTTGTGTCAAGCTAGATGTTTTTGATTTTCAAGTTTTTGGATGTAATGCATGGGTACACATTCTAGATTAAAATTTCAAAGCAATGGAAAGTAAATGCCATCCTTGTATCCTTTTTATCTACTATGAAGGTGTGAAGGCATATCGTCTTCTTGTTTTGGGCACCATTAAAGTGATTTATACGTGGGATGTGTTATTTGATGTATAGTCTCAGGCTTTCACGCTAACATATTCTAATATTATATTACCTTCTTTCAATTTGGACACAAATATTTAGGTATCTTATGAAGAAAATGATAATTTAGATGACTCCCATTTTCATAGTTTCTACAATTAAGAAAATGAGCCACATGGGGGACATCTAACAACTCCACTAGTACTATGAAATATTCAAAATTTACATGCACAACCAACACAACCTCAACCAAAATGTGTTCGCAATGTTCACCATGAAGTTGGGTCAAAGGTAGGGGATTAAAGAGATAAAAGCATGATGAAATTATAACATCCTTATGGTGTTATATATTTGGCACGACTGGTAGTGACACATGATCCAAAGACATATCATCAAGCTTTTAAGCATCCTGAGTGGTAGGTAGGTATGACAAAAGAAATTATTTCAATGAATAATAATAAAACTTAGGACTTAGTTCCACTTCTGAAAGGTTGAAAAATATTGACTTGCAAGTGGGTGTATTTCACTACGTATGCATTAGATGTGGTATCTTTTTGGTACTACTAACTATATGATTGAGTAAAAGTCAAGAAAAAAATCATCAATTTATGGTTATACTTATCAAGGGAACATAACAGTTTTCAACTAGATAGATAATGATTGGGTAGGAGATCTAGACAATCACAAGTCAACTATAAGATACATATATCATATTGGGACAAATTTCATGACTTGTATTGCAAGAATTAAACCAGTATTTTTTTGTCTACTACAAAAATTGAGTATAATGGAGCTATCACTACCAGTCATGAGTTAGTTTGTATTGGACACTTAATTTATAAATTTGGATTTTTATAGACCTAACCTGCTTTAAATTGGTGCAATAATCCTAGTGCTATCCACATTTATCATAACCTAGTGAAGAATAAATGCATAAAACACATTGAGATCCACAAACATTATATTCAAATTTTGATATAGGATAAGGTCATTGATCTTAAGTTTTTTTGGAACTAATGATCATGTTATATATGTCTTCACAAAACCCTTGCTCGAGGCTCAAATTTTTTAGCTGAAGTTACTTTTGGGAATGAAGGAAGGTGTCATAAGGGGGCATAGTTTAGTTATTCCTCTATCCTTCACTTCATCAAAGTATATATTAATTAGGGATGTTAGTGTATTTAATTACTCATACACTATTGTATGGATTTAAGATGTATATGCAATATTCATTTTAATATAGCTCATCGATAATCACTGATTGGTGCATAATTATCCACATTAGAGAACAATATCAATAAATTTATTGACTTAATTGATTTCCATGATTAATAGTAAAGTATTATAGTAAGAATACTTGTCATATCAATAGTAATCATGAGTACTCTTTTTCCATGAATTATTTTAAGTTAATTATTTGTCATTATTTATGTTCTTGGATCTCAAAGAGCAGAATCTCAGTTATTGAGTTCACCCTTCCATGACCCCTATTGTTGAACTCCACATCCAACTAATTGATGGGGTGGTCTATGTCCACAAATGGAGGGATCATTGTGTTAGGATAAAACAAAATAAATATTTATCTCCAAATCACATACAAGAGAAACTATGAAATGAATCAATCAAACATAAAAAAAAAATCATAAACATGCACAAAATAGGAGACACTAGATTTAATGTGATTCACCCAAGATGGGATACATCCACCAAACTTATCTAGTATATTATTTTTATCAATACAAGGGAGAAACAAATCCTGAAACAAACCCTATTACACCTCTCTACCTCTTTCTACCTCTTTTCTGTGTGTAATATGTTTCATCTTTCATGTCAGCCATGCAATAATACATTTTAGGGCAAAAAACACCTAAACATAACCTCTACCTTCATATCTAAAAACCTTTAATTAATGGCCCAAATTGACTATGAAATTACAATTTTACAAGGCAACCCCCTGTGCCATCACTGATACAAATAATGGGATCCAAAAATTGGTTGAAATAACATCATATTTTTAACCTCTGATCCTGGAAGACAATCAGGCTCCACACCTAACACATTGGGTAGGATGGGTGGTTTGTTTACATTCTTCTCTTGGAAGACAAGTTGAGTGCTTAGTCTCTCTCTCTCTCTCTCTCTATATATATATATATATATATATATATATATATATATGATTTCTATTGACTATTGTTTAGAGTAAAGACATGATGTGAGTCAATTCTCAAAGACAATTTGTTGTATAGTTTATATGTATGTGATTAGTTGTAACATTTATTTATGTTTTTATTATATGAACACACCTATATGTTGATTTAATCTTCTTTCAAGCACATATATCAATAAATGGTTATCTTACAAGAATGTAATCTTTTGATTCCAATCAATTAAATTATTTTTAAAATTAACATGTTGTATTTTTGGAAAATTGACTTGTTATTTGTTTTCGAAAATAATAGATAGTTCTTATGTCTTAATAAAGTTATACTAGGTGCTATAATATTGAAAACTGAGTAGTTCCATTCTTTTATAATTTTTATAAACGAATGGAAGACTAATAGGTGATAGTATACTATTTGGTTATTTTTTATACTTTAGGAAGTTGTAGTTTCAAAAGGTAACATATAAAAATTATAAAGTATGATGTTTTCATTTATTTTGGAATTGGTATTCAAAACATCATATAAAGAAGTTATGTTTTATATAATTTTATAGATCTTCTTATGTGAGATTATTTTAATTCATGTTCTATACATATTAAAGATAATTAATTTTTGAGTAATTATTATAAGTTATAAACTGAGAAATTCAAGTGAAAATTATATATACTAAACTGCAACTATGTTGTGTTCAATGAGAAGAAGTTATAATTCTCTTTTTAGAAATAAGGATGGAATTTCAAGAGTTGTAGATTCATTTGAATACTTGTTTTGAGTTGACTTTACAAGAGTTCCCAATATCTCATGAAGATAATTTAGACATTTATAAATATGGATTGCCTTCATGTTGTCCTTTCATGTTGATATTTATTGTAATGGTAGTAAGTTCATTAGTACCATAATAATGAATGTTGGTATTAGTTTCCAATGTTCTAGTAATTGAATAATTATCAATCTTGTCATAATTCTTAAATATAATGTGATCTAGATGGTGTGTCTTGCATGTATGAATTTTACATTAAATTATCTTATTAAGTCACATATGAAAGAAGAAATAAATTGACAAGGTTGTCTATTAAATAAATATAGTTGTATGATCTTGCCTTTATGAAATTAAAGAATCAATTTATGTATTAAGTTATAGTAAGTTCACTTAGGTAACAAGTGACTTAGTTGAAACATTGTTTGAATTCATGAGTTTATCTAAGTTGTCAATATGCAAAACATAAGCATGATTATTGAAACATTTAAAAGAATGTTAAAATCTTAATTACTTGTATGATGAATGATCATTCTTAATCCTAATGTAAATGGACCATATGATCAACACAAATACAAATAGTATGTTATTACTATATGGAATGTGAGATGGTCAATGCATATATACTAAAGAAAATTTTATGAATTTAATAATTATGTGTAATGCAAATTAGAGTAGATTATAATTGACGTAATGTCCAATTATGTGGTAATGTTTGTCAAAGCTGAGAATCAACAATGTGCTTTACTTAATTTAGATGCTTTTAATAAGTTGAATTAGCATTATCATTTAAAGCCTTGGGAGCAATGATCATAGATTAACTCATGATGACATAAGTAGGTAGTCCTAATTTATTGCCAATGACTTTGCATGACGTGTATTATTGGAAGAATGTCAAACAATTTGTATTGTATTGCTTTTGGAAATAATTTGAAAGTTCAAGTCTTGTTTTTCACATGATCATGCAGATCACTAAATGTAGAAGCTTAGTATGATGATTCTTATATTGTGAATTAGATTCTTTCTACCTTAACCTATTGTGAACCTTGTTGATATTTACTTATACCCTTGGCTAGATCTTAGCTTACCTAGAAGGTCATTGTGTAGAATATTTCATGTCAAACACAGGCTTTCAGTCAAGGATAAAAGTTGGTATTGATACTTTTAGGAATGCCATATCTTAGTGTTCAGATTTGAGTGTAAAAATGTACACTTAGTATATTGATACACCCTAGTATGATTAATGATTGGTTAAAGTAAATTCCTAAGAACATTAGTAGGAAGGTTTAACCTTTGTAGAATACATGTGCCTGTTATAATACAATTATGGACTTGATCACACTTTATTCATAATAGTTTTATTCCACTATGTTTGAATGGTGTTAATTAACTTGAATTTATTTTAATAAATGAATAAAAAATCAAGTTGTTACATTTTGGTATCAAATCCCAAGTTATGTGCTCTACAAAACTTTGGGAAAGAATTTACTACTTTGCCTACCTAAATTATTGTTTGTTTCACCTTAAGATGGTGACAACTAGATCAGATTTGTTAAATTATGATAACAAATTGATAATTGACCCTCCTAGTAGAGGCAGAGGTAGAGGAAGAGTTAGGGGAAGAGGTAGAGGTCATGAAACCTAAAACCTTAACTTAGGTAGAGAATAACCTCATGTTAACAATGTTGGTGAACCTAATAAAAATGCTACTAGAGGGAACCCTAATTCTAGTCAAGAATAAGTCATGAATGGTATATTAATTACTTTGAATGCATTCTAAAGTAAGTTATAATCTAAAAAATGTAGGCTAAACAATCTTGAAGGCGTTCTACAAGTAGAATTATCTTGTTTAGATGAAGGTCAAGTGGAAGAACAAGTAATCCAAGAAATGCCTTTAATAGTGGTTGATCCCATTATAAAGGAGATTAAAAGCTTGAACCTTATATTTTTCAAGTGAATAATTAGGTGATGCAATTAAGCCATGGTTGGTTGAACTTTAGAAATACTTTAGCCTGCATAACTTGCCCTCAAATGTGAAGGCAAGGTTGGATGCTTACTAGCTGGTTGGAGTTGTAGTTCTTTGATGGAACCATCTTTGTTTTTTAGAGGTTATCAACCTTTGACACTAACTTGGCCTATTTTTGAAATGTAGTTTAGAAAGAGATATCTTAGTGCCAATTTCAAAGAGCAAAAGATAATAGATTTTCAGTTGTTAAAGCAAAAAAAAACATGTCTATAACAGAACATGAGAATAGTTTTTTGAATTTATTGCGTCATGTGAACTATATGCATGATGAGAAAACCAAGGTAACAAAGTTTAAAATTGGACAGAGGGAGATATTGATGCGAATAAACATGACCAGCCTTATAACTTTGATTGTTGCCATTGAATCTAATCATAGGGTAGAAGAGAAAAAAAAGACTTGGAAAAAATGAGACAAGATTTTAAACTAAATAAATAATAGTCTAAAGTAAAAATCTTTCTTCTTCCCCCAAGAATTTTAATAAAATTGACAAGAACCATAGATTTACTAGGATAAGTAGTGTTTTTAATAAATTTTAAGGCCAAAATAAAAATGATAAGTTTTAGAACTCTTCCAAAATTGGATCATTCAAAAAAAAGTAGACTTAAAGAAATTAAAATTTACCTATCATAGGGGTAAACACTATGCCCATTTCACTTCAGTGGACTGTAGTATGTTGGGAATGTGGTGATAACCACTACCAAAATGACTTTCCTATATTAAAATTAAGCAAATAAACTAATCATAGTCTCTATACGGTTATGGATAATAGGAATGTTGAATTTTAGGCCACCCCTATTGAAATCAAAGGTAATCTGGCTAGTTTTTCAGTTTTAGTTATATTTGATTATGGTGTAACTAATAGTTTTATCTCTCATAATATTGTTTTTTAAATGTAAATCAAATCTTGTTAGTTTAAGAGAAGGATGGGAGGTTTGTTTTAGTGTAGGCAAAAGGGTACCCATTTCTAAATGATTAGAACAAATTGAGTTTAATTTAGCAGTTTTATCAACTAGACTAAACCTATTTTGAGCACCTTTGGGGTCTTATGATATTATTATGAGAATATATTGGTTGTAGAAACATAAGTCCACATTATAATGTGGTAATAAAGTGATTCAATGTTATGATAACTTGGGGAAACTTGTTCAAATCTAAGGTATTAATAAACTTAAAGTGAGAAAACTACTCTTAGCCTTGTAGTTGAAAAAGGTTATGCGAAAAAGCTAAAAAAATTATGTCGTTCAAATACAAGGAACAACATCGGATAAGGAAACCACTAATTAGAATTTTCCTTTTTTGAATGAATAATTTGATGTTTTTCTGAAAATTTACCTAGACTTCCTACTAGGCACGAATTTTATTTCTCCATATAAGTTATGCTAGGGGCTACCCCTATATCTAAAGCTCTCTATCATATGAGTGTGGTTGATTTTTAGGAATTTAAGGTAGAGATACAAGAACTATTAGAAAATAGAAGCATTAGATCAAGTGTGTCTCCTTAGGGTTCTCATGTTGTGTTCATGAAAAATAGAGATGACACACTTAGGCTATGTGTGAACTATTGATAACAAACTTAATAAGGCTACTATCAAGAATTGTTATCCTTTACCAAGGATAGATGATTTGCTTGATCAAATGAAAGATACAATGGTATTTTTTAAGATTGATTTGAGATTATACCATCAATTGATAATTAAGGAAGAAGATGTTCATAAAACAACTTTTCATACTTGGTATGGTCATTATGAATTCATGATAGCGCCCTTTGGTTTGACAAATGCACCTATCGCTTTTATGAATCTTATGAATAGTATATTTAGGTATTATTTGTTAAAGTTTGTTCTTATTTTCCTTGATGATATATTGATCTATTCTAAGAATGTATCTGAGCATGAAAAATGTTTATGTTTAGTGTTTCAAAGGTTAAGGCAACATAAGCTTTATGGGAAGCTTTCCATATGTGCATTGTACAAACTCAAATACATTACTTGGGACATGTTATTCCCAAGGATGGCATTAATGTAGATATAATATATTTAAAATCATCCTACCCCTTCCAATGTACATGAAGTATATAGATTTATGGGTTTAGCTAGTTACTATAGAAGGTTTGTGGAATTTTTTTCCAATTTAGCTAATCCTATTCCTTGTTTGTAACACAAAGATAAAAAATTTGTTTGAAATTTGGCATGTGAAGAAGCTTTTAATAGGCTTTAACTATAACACATATGCTTATTATTCTAGATCTTAATGGTAATTTTGAAATCTGGTATGATGACTCTAAAGAAGGTTTTGGTGGTATACTTATGCAGGATGGTAAGGTTGTGGCATATGAGTCATTTAAACTCAAGGACCATGAAAATAATTATCCCACACATGATTTAAGGATTGTTTCTATTATACATGCTTTGAAATAGTGAAAACATTTTTTGCTAGGTAAGCATTTTAAAGTTAAATCTGATCATCATAACTTAGAATATTTGTTCACCCAAGATGATCTTAATGCTTGCTAGTGTAGATGGATGGAATTTGTGAATAAATTTGATATGAACATTGAATATGTTACAGGTAAGGATAATTGTGTTGCTGATTCTCTTAGATGATGCATGTATCTTATTGTTTTATATTATTTTAAAGAGAATTTAAAAATTTCTATTTTGTAACAACAACTTACTGATGAATTTTATCATGAAGTGCAAATTTGGCTAATGAACCTATAAAAAATAAATTTGCTTATTTTTGTTTAAAAATGATGTCATGCTAAGGCATAAAAATAGAATTTTATGTCCAAGTTAGGTGAATTATAAAATATTTTACTAAAATAAGTGCATACAACACCTCATTTTTCTCATCCAAGTGTCATGAAGATGATGCATGAGATGAAAAGGTATTATTATTGGCGTGGTTTAAAGCATGATGTTGTTGATTTTATGGCAAAGTGTTTGGAATGTCAGTGAGTAAAAGTCAAACATTTCCATCTAGGAGGTTTGCTTTATCCTTATGAAATTCCACAAAGTAAGTGGATTTTTATTTCACTTGATTTTATTGTTGGTTTACAAAACTCACGTAGTAAGCATGACACTATCTTGGTTGTGATTGATAAATTTACAAAATTTGGTCATTTTATTACTTGTAATATGACTAATGATGCTTATGTGTTTGAAAAATGCTTGGTGAAACAAATAGTTTGGTTACATGGCATGTCAAAATTCATTATCTCTGATAGAGATAAATTATTTACTTAAATATTTTGGAAAAAATTGAATATAGTGTTTAACACATATTTAAATTTCAATTCTTCGTATCATCTAGAAATGAATGGTCAAATAGAGAGGCGTAACCAAGTGGTTGAGGACATGATAAAAATGTATGTTGTGGATCAACAATGCAAATGAGAAGATTTAGTCTAATTTAATTATAGTAATTCTTATCATTGTGTGATTGAAATGGCTTCATTTGAAGATCTATATGGGCATAAATGTAGAATTCCTCTTACCTCAGATAACCTGGAAAATATAAATGTTGTTGGACTTGTTATTTTATAAGAATATCATGTGAAAATGGTTTTGATTCATCAAAATTTGAAGGCTACTTTAGATAGATAAAGAGCTATGTGTATTTGAAAAGATCTCCTCATGAATTTAATGTTGGTGAAAAAAGTATTTTTGCATGTTAGACCACATAAAAGTTCTATTAAATTTACAAAAACTTCTAAATTGGCTCTTATATTTATTGGACCCTTTCAAATTCTAGAAATAGTCATCCATATTACCTACTGATTAGCCCTTCCTTCATCTCTGTCCAGGATTCATAATGTTTTTCATTTTGCTTTATTAAGGAAGTATGTATCTGATTCTTCTCATATTTTGGATTAAAAAAATCTTTAGGTTTTGGAAGAGGAAAATATGTAGTTGTAACTAGTGAATATCCTCTGCCATCACAACATTAGACTATTAAATAGATAAATTTATCAAATTCTAGTCCAATGTGAATCAATTATCTAAGTGTAACGCTACTTGGGAAGATGAGCATCTTTTTAGGGAGGTTTATCCTTGGGTGTTTTAGTCACTCGATGGCTTCTTTTTAAGTGGAGGAGGATGTCATGACCTTAGTTTAAGTGTTTTATTTCATGTATTTTAAACTTTTAATTTCACAATTGTTTACTCCTTAGCATACTTAGTTATTTTAGTAGTTATTAGACTATAATTAATGTCAAGACTCTATTTTGAGTTATTATTATGATAGGTGCATACTAGACATGTTTATATTATCATGGATTATTTGATTTAGTTTATTATATAACTAATAGATGTTATTCAAATTTTAATTATTATCATATTCGATATATTATTTTTCATTTAGATATTTTTGATGTATCATTCAAATGATTGCATGAACTGTAAAAAGAATAATGAGCTAGGTTGGATTTGGTGCTCAGTAGCAGATGGAACAAAGGGTAATGATAATCTATTGATATTTGAGCAAAAATATTCTAAGATTTATTTTGATTACATCTTCTGACTGTTTATTTGCTTATTCAATTGGTTGATGAGCAAATTAGTTTTATATTAGTCCTTGAATGCATTCTCATTCTTGATTTAAATTTTGTATTGAATTTTGTTGTAATCACTTTGTGTTACTCTTTTGCATGATGTCATGTGAAATAATCTTGAAACTCATTATTACTTATATTGGCTTTAATCTCTATGGTTTGCTTGGAACATCTTGAGTTTTGCATTTTTTCTACTATGTTGGGATTTTGTGTATTCATTTTCATTAAAATACTTCAAGTTGATTTTATTGTCTTGCAAGACTTTGAAATGGTGGTGTAACCTTTTTGTTGACTTGGTTTCTTAGCTTAAAGAGGGTACCATGAGTCTTGGGGTCTTCATTAGTTTGATTAAATCTTAGTGTTTGAACTTTAGTTTTGACTTCAATTAGGATTTAGGTCATGTTGACATGAATCCCAAAGTGAGCTCGATCAAGTAGCTTTGAAGTCTTTTGTTTGGGGAATTTTTGGTTTTGTAGTTAGCTTAGTCAACCAAACCCTAGCCAAACTTTGCCAAAATTTTTATGGAAGCCATTAGAGTCCTATCAGGACTGGGTTCTGACTGTGAGTTCTATTTTTTAGTTGCATTTTTTATGGAAATGATGTTTGGTTGTTTAGCCACATTATCAGTTGTTCACAGCTACAATGCAAGACCATTATTGGCTTTAATGGCAGTCAGTGGAGTTTGTGAGAGTTCAGATAAGTGTGTAGAGGAATAAGAGACTATTTTTTTTATAAAACAATACATGATTTTTTTTTGCATTGAGGTTGCATTCAAAAAGTAAGTGGTTTTTGTTTCTCTTTGTGTTGGAGCTTATTGCAAAGGTTATTTCACATTCTGTCAAAATAGGTTAAAAGCCAAAGGTAATAATAAACCATTATAGGTTCATTGTGAAGTTTGTAACTTCATTATGAATACATAATGTTATATTTGATGTATAAATATAATTTTATTGTATTTGGAATTTTCTGAGTTGTTTCCCATGTGGATCAAATTATGTTGTATATTTGGTTGTGTATTTTTTTTATTATGATTGTGTTGAATGGGTTTTTGGGACTCACCTTGGGATAAGTTGTCGGCTATATTTTTGAATGGGTTATTAGCTCGATTGGAAAAGGAAAGGGTGTCATATTTTTGTTTTTGTTCTATTATTTGGTTTGTTTTGATGGAACAACTATATGATGTGGTTATGTGAATATTTTTTTGAGACTGTCCTTGCATACAATTATGATATGGTTATAGGTGATTGCTTGTTTCATTGATAGGGTTTGAAACTTGTATATAACATGGACAATCTTGTTTGAGAAAAAGTTTTTATGGAAACTCGAACTGGATTCATTTACTATTAGAATCTTATTTGCAGTTTATGAGGGTCATTGTGTAAATTTCTGAGTTTGACTCTTTTTCATTTTGGTTTATATTTGATGACTCTTTTGGGGGCTTATGCCTCTTTTTGGTGTCATTTTGATTTAGAATATCAATGTATATTATTTTGGAGGTTAATGATTTAAAAATCATTCTGGTCATGAATATATTTAGTATTATTAGTTAACGAATACATGTATGGTATATTCTCTTGCATATCTCATTTGAAGTCAATGGGTTAAGCAATCATTGCTTAATTCGAGGAAGTAAAATGGATCTATCACATGTTGAATGATAATATTAATAGTAATCATGAGTAACTTTTTCCTTGCATTATATTAAGTTAATTTTTTTTCTTTATTTATGTTCTTGGATCTCAAAGCTCAGAATCTCAGTTTTTGAGTTCACCCTTCTATGAACCTTGTTGTTGAAATCCACATCCAACTGATGAATGGGCTAGTTGCATGCTTATCTTGGAAGACAATTCTCTCTCTCTCTCTCTCTCTCTATATATATATATATATATATATATATATATACATATATATATATATATATATATATATATATATACATATATATATATATATATACATATATACATATATATACATATACACACACACACATATAATTTTTATCTATTATTTTTTATATTAAAGCCATGATGTGAATCAATGCCTTCTATTGTATAAGTTGTATATATTTGATTGGTTGTAACAATTCTTTATGTTGTTATTTTATGAATAAACCTATACGTTGATTTAATATTATTGCAAGTGAAAATGTTAATAAATGGTTATCCTAAAAGAATATAATCTTTTGATTATAATCATTTAAATTATTGTTCAAATTAGTATGTTGTATTTTCAAAAAATGGATCTGTTACTTGTTTTGGAAAATAATAAATAGTAATTATGTCTTAAGAAAGTTATAATGGGTACTCTATTGTTGATAACTAAGTAGTTACATTCTCTTGTCATTTTCATAAATGAATGGAAGACTAATAGGTGATAATGGACTATTTGGTTGTTTTTTGTAACTTAGGAAGTTGTAGTTTCAAAAGTTAACATATAAAAATTATAAAGTATGATGTTTTCATTTATTTTGGAATTGTTATTCAAAACATCATAGAAAGAAGTTACGTTTTATATAATTTTATATATCTTACTTACTTGAGATTATTCTAAGTCATGTTATATACATTTTAAAGTTACTTATTTTTTGAGCGATTATTATAACTTATACTGAGATATTCAAGTGGAAATGATATATATTAAACTGCAACTATGTTGTGCTCAATGAGAAGTTATAATTATCTTCTTATAAATAAACATGGAATCTCAAGAGTTGTAGATTCATTTGGATTCTTGTTTTGAGTCTTATAAGAGTTCTCAATATCTCATGATTATAATGTAGACATTTATAAAGATGGATTGCCTTCTTATTGTCCTTTAATGTTCATATTTATACTAGTGGTAGTAAGTTCATTAATACAAGATAATGAATGTTGGTATTAGTTACCAATGTTATAGTAATTGAATGATTATCAATATTGTCACAATTATTGAATATAATGTGAGCTAGATGGCGTGTCTTACATGTTTGCATGACTTTTACATTCAATTATCTTATTAAGTCACAAATGAAAGAAGAAAGACATTGATAAGGTAATATATGAAATAAATATAGTTATATGATCCTTGCCTTTGTGAAATAAAAGAATCAATTTATATATTTATTTATAGTAAGTTCTGTAGGTAACAAGTGATTGGCTGAAGCATTATTTGACTTCATGAATTTATCTAAGTTGTTAATGTGTAGAACATATGAATGATTTTTGAAACATCAAAATAATGTTAAAATGTTAATTAATTATTTCATGAATGATCATTCTTTATCCTAATGCAAGTGGACCATATAATCATCTTAATATACATATGGTATGTTATTATTATACAGAATACGGGATGGTTAATGCATTTACACTTAATCAAATGTTATGAATTTAATAATCATGTGTAATACAAATTAGAGGTGATTCTAATTGACATAATGTCCACTTAAGTGGTATTTTTTGTCAATGCTAAGAACCAACATTGTACATTACTTAATTTAGATTATTTCGATAAGTTGAATTAACATTATCATTTAAAGCCATGGGAGAAAAGATCCTAGATTAAGTCATGATGACATAAGTAGGTAGCCCTTATTGATGGTCAATGACTTCGCATGACATGTAGTATTGAAAGAATGTCAAACAATTTGCATTGTATTGATTTTGGAAATAAACTTGGAGTTCAAGTATTTTTGTTCACATATCTATGCACATCACTGAATTCAAAAGCTTAATATGATGATTCCTCTATTGTGAATTGGATTCTTTCTACCTTACCTTGTTTTGAAACTTACTTATATTGACTTGTACCCTCAGTTAGATATTATATTACCCACATGGTCATAGTGCATAATGTTTTATGTCAAGTACATGATTTCAGTCAAGACTAAAATTTTGTATTGATCCTTTTAGGAATGTCATAGCTTAGTGATCAAATTTGAGTGTATGAATGTACACTTAGTACATTAGTACACCCTAATATGATTAATGATTGGATAAAGTAACTTATTAATAGCATCAATAAGAGTTTTTAACATTTGTCGAACATCTGTGTATGGTATAACATAGTTATGGACTTGATCACCCTTTCTACAAAAGAGTTTTCTTCTACTATTTTGAATGGTGTTAAGTAACTCAAAGTTGTTTAAATAAAAAAAATTGGGTTGTTATAATTACTTGGGTTTTTAATCATGTTTTTGGGATGAAACATTTCAAATAGGGATGGCATGCCATATACCTAGGGATATAATAGGATAATTCATATGTGTTAATGGAGTTGATGACATGTGGTACACATCCCCCTTAGTTATTTATATGTGTTAGTTATATTATGTCAAATAAGTAACTTATAAAATTATCACTTCGGGTAATGAGTCGATCTCCATTGGAACTAAGAGGTTACCTATCCATTATTTTTTATAGATGTCTACATAAAAGATAAGAAAAACATGATAAAAGATATCAAGTAAGTGTTGATTCTTCAATTTTTTTAGGAAGTTATTGGAGGTCTCCCCCTCAAAGTAGAATTGTGGAGTTATCCATTTCTAAAGAAGTAGTGTATGGTGTTTCCTTAAAATAGGGGTAATATTCTATTTATGAATATATTGAATATTTGGGCATCTTGGGTAACCAAAATCTATTGTGTAGTACTAATCTGCATGATATTCTGTATATTTCTAATAATATATGTTATGCATAATTATAATTTTACAAGTTGAATCATAACATCATCTTCCTTTAAATATTTAGTGATTGAAGGCAATAATGTACATAAACTATGAATGGTAAGTAGTATTGAATGTCAAGTATAGTTTGCATGATAAGATATAGATAACATTGATACTTATTGTATATCTTACATGATTAATATTATAAGAAAAAAAAATCATTTTGATAACTATTATTAAAGAGATACATAAGTTACTCTAACATTGTCTTTTAGCTTCAAACAATATAATAAATATTCTATTAAGAATTAAATATATTTTTTCCCATGTATTGCAATTTAATCTTATAATTTACTAGTGATAAGAATGTAGTTGAATATATATTATAAATGATATGTTCTAAAAAATATCAGCATGATTGAGCTTTGTTTTAAACATTTTAAAGCATTATATTGTCACAAGGCATGGACACAATATCAAATGAGGGGAAATGACTTAGTATTTAATTCCAACTCCGTTTATTATGCAAATGAACTGAATTATATGTTTTTAAAAATAAATCAATAATCATCAGTGAACAAAATATCCATGTACTTCAATTATGTTTTCCATTTATATTAGTGACTTTGAATTATGTTCCAACAAGCTTAACATGTTTGGATTTGTAAGGTTTTCTTCCAAGTTCATGAATTTTTTAATCATTTTCCTTATTTTTCATCATGAATTTGAACATATCCTAATCCATTAACCTATGATGTAATTTGAAATGATAATACAACTTAATCTATCAAAAGTGTAACTTATTTATAATATCCATCAATTACCATAAGCATTATAAAGGATTAATTATGTTTTATGATAATCTAAATTTTTTCTTTACTAGAAATGTAATTGATAATAAATTTAAATCCTATCAATAATATTATATTCATTTAATCCTTATGAGCTCATATTGTATAATAAATGTAGAAAATTTGATGCTTTGGCTAGCCTAGATTCAATTATAGGAGCCATTGATTAAAAATCAACATTAACCTTTATTGTTTTTACCTCCAACTTGTCCATAGATTCCCATCTATATCTAATTTAGGTTTCAATTTAATAAGATATTTTTTTCCATCAAAATATATATTTTATCTTTGAAAGGACTTTAACATTTTTGGTAGAAGATTCTTTCTCAACTAGATTTCTAGATTGAATGTCATTCTTTAAATCAATGACCCTTTAGATAATTTTCTTAAGTAGATGTTCATAATTATAAATTCATTATTGATTAATCTTTACTAAACATCTCTCATCCTTCATATGTTATCTTAAGTTATCGATCTTATTTTTGAATTTATTAATTATTTAGATCCCACAAAAATTAGTATCAAAATGAAAAAAATCAAATGAGAATCTTATGAAGTTTTTTTGTATCCTCCTATATGCATTTTAGGAGTACTTAAGGTATTTTTTTTGATAAGTCAAAGGTTTTATTTGTATATTCTCTACTTGTTTTCCTACCATGTACATCTTGGAGTTTCATATACCCAGGTAGTTGCATATATTATTTTATGATTTTTTTTGGTAACTGAGGGTGTCCCACAACTTTTCTGGCATGACATTATCACTATGTTGGACCTAACAACTTGTCACAACTTAGGCACGCTATTTCAAGGTTAGTCCAATGGACTAATCCCTTGGGCTTATGCCAATGCCCCACTCGACGCTCACAATTCAATAAGGGCTTGAACCCATGACCTAGTGGTCACCATTGTAATGACTTATCATTGAGGTATAACCCTGGGGCTATATTATTTTATGATTATTTATAATAATTACTAATTAAATAACATTATTTTTAATATTAATTAAAATAATTATATTATTAATTAATATTATTTAATGATTAATTATAATTATTATTTTTAATAATTAATTGATATAATTCTACTATTAATTATTAATCGATGATCAATTATGGACCCATGAATTTGGTGTATTGATGAGGTATAAGTAGTTTGTACTCATTAACGCAAGTTCTATTATCATTGAGCCCATGAGGATACTTTCAATAAGTGGCCATGTGGACACCTTGAGTTAAGGGTTGTACTTCTCAATGTGGACCAACCGTAACACAATGGGGTACTTTGGATGTCGATCATTTGGTGTACATTATAGACCCAAGCTTATCCTCATGCCCCACTTCAAGAAGGTGCTCCTCCATATCATTAATTTGGTTCATAGCTTTGATGTCTTAAAGGAATTTACCACCCAACATTTATATACTCAAACCAAGTGCCCTAGAGTGAACTGGGAAAGATGGGGAAATCCTTAATATCAAATGCCAAGGATGCATGCAAGAGTTCTAGAGAGGTTTCTTCCCTATTAAATGAGGATCTAATGGTTATAAGTCCCAAGTCTATCTCTGATAATGCATGCAATAATAAAGAAATAGATTCAAAGACACTACAAGAAGATTACTTAGAAGAAGAATCGAAGACAACCTCCCATAGTGTAATCATGATATTTGGTCAAGAAAAGACTAACATAAAAGCCTCATTCAAAAAGGTTATTTTGAATCCAAATAGTATGACAGAGATAAGGAATATGGATTTGTGAAAATGACATGTGATAGCTACAAAAAATATCACAGACTAGGTAGTGTTCCCCTTCTCTTGAGAAAGGCTTTATTATTAATAAATTAGATACACCCCTCATGATTTGCCAAGATAATGAGGAGATATCTGATTTTGTATCTATGCTAAAAAATAAGGTTAATTTGTAAGTTTAATGTATTTTGGCATACTCTTCCTAATATACATGAGTGGATAAGACAAAAATCAGTGCTTCTCATATTAGAAGAGGTCAAAATATTCCTTTGTGTACAAGATTTCTTCATCGCATTATTTTCAGACAAGCCGGAATGAGATGATATTTTCAAAAAAGGGTCCTAATTTCATAAGGGGGTAGGATTATTCATGAAGCCTTGGTTCCCAAAAAATTACTAATTGAATGAAAACCTCTCCCACATTTTAGTTTGGGTGAGGCTACCAAATTTTTTGTTGTATTTTTGGACCCTACCAACCCTAAAACAAATCGAAGATGCTATAGGTATTTTCTATAGCTAAAACTGCTCAATTGAAGAAAGATTCAAATCAATGTGTGCCTAAATTTATGTGTTTGTGTATTTGAGCAAAGAGCTCCTACTAGTTTTTCCTTAGTTTGGGGTGGTTCAATAAGAACCCAAAAAGTAGACTATGAAAATATTACTTTTAGATATAGGCAATGTTTTGAATAGTCCATGTAATTGGTGCATGTCTACATATTTAGGCTCCAAGTCAAAATCCATCGGATAATAATACTATTTCTAGTGATAATGGTTTTCATGTGGTTCAAATAAAGAGAAAACAAAAGCTACTTGGTGGAAAGAAGCCACATTGGACCCCACACCATTTGAAACAAGAGATCAAAAGAAGGAATTTGAGGAAGGAATGCTATCAGATACTCCCTTGGAAAAAGTAGAAGATTCACAAAGTTCACATGAAATAGAGATCAATATGATTCACATGGATGGGGAAAACATAATTTCCCCTGGTATAAAGATAAAAATTAGTGATGAAGAGAAAAAATGATCACAAAAGCCCTTCTCCAAATGAATTTCAATGAACCTCAAATTTAGAAGAAGGATAAGATTTTCAACTCCAAATTATCCCAACAAATTTGGAGGGAAAAAAGAAAATACAACATTAATGGTTTATTTTAATATTTTTATTATTCTTAGATTAACTATAAAAAAAATTATGCATATTCTTTAGAAAGGATGAATGCATGTTCTACCAAAAAACAAGCATGCATGCAAATTGCCTTGTGTTTCTTTGCATGCATGCAAAAAGTGAGAAAAATCGAAACATGGTATAAAAGGAACTTGCTTTTTAGAAAAGAGGAAACTTTCATTCTTGTAAGACGTAATTGGGAAATTTTTCATTTAATATAATTTTTAATTATCAAAAAAATTAATGATTACTTATAGTAGTTATTCGATATTATTCTTGAAAAGTAATAATTAGTTTATATTATTTAATTATTAATTATTAATAATTTTTAATATAATACTTTATTATTTTTAATAGTTAATAATTAATTAATATTAATTTTTTATTATATATTAATCATTAATAATTAGTTTAATCAATTAGTTATTAATTTTTTATAAAATAGATGTCATTTCTTATTAAAATATCATAAATCCCATTTATTACACGGATAGGTGTTCTTACAATAGAATACGGGAAGGAGGGACAGAACAGAAACTAAGAGTTGTAAAATTATGAAAATGTTAATATTTAATTATTTGAAAGCCGATAAAATAAAAACAAAACAATTTAATTATTTAAAAGTTGACTTTATAAAATAAAACTCACATGACATTTAAAAATATTAAAAACATTTAAGAAGCAGCGGAAAGCGATAGAAGGTCAGCATTTGAAAAGCGAACTTTATTTATTTTCCTGTGTATATACTTCTTTTCTCTACTCCTTTTCCCTAAATTTCAATGCATCTGAAAAAGCTAAAT
The DNA here is from genome assembly GCA_037957365.1 of Torreya grandis. Taxonomy (NCBI): domain Eukaryota; kingdom Viridiplantae; phylum Streptophyta; class Pinopsida; order Cupressales; family Taxaceae; genus Torreya; species Torreya grandis. Next base: position 3,090,258 of record JARHVA010001778.1, read on the forward strand.
CCAATTCCCAAAGAGTTTCTACTCAAAATTAGTACCTGAAAATCTGCCACCAGACAAAATAAAAAAGAAAAAATCTACGGCTAGAAAAAAGAAAAAGGAAAAAATCTGCAACACTCCAAATTATTTTTGATGAAAAAGAAGCAAAAAAGAATTTGATCTTTAATATGGTAGAGGTCTCACTGTTCCATCAGTGCAATTTTTTACAATATAGTTTGGTTTCTCCGGAGTTTCGAACCACGATCTCCGTAAAATTGTTTACCAGTTATTATTTTTTATCAATTTTTTTTTACGATTTATTATATTATAAATTAAATTTACCATAAATTATTTTATATAATAATATATTTTAAAAAAATATTAATTAATATATTATTTAAAATATGTATTAAATTCATCAATAATTATAATGTACTTCCATTTTAGTTAAACTTCTAAAACACAGTTCAATCCTTTCTCATTTAAAGCATAGACACGGTTCAATCCTTACTCATTTAGTTAAACTTTTAAACGTATTAATTCAACCTTTTTATCGATTCTTTTGTTGAGTAAATACTACAAAATAATTTAATGTTGCACCTAGACCATATTTTGACTATTTTAAATTGTAAAATATTTTTTTTTAAGTCACCAAACGATGACATACATATAAAGAGAGAGGCATAAAATATTTTTTTAAGTCACCAAACAATGTTTCAGGGCATATGCAAAATCACATAAATGCACTAGAATTCAATTTTACTAACATATTTGAGGAAAATCCAAGGGATATGCAGAATCAAACAAAAGTAACCACTGTTGGAAGAAGTAAGGATAAGAATAGAGCAAAAAATAGTGAACCACCACAAGAGAGAAGGCCAAGTGTAATTCAAAGGTCCCAAATAAATTGACAAGAAAACGAACCTAATCGAAACAAAAATGTTGATATTGATTTTAAGAATGTACAATTATTGTTTTAATGTGAGTTGGACAAACTTGCTTCACCATATATGTGTTATATTTGTTAAGAGTGTTATCTTGGAATGAATATTCATCGAGCTCTAGAAGGGCCTATTTGTAGTAGATGTCGACAAGAGAAAGGTATCCATCATTTTTATGAAGCTAATAAAATGGATTCTGGGACTCATCCACTTGAACTTGCAAATTTTACTTAAGTGAAAGAGATGTTGATCGCACGTGTGAATCTAATTCCTCAATTAACACATGCAATAGGAGGGCAATAAACATACAAAGAACATAACATTTATTTTCCACTAGAAGTCAAGGAAATTGTAAAAAAGTTACCACATCATATTTTAGATCTTTCGATTATCATAGTATGAAGAAAGCAACAATGTGGAACTACTTATAACTTTATTGTAAATAAAGATCAAGTATATAATACACTGAAATATAAGATTGAACAAGATAAGTTCTATAGAGATGTGAAGGTTGATGAAATGGCACTAAAATATCTTCCATGCAACAAGTCTACAAATGTCTTTGAGAAACTAAACTCTATCAACATGGAATTTAATACAGATTTTAATGAATATGTTTTTACAGGTCCATTACTTAAGATAGACAAAGGAAATATTATAGATCACACATCATCTATGACCACTAAACCACCTAAGTCTCCAAAATAAATGGAAGTGATTCGACCTTGGGTAAACAATCCAAACACAAATCCTGGTGAACTAATAGCTTGGCCATAGATTGATACATCTCCAATGAATGAATACGTAACATAAGGTTTATTAGACATGGCTTTCCCAACTCTATTTCCTGATGGAAGGTGTGATTGGTTGGAACCATAACTACAATGCATACATTTGCATGAGTATGTGAAACATTTCATTCGATATTGAGATAATCATTTTGACACACACCCACGATTTACATATCTTACCATGAATAGGATAATGTGAAATTGAGCACAATATTCATCAACAGTATTTCATAATAAGATTTATGAATTTTGAATTGAGAAATAGAGAGCATTTGATATATCACTAGACCATATTTTGACTATTTTAAATTGTAAAATATTTTTTAAGTCACCAAATAATGACATACATATAGAGAGAGGCATAAAAATCAACATGAAATTTGGATTTGTAGTGACATATGTGTCTCTATTCCACCTATGAACGAACATTAAATTAGATAATTATAACATTTGTTTAAATATGCTCTAACAGTTCCTAAAAATAACCCCAATGTCCCCTATTAACATTTCCTATGTGACATGACAAATGAAATTGAGGTGTTTGTATATTTTTGTTTGGGGTGAGTTTCTTGGCTCCTTAGATTCACTATAACAATGTGTTTGTATGTTTTTGTTCAATTAATTATTCATTAAAAAAACTCATAAAAGATTTAAATTGTTCTAGATGTTATATATATATATAAGTGCCTTGAGAATGATATTTATCGGTGCATTTTACATAGATTTATTGATAAATTTAAAAAAAAAAACACTGATAAATATCATTCTCGAGGCACCTATATCGTATTGAATTGTCAATGCCTCGAGAATGATACATATCAGTGTATTTTACATAGATTTATCTAAGATATGTATGTTAGTAGCACTTGTTGCTACATAAGGTAAAGGTAAATTTTTATCGTTCATAAAAGTTACATTTAATAGAATTATCTAATGCAATATCAAAAAGGAAAAGAGGGTGCAACACATTTCTGATATATATAAATTATTTGTATTTGATATTAAAATGAGAAATAGAGAGCATTTGATACATACATACATACATACATATAAATATATACACACACACATACACATGTACATACAATATGATAATAAGTTTATGATATTTAAACTATATACATTTGATGTTAAAATATAAATAGCGAGCAAGTAACACATATATCATATATGTAAGCAATATAAAAATAAGTTTATGATATTCAATCTGTATACATGTGATCCTCTAACAATTGAAGCCTTTGTTCTTCCTATTTTCTTTTATCTACTCCTTTTCCATTCTTTAATCTCTCAAACCTATCATATGTGAAAGGTGATGCAATCCTTAATCTATGTAGTGGCTTGGCATGTGATATAACAACAAATGTTAAACCTTGCCTTTTTGTAAGTTCTATATCAATTGTGGCTTTCTCAAGTGTTAATCCCTATGATTTGTGGATTGTCAATCCCCATGCCAATTACAAAGGTAACTGACACACACGATCCCTTTTTGTAGTGGTGATTGGAATTGTAGTTAGAATTTCATCAACAAAAGGAATCCCTGTATAGTTATAAAATTGTACCATTACATATGTAGGTATTTCAGGGGGATCCAACCTTGGTTTATATACAATACTTCAAACATATCCAAGTGCATCATTGATAAGACCTACTTCTATTCATAAGTTTTTAGTGAGCATCACCCTTGCACCAATAGAAATCAATAACTCAACTTCCAACTATTCATCATCTAATCTTGCAACATTATTTCTTTGTCCTCTAGTTGTAATGCTTTGATCGACAAGTTGATTTAATGCATAAAATTTTCTCTTATTATGCTGACACACATTCTCATTTGTTGAAAATAAATGATTGTGTTCATTAAAATCCTCCTTTTCAATTGTTTTAAGTACAACATCAATTATATTCATCAATAATTTCCAATCTTCGATGGTTGGATTGGCATCTATTAGATTTGTTAAAAGTTCCTGAAACCATTATTGTTCTTCAGTTTGACCTTGTTGTCAAAAAACCTTATCAAGTGTAATAATGATTCTAAAGTTTTACCAAAATAATTTTGCTTGTCTTGTACTTGAATATGGAGGTTTATCCAATACCAGAGGTAATTATCTCAAATGCCCAATAAAAATCGTAGATATTCCACCAAATCACATATCAACATTTTTTGGAAATGCTTGACATAGTCGAGAATCTATATTTTCAAGCATCTGTTGACCTATAAAGCTCATCTCATCAATTGAAATATGTCGAACATGTTTGATTTCTTATTGAGATCTCATTAATATTATTCCTTCCAATTTCAAAATCTGAAATAGGCATTCACAAGATTGTATGTATTGTTGATGCACTAATGTTAAATGCTACAACTCCAGGTAGAACAAGTAGTAACAACGTGCAATGTTGTGGTTGTGATAACTCCATAAGTGCTAGTTTAATCCCTCCAATAGGATAAGATTTTTCTATTCATGTAGTTTTTTGAATTATTAGATGCAAGGGAGATGTAGTTTTTCTTTGATTATAATGTCTTATAATTATATCAAATGCTACATTTTGTTTCTCACTTAGGCTTTCATAACAAAAATTAGACTCCATTTATTCCATAGGAAGTAAGTCATTTTCTTTTGCCATGCTTATAAATTTAAGAGCTTTCTTCTTTTGTTCTTCACCCAGATTATCTGCATCCCAGTTTACCTACCTATCAATATCTCTTTGACCCAACATATCAATCTCAAAAACATGTATAAACTATTTTTGGTGTATCCCTAATATGATCTCCCACTCATGTTCAATTGTATTTTGTTGGATAACTTCATCATTTTCATCCTCTACTTCTTGTTGAATGCCATTATTTATTTGAATAATCTGATCTATATGAAAAGGATTGTATTGAAATTGACCCTTATTATATTTTATTGTATCCTCATCAAGGTCAATGTCTATCTCAATATCACGAAATGGTTTTTACAATAGTAACTTTGACAAAAAAAAATCTACAAATTTATGACTCTTGTTCTAGGATGTTGTAAAACCTTGGCCAGACCCTCACAATAGCACACATTTTTTTTGGTTTCCATTTTTCACCTCTTTTAATGTTTGGACTATACATCCAAGATCTTGTAGCCTCAATGAGTGGTTCATTTTCCATTGAATGAGGTCTTTCACTGTACCCATCAATTATTGATTTTACATTTTTTTCATTTTCATCATCCTCTTTTAATATTAGTTTAAAAACTTTATGCCCAACATTCAATGATATAAAAACTCTACTACACTCCATCAAAGGAAGTTGCATCAACATGTGACATGTTTTCATTACACCTATATCTCTTTCAACAATGCTTTTAGTTAATAAGCATCTATATGCTCGTGCAACATGTCCTTCTAGGTTTTCAACATTTGCAAGTTACATCAACTTTTGTTGATATGTTTCAGAACTTTTCTCTACTTTTATATCATACTTCACAATGTAATTTACAACCACATGTTTTGAGAGTACTAGTTGTCAATCTACATTTGCACGCAATGATTGCAATACATAATGATTATGAGTGTTCACATAGTCATCATTTAGTTTTGGCTCATATTGTTTATCTCCTTTCTCTAAATCTACATTTAATTTTGATCCATTGAGATGCAAAGGCCAAGGGGCATTGTACCTGCATCAAACATAATTTCATGTTATTATTCATGTACAAATAAACACTCATTACATTTTTTACAGTTATGTTTCTTACCTGCAAACATTCTTTCCTTTCTTTACCATAGGCAAACTTCATATTTACACATGGTATGGCACTCCAAGTAATTAACCAATTCTTCATAGTCTTGATCTAGATAAAGCTGATTAATATTTATTGTGTTCTTCAAATATGAATGTGAGCTAAAATTATGCACTCCCTATGTCACACATAAATCAAATTAATATATAGATTTATAATAGTTACTTTTTATATGATATAAGTAACTTATTAATCATTTCTTACCTATATGTTTCTTTGATGTGCATCTCCCCAGGGATTCCATGCATGTATAATTCCATTAAAATATTTTTTGGAAAATTTGACTTGATTTTCATTTTTCGAGTCTAAGGTGTCTATATTTGGTGCTCTGTCCAACCATGAAAAACCATACACATGTGGTGGATACCCTCTATGCTTCCATTCATATCTACATCAAAAATCTTTTACCTTCATAAAATTTTGTAGTGTCTCTTTTTAGAACATTGTATTTTGAATGTGCATATAATAAACAACTATATGTGCATAGTTAATTATGTTTTATCATTGTCATCTTTTTTCTTCACATGGATTTGTAGGTAGAGTTCCTAACATTAGTGCATGGAGGTTTGGCCAATACATATCTGCTATACTTAATGTAAAGAAGATGGTTGGTGTTCTAATTTGATGTAATAGGTTGATTAACTCTACACAACACTGTCTAATAGGAACATGTGCCTCTTAGTGAATTTCCATATCATATTAAGCGATCAGTAATATGAGATTCTAGCATATCATCTATGTTTTCGCATAATTCATCAATTGTAATGGTTAATTCTTGAAGGATTTTCTTTAAAAATACTGTTGATGAATTTTGTGCTTGATTTCACATTATCCTATTCATGGCAAGATACCTAAATTGTGGGTGTGTGCCAAAATTATTATCTTGATATCGAATGAAATGTTTCACATATTCATGTAGATATACATGTTTTAGTCATGGTTTTAATTGATCACACCTTCCATTAGGGAATAGAGTTAGGAAAGCCATGTCTAATAAACCTTTTATTAAGTATTCATTCAGTGAACATGTACCAATCTATGGCCAATCTATCAGTTCACTAGGATCTATGTTTGGATTATTTACCCAAGCTCAAATCACTTCCATTTATATTGGAGCATTAGGTGGTTTGGTGGCCATAGATGATGTGTGATATATAAAATTTCCTTCCCCTGTCTCAAGTAATGGACCTAGAATAACATATTCATTGAAATCTATATTACATTTCATGTTGTCATAGTTTATTTTTTGAAAGACATTTGTAGACTTATTATATGGAAGATATTTTAGTGTCGTTTCATCAATATTCACATCTCTATAGAAATTATCATGTTCAATCTTATATTTTAGTGCATTATATACTTGATCTTTATTTAAATTAAATTTTTAAGTAGTTCCACATTGTTGCTTTCTTCATACTATGATAATATGAGGATCTGAAATATGATGTGGTAACTTTTTTGCAATTTCCTTGACTTCTTGTGGAAAATAAATACTATGTCCTTTGTATTTGTACTGCCATCCTATTGCATGTGTTACTTGAAGAATTGGATTCACATGTGCAATCAACATATCTTCCACTTGAGTCAAATTTACAAGTTCAAGTGGCTGGGGCTCAGGATCCAATTTATCAGCTTTAGAAAAATGGACACCTTTCTCTTGTCAACATCTACTACAAATAGGCCCTTTTGGAGATCAACAAATATTCATTCTAGGATAACACTCTTGACAAATATAACATATACATGGCGAATCAAGTTTGTCTAACTCATGTCAAAATAAAAATTGTACAGTATTGAAATTAATATCAACATTTTTGTTTTGATTAGGTTCTTTTTCTTATCGATTTGTTTGGGACCTTTGAATTTCACTTGGCCTTCTCTCTTGTGGTGGTTCACTATGTTTTGATTTATTCATATTATTACTTCTTATAATAGTAGTTACTTTTGTTTAATTATACATATGCCTTGGATTATCCTCAGATATGTTATAAAAATTGAATTCCAATGCATCTATTTAATTCTACATATGCCTTGGAACATCATCAAGTATGTTAGCATAATTGAATTCCAATGCATTTATCAATCTTTCCACTAGGGTTTCTGGTACTCTATCCATACCACTTTCATTTTCACCAACAAACCTGATAGAGTTTTCAAAAAAGTCCATCTTATGGCCTAGTTCCATATCCATTATAGTGTCTTTATTATGACTGATATCAACATTAGAATCTATGAGACAATGTCTTTGTACTACATTTTGATTACATTGTCATAGTTATTCTCTTTCTACATTAGTAATTTGATCTACTTACATTGATCTTTATAATCTTCTTTGTAATTTAAATTGGTCTTGTTGAGATGTCTGTGCACGATGCTCTCTCATACAATCTTCATGTTCTCTCATTTGTGCTTCTAGTTCTTCAAATGGCAAATCAGCTCTACGTTTTATGTCATTGTTTTTATGTTTTTATATTTAGTATTCTCAAGCATATCCTCTTCTTCATTATCTCTTTTGTTCTTCATATTCATTTTTTTGTTATTCATTTTCAAACTGCACTTTTGATCAAGCCATATTCCCCACATATTATAAAATTTTAATTATTAAAAATAAAGCCTTAAAACAATATGTGATATGAAAAAATAAATAAATGATGCTAAAATATTGTCCATTATTATTATTGCTCAACAATTACAATTAATCCATCTACATCTTAAAAAAAGGTTATATAAAATAATGATAAATAATTAAAATTTTATAACATTTACAACAGTTTAAATCTTTTATGAGTTTTTTAAATCAATAATTAATTGAATAAAAATATACAAACACATTATTATAGTGAATCTAAAAAGCAAAAAAAATCACCCCAAATAAAAATATATAAACACATTGTTATAATAGTGAATCTAGAGCCAATAAAGTCACCTCAATTTCATTTGTCATGTCACATAAACAATGTTAATAGGGGACATTGGGGTTACCTTTAGGCATTGTTAGAGCATCTTTAAGCAATTGCTATAATTATCTAATTTAATGTTTGTTCATATATGGAATAGAGACACATGCCATTACAAATCCAAATTTTAGGATGAATTTTTACACCTCTCTCTATATGTATGTCATCATTTGGTGGCTCAAAAAATATTTTACAATTTAAAATAGTTAAAATATGGTCATCATCATATTAAACTATTTAATATTATTTTTAATAATTATTTAATATTATTTTTAATAATAAACAATTATTTTATATTATTTAAAAATTATTTATAATAATCATTTAATATTATTTTATTTTTATTTTTAATAATTAATAATTAATTAATATTATTTTTAATAATTAGTAATTAATTAATATTAGTTTATTATTATATATTAATTATTAATAATTAGTTTAATTAATTAATTATTAAATTTGAAAAAAATATAATATCATTTATTAAGATATCATAAGTCCCATTTTGTAATAATTTTTTTTGGGGTAATGTATCGCATTATTTTAAAATAAAATTCATTTTTTTTGGGGACTTTTATGAGTTCCAAGTTTTTTAAATGCTCTTTTAATTGATAATCTCATCTATAATATCAGATCCTAGACCAGGGGAGTCAAATGTGTTGTTAGAATTATTTGAAAGATAATTGTGAGCTGATAGTAACTTGAATTATCATCCCAAAGAGAGATATAGTTAGAGATATGTATTGGTATAGTTGAACTATTATTATGCTCTCTAGTATGAATCAATGCAATAGGTTGTAGATCAATTTTGGGACATGGAGTATTAGGCACTATAAGTGTCTATGTTGTAAATGTAAGAGTATTAACTATAGGATTTGTGACTCAAGATGCTGAAGTTATATATTAAAGGATGGTGGTAACTATAATCAAAGGTGATGAGACAATAGTAGATATCATGAGTTTGAATGATTTTATTTTTAGAAATCCCTTTAGGTAACATCTCATGTTGTTTCTGATGTGGGATAGGTAACTCAAAATATGTGTCATTAATAGTATGTAGTTTTTCATTATGCATAAACTTAAGGTAATGTTATAGCGTGGATGGTTTTTATTTGATTTTTTTAAACCATGTTCATTCAAGTAATATATTATATGCACTAATATCTGATACTATGTATAACCACAATAATAAGGTCTTAGGAATTAGCTAGTAATGTAATACTACCAAGGGGTGTTTGTGTAATACCATCATTACTCCTAAGTACCATACTCATGCCAAGTAAATCTCATTGAGTTTAACCTATACTAGCTAGAGCTAACATTGTAATTAGATTTTGACTTGAACTATTGTCAATCATAATGCCATGTGTAATCAAAGAATGTAAATAAACAAAAAACAAGTATATGGAGTGGATAATTATTTGAATCATCATTCGGGATCTTGTAGTTAAAAAATGTAATAGATGGTGTTTATTTTTTAGAACTGGTAACTATATCTATAATATTATTCAGGACATGCTCATTGGAAATAGTTGATAGATGTATATATGTAGCTATATTAACATTTTTATTATTTCTTAGTATTGTGATTTTTAAAAGGTTTGTTGAATATTTTCAAGCATTGATTAGGTCTTGTGATAGATTCATTCAATATAGTATCCTAGAACTGATATTGTAATTATATTTTGACTTGAACCATTGTTAACCATAATGCCATGTGTAATCAAAGAATGTGAATTAAAAAAAAAAGTATATAGAGTGGATAATTATTTGAATCATCATTTGGGATCTTGTAGTTAAAAAATGTAATAGATGGTGTTTATTTTTTAGAACTGGTAACTATACCTATAATATTATTCATGACATGCTCATTGAAAATAGTTGATAGATGTATATATGTAGTTATATTAAGATTTTTATTATTTCTTAGTATTGTGATTTTGAAAAGGTCCATTGAATATTTTCAAGCATTGATTAGGTCTTGTGATAGATTCATTCAATATAGTATTATGGCCATCAAATTGAATAGTGTTACCATTGATTATATCTTATATCTTAGTTTGTAACATTGATTAATATAATATCCAGAAACTCTATGATTATTAAAGTATTGATTGACATCATATATTTTATGTAGTGGTTAAGAAGTATCCAACTAATATGGCACATGGAGAGAAATCAAGTTGCACTCAATAAACCCTTAAATGACTTTGTGAGGAGGTTTAGGTAACCTTTTTAACTATTGAAGATTCTAAGAAGGTGGAAGGATAAGCCTATTTGGTGGTTTTGAAACTACATTTACCATTTTAGCCTCATTATTAGCTTGAAAATTTGAAGCATCATTAATATTATATTTGAATTTTTATTTTCCCTAATGTTTTGAGGTAGTGGAGTTTAAGTGTTAGATGTATATTTGAGTATATTGGCCTCTAAAAAAAATATATTATAGTGGCAAAGCATATGGAAAATTTCATATAAATATTGGTAAGTATTGAATATAACTTTATTTTTGAGTGGTTGAATAAAAATATTAGAGGAAATAATTTGTAGTTCATTATCAAGGATTTTATGAGATGTCGTTATCAATATAGTCTTAAATCTAAGTACATAGTTTGTAACACTCTCACTAGGTCCTTGTTTGATTTGAGAATTTTTAAAAATTGTGACTTTTGGCTAATACTTATTGAAAAATGAGATAGGAATATGTTAACCAAATCATTGAATTGATGCATGGATCATATAGGTAAGGTATAACACCATTCTAAGACATAGTTCTTGATACTTCTAAGAAAAATCTTGGTCATCATCACATTGAGTAAAACCAAAACATGAAGTAAAACATGATCATGTATGATGCAACGTATCATTATTACCATTTTATTGATCAAATATGGGCACTATTAAATCTATAGGTAAAGTATGATTAAGGAACTCTTGAGCCAATGGGTTGTGTAGTATTTCATGAGAGGCAAGCACGTGACTAGACTTGTGAGATCCTTAAGATAGATGTTTGATTTGTAATTCTATAGATTGAATTATTTTTAGACCAATGGATTTTGAGATCTTAGATAATGCATGGAAAACATTCTAGGATTAGCATTGTTATGAGTAGAGGCTTAATTGGTAGCTTGACTATAACAAAGACTAAAAGATAAACAATTAGTCAGTGGATTAGAAGTAGGAGGCATCAAAGAAACACTACGATGCTTGTAAATATTAATATTAACATGAGTAGGAATAACACTACTTGTAGGCATATAAGTATAATTAGGATAACTTCGACCACTATCCTCCATATCTAATGTATAAATAAAGGCTCAAATAGGTAGATTACAAAAATCAAATGCAACATGAGTGAAATTCTTAGGTGTAGGTTCCTTATTCCCAATTCTCTTTTGTATTTTTAACTTAAGTAACATAGATTCTAAGCATGCAAGATTATTTTGAATTAAATATTTATATTTAGAAATTATAGTAAATTTTATTATGATAAACATCATAAAAATACTTTTCATCATCATGTAAACATCTAATTTTGGTACAAGACCTTTTTCCATGGTGTTTTTCCCTTTTTTGTCATTCTTACAACACTTGTGTATAATCTTTTGTTTCTAATACTTATCATACACCAAAATGCCCCTCATTTAGTCTTAATGCTTCCAAATGTGTATTATACTTACCTAAATCATTTAACTTTTATTCCCAATCCTATTTTCATAGTTTTTATGTTTCTACTCAAATTATGTGCTATAATTTCACCTAGGACTAGATCTTTAGTCCATCAATTCTACCATGGTAGGATCAATATGTCCATGGATCTTATAGTTAATATTTTTTTTGGGATATTCAACATTTTTCACTCTT